>CM048919.1:43871690-44039190 GCA_026686955.1 Epinephelus cyanopodus | reverse complement strand
AGGCAGAGTGCAGGAGCTCAGAAGTTTGTACCACAGAGTGGGATGAGCAATAGATAACTATGTCATCTGCAAAAAAAAAAACAACCTAAAACAATGGAAAACAGCATTTGATACATTTTCACAAAGATTATTTACACATATGGAGAACAACAGTGGACCTGGTACGGAGCCCTGGAGGACACCTCAACACCTTCTGAAGGATAATGAGTAATTTTCATAATGTGTGGTGCAAAGTGCCACACATTTCAGCGGCATTTAAAATAAAATTTGGTTTTACAAAAAAGTCAATGATTTCAAATATCTCTTCTAATGTACACAGTATTTTTTGGATAATGTATCACCTTACAGATGAAACTGTCTACTGAGTATTTCCCTACTTTTAGACTAGTTGACTAGGAAATTAGTTGTTCGAAACATTCATAGCTTGAATGTACGTTCTATATTTCACATTTCTGTTTGTGTATGTATTAAACAAACAAGTTGTGTGCGGCTCAGTGAGGTGTTGGGTTATTTTTGAACTTTGGAGAGAGCCTGACTGGCTGTGTCCTCCTGCTTCTAGGGTTAAAGTTCATACCCCCAAACTGTATTTGCCAGACTGCTGGATGACAATAAATATAGTTGCCCTCCTGCTGTGAGGGTGACACAGTGAGCCAGAGAGGCCAGCGAGAGACGAGACGGTCGGCCTGCCGCTGACCCAGTTCAGTGGCTGAGGCCAGATGAAGTTGGGTCATGCATACATTAATGTAGCTACACCTAAGTCTCCTCTGTGAGGAAAGAAAACCTTATTCACTGAGCTAATAATGTCAACATAGGCTGCAGATTACACAGTGTGGGGGCTGCAGTGTCAGCACCTACTCACCTGACAAATTGAAGAGACTGTAAGCTCCATGTTTCATCCAAATGTGACTTTGCCCTATTTTTCAGAATGATTGCGGGCTTAGTGTTGGGTTTTCCTCAGTGGAGACGAAGACAGGTGGAAAAACAACATTTGGTGATGCATTTGGCAGTGAAGGACTATTTTGATGTTTGACAGTTTTTTTCTTACTCACACAGTTAAATGACATTTTGTCAGGAGGCATTTCAGTGCAGGTAGTTCAGCCGAGTGGAACAGTAGGAAAATAACAATTTCCAATTCTTAAAAACAGAAACAGTAAACATCGACCGCACAGAATGAGAGAGTGAGGGCGCCTTTTCTGCGATTGAAGTCGGAGACATTCATTATTAAAGGGTCGCTAAACTCAGTTATCTACTTTGCGATGAAGAAACAACGCTTGCTTGAGTTAAGGGCACGACGCTCAGCAGTTTTCTCTAAAGGATAAATTCATTCTGCCTTGTTGAACCGCTCCATCTATACTCTCTCCACCTACAGAGAGCAACAAGTTCACGGACGTTCTTTTGAAGGTTGTTGAAAGGAATGTGGGAAATGTGAAGTAGGAGATGCTGGTTGAAGGAACACAGGAATACAACATGAACATAAATGACAATGACAAAATAAGACCTTGAATGCAGTGAACATGGCAGAGTTGTGTTAGCTGAGAGAGTGGATGTTTTCTGGGAGGATTTTGTTTTAGCAGCTGCAGCGAGGTCACAGTTTTCTTGCTGAAACAGGCCAGTGTGAAAGAACTTGGCTCAAACTAAACAGTCCTTCCTCCCACAGATCCCAGCGGCTTCTGACCAGACTGCAATTGATACCTGCAAAGCGAAGGCTGCACCACTCGAGGTAGAAACTCATCCGTCAGCATTGCCATCCCTTCTGCAGAGCACCTTCCTCCTCCATCAGTGTGTCATCAGTGACATTATGTTTGTCATCATAATCCTCATCATCATCATCATCATCTGCAGTGACACCACAGTGAGGTTTGTAGTACCATGTTCAGTTTGAATCCAGTTCTGTGTAGATTAAAGTCCTCGCCTGAACCTGATCTAAACACAAATAAATAGATAAATAATGCAAATATAAACAGATGAGATAAAATGACACAGGAGACGACTTCGAACAAACAAACACAGACGAGTGAGCTGTTGATAATTGCGCTGCATAATTGCAAGAGATTCCACAGAGAGACCGAGTGAATACCAAGAGACTAATACAACATGCAACCTGAAATAAGTCCAACAGCGCGGAGCAGCTTTGACTTAATGTGCAGTGCTTCGAGGCTGCAGAATAATCTTAAGAAGAAGAACACAGAGCTGCTTGATGTGCTGCTTGTCACAGAAAATAAAGAGGTTGTAAGACCAAGACCATTTTTAACATTTCACATCATTCAATTAATTTCCACATTCATTTGGACACTTTTGATTACAGGAAATTAATGAGATCATTAAAACTAATTTTCCATTTAACTCAGGGTCAAATTTATCATTTGCTTAATACTAAAAAGGAAATTAATATTTATTTAGCAACATTTCAGCCTCTGTTGTAGCATAAACAAGACTTAAAATAAGGAGGCTCAGACATAGAATTGCACATCTGACAGTCTTTTAATCTCGAGAGAAAACCAGAGAACTGGAGCATCATGACAGTTTATAGTATCGGACAACAAGCATCGCGGGTACCGTAGGTGCTTTCTGTTACGTCCTGTTATTCAGACAACCAGTTCTGAAAACAACTGCTTCTTCTTCTCCTCATAACCAAATTATGTGAAGAGTCACGTCAGGTCGTCTGCACAATAACTTCAGACACTCGAGATATGTAGAGCTGCAGTCGACCAAAGAAAACCTCCAAATGAGATCAACTCTCTTTTGGAGCGAGCTTTGTCCACTTGGCATTTAGGCTTTTTAAAATTGAGTTTTTTTCTTCCTCTGAGATGCTGCTTACTGTCTGACACCTGGTCACCATGTTTGTTTCTGTGACCAGGAACGTCCTGAACACAGCAGGCAGAGTCTGTGCAGATAAAGACACCAGCACACACAGAGCGGCTCGTCAGTGAGTCCACACATTGAGTATATCTTTAAGTGACATCATGCAGCTACAGTGCATCAAAAGAATTGGCTTTCAGAGGCCACATACAGCTGCTCGAAAACTGTAACTGTGAAGTCTTGTTCTGAGCGCTGAATCTTCCGTCTGCATGACAAATATACCCTCAGGTGCTAATAAAGAAATCTCCAGTCCATGATGTCTGCCAGGCCCATAAACTGCAGCCAGGTTTAACAAAAGGACTGATATGCTTATTTTATCTCCAGTAACGTGTTCTCTGTGAAGGCAGCATGTCAGCTGGAGTCTGTTGTGGCGACCATGAGCGTGTTGTCATCAGGACGAGAGAAGTTTTGAAATTCAGGTGGCTTAGAATTCTGCCATTTCAATACATCCAAACACGTCAAAGCTGAAACCATCACAGCTGTGAGCCCACGTCCAAGCAAAGCATCACTGGAGTTATGGCACTAAACAAAGAGGACGCTGTCGGAGCTGAAGCTTTCAGGGAGTCTGACAGCAGCAGATGGTGGAAAATGAGAACGCACTGAGTGACGCAGTAAATTTTCCCTAATAAAGCGGATGGCGCTGGGAAGGGGAATGAAGGACAGCGAGCAACATCCTTCAGTGATCGACGGCCACGAGGTTGGTGGAGAACATTACCCCAGAGTGAGATAGAGACAGGAGGTTAACAGAGGGTAGCACGCCTAATTTAACAGACAGACTGTATCTCCAACAGTCCCAGAGTCCTCAGCTCACGCTGTCTCGTCAGTGGACCTTCACAGTGTGGTCGGAGTTTGTTTTGAGGCAACTTACCGCCTGGCTACATGAAGGACACACCACTGCCTGCGCTGACTGAATGTTGGCTGTGGACATAAACCCTGAGATGTGGAATCATTAAATATGGATGTAACTGGTGGGAACACTGGCTGGTTTTCCAGTGAATGTTGTAAACAGTGTTAGAGCTTCCTGCCAAACTCTGCAGTCAAACAACATTACATCACGAGAACAGAGCAGCTTTAGTCTGATCAGGAAAGCTACAGCAGGAGATGTTGGGTTGAGGTTGACATCAGCTCATGAGCACAAGTAGACATGTCTGCAGCAGCACTAGACAGCACACACCAGTTCTCCATCCCTCGGGATGTGGAGAACATCATGAGAGAAACGTGGCGATACCTTTGGTCGTAGCTCTAAATTGGTGGTTCTGCGTCGCACAGTGAGATCAAAGACAGCCTGGGATCATATTCTGACAGTGTGATGCTGTCACCACCTACGTCTACTGACCAACCAATAGAAATGCAGCATTGAATGAGCCAATCAAACAGACAGACAGCAGGTCGCCATGGAGACAAAACTAAAGCGCCAAAAGAAATGTGAGGAAAACCTTGTGAAGCCTTGTGACGTGTCCTCCAGCTCTGACCATGATCGAGGAGAGAAGGACGAAGCATGGAGGGAAATAGAGGCGGAGCTACAGCTGCCAGGTGACACACCTGCAACGAGCTAACACACACACACACACACACACACACACACACACACACACACACACACACACACACACACACACAGAATAAAATGCCCACAAAACTTTCTTGTTTTGAGACATTTTAATTATGTTTTTCAGACAATTTATCAATTAATCTTTTTTTGCATTTTATTATTATTTTTCAGGCATTTTGTTAAGTTTTTCCTTGACATTTTTTGGAGCATTTTGTCAAACAATTTTTGGACGTTTTATTTTCTTCTTCTTTTCTGGAAATTTTCTAAATGTTTTTGGGGTATTTTATAACTATTTTCTAACCAGCATTTTAATAATATTTTCTAGACATTTTGTCAACATTTTTCAGACATTTCAATGCCTTTTTGGGACATCTTAATAATGTTTTTTCTGACATTTTATCAACATTTGTTTGGACATTTTAACTTTTTTGGGGGGACATTTTATTCATGTTTTTCAGGCGTTTTATTAACTTTTTCCATGACATTTTATTGGTATTTTTGGGGCATTTTGTATTTTTTTTCTTGAAATTTTATTAACTTCTTCTTTTCTAGAAATTTTATAAATGTTTTTTGGGCATTTTATAACAATTTCTGCAACCAACATTTTAAAGATATTTTCTAAACATTTTATCAACATTATTTTGGACAATTGTTTAATTTTGAGACATTTTATTTATGACACTAATAATGTTCCCCTCTATGTTGAGCTTCACAGCTGGAGAACTAATAACCCTGCAGCATCACTCAGTGAGTGAAGCTGTTGCGTCGTAGCTTGTGATTCAGTGACGCTGTCATCGTACAGTCTGCAGACATCAAACTTGCTGTCATAGCCAGGTTTATTAGCTCCATGTGGCACAGTGTAGCTGCACTAAACTTAGAAGATTGATCAGATCTCACAGTGTGTAGGAAGCTTACATCGAACTCTGACCTCATTTAAACCTCACTGTAGTGTCATAACCTCAGTCCTGGGTTTCAGTGTGGGCCAGGACTTAGCCAACACGTCCAAGCTCCAACAGTATTTCTCTCAAGAACATAAGAAGACAACTCACGCACAATTACCCAGCCCACCCACTCGCCTACACGTCCACCTACACGTCCACCTACACACACTTACACAAGCTCTGGCCCTGCTTTTTGGACTCAGTGATGTACTTCTTCCATCTCCACTTTTCACTCGCTTCCATCAGAGTTTGTGATTTGATTGTTTTCTTTAAAGCACTTTTTTGGCTAAAGACAACAAACGTGGCTCAACATGAGCATCGCTGTGACCTGAAATCAGAATTCACCCCTGAAGGTTGTCTTCAGTATCCATTTTCATCTTCCACGTAGTGATGCCTTTGAGATCGCAGTCCATTTTCTGTACTTAATGAATAAGTGATGCATATGGAGTGTAGCAGTGCTGTACTGCAGGGCTAAGCCTCCTGTGTGCTGTCTGCCAAAAATGTTCAGAGCATGGATCGCCTCCAATTTTTCTTAAATCTCTCTCTTTTTCCTGAGCAATCCGCCTTTTCTCTCCTAATCTGTTTTGTGTTGTGCTCCTGCTTTGTTTCTCCATCCCTCTATTCCACCTTCCTCTCCTCCTCTGTGTGTTTTCCTCTGTCCCTCGCTCTTGTCTCGTTTCCTCTCTCCCTTTGTGCGGCCTCTTTCTCTCTAATCACTTTTTCACATATTCCCTACTGTCTTTATCTCTTCTGCCTCTGTGTCTCTGTTTCTTTAATCCCTCTCCCAATCTGGGGGTTTTTCTCTCCTTCCTCTGCCTCATTTTCTGTCTTTGTCCCTCTCTTTCACTGCCTCTTTCTCCCACAGCTGGAGTGTGATAATTTCATCACCGTCATTCAGAAAGTAAACGACACAATGATAATATGTGGAACAAACGCAGGGAGCCCCAGGTGCTGGATGCTGGTAAGACTTTCTTCAGACACATTTCTTGAAATGCCGTTCTACTCTACATTCCTTTGCAGCCACTTCAAACGTGCCACTTTTTATTGGTTGCTACTGAAGCCGCTGCTCCTCAAGTCTGAATAGTCTCAGGATCGATTGTAATTAGCATTTATTTATTTGCTCACTTATTTCTTAAGCTGGTTAGAGAAAGGCCCCGAGTTATTTACTGCCATGGAGGATGTTTTCACTCAATAATGAATATGTGGCCCCACGGACAAGTTGAAATCTTCTAAACTCTCTGTGGTGACAAACAGATAAATGCGTCTTGGGTCTTTGGATTGCAAACTGTAAAGCGTATAATGCATAATGATGCATGTCTGCAATAAACAGGGTTGTAAATGTGAGACTTCCTCCAGGCACTAATACTTCCTCGCTCTTCCTGCAGGTGAATGACACTGTGCTGACTGATGTCCAGGGCAACGGGCAGATAGCGTCAGCCTCTGATATCTCACCCCCCTACCCCTCCCAGAGGTCCATCAGCCTGCCTGCAGGTAACAAATAAGGAAATTACAGGTCTGCTAGCAGGACTCTGTGATTCATTTGGAATAAAAGAATAACACCTACAGAAACACAAGAACAGATTCTTCATGGTCTAGTATCCGCAAACGAAGACACTGCTATGAGACATTGTTGACAAAGATGAATTGTGTTGCTGCCAGTGAATGTGATGAACCTCATCAGCAGCAGCTGGAGGCAGATTACAGATGACCTCAGTTGTAGCATAAATCTCGCCGACAACGCCAATTATGTTGTAGCATAAATAAGACGTAAAATAACAGGCTCAGACATAGAGCTGCACACTGAAGGGTCTTTCAGTTTTCCGGAGAACGCCAGAACTGGTGCATCATGACAATTTAAAGTGTCTGACAAACAAGCAGAAACAGTCCAGACACTCCTACAATTACACACACATTCAAGGTGCTTCCCGTCACTTAAGCTACTGTTTCCTGTTATTTAGATAACAAGTTCTGGGAACATTTGCTTCTCCTCACATACCCAAATTTGGTCAGAGTCCCGTCATCTATATCTCAGTTGAGGTAATTGGCTCAAAGTGAAGAGGTCGTGGTTTAAAGCTTGTCTGAGTGGATGATGTGAGTCAGATTCTCTCTGGAATTCAGAGCTGAGAGGATTCTGGTGACATCAGCAAGTGAACGCACAATCACCTTACAAGTTGTTGAGATAATTGCACCACAGTCCTCAAGGTTTGCTTCTCACCGGGCAAAAAGAAAGCACACTGACGAATACGCAGCATTTATACATCAAGTAACAAGTGACAACATCAGTAGATATCTTAACCCGAGCCATGACCTGTCCTAACCCTAACCAAAGCTCATTTCCTGCCGGACAAAAAGTCTAGTATTTATCAGCTGCAGCTCTGATTGGCAGTGATGGAAACATGGCTCGCAGGTATATATGCGCTTTTGGGCCCCTTCTGGCATGATGCAATAAATTCCACAAACTCCATCCATCTCCATCCCTGCAGCACTCAAACATGGTTGTTTAACTTTTTTATGCCTCTGCCTGGCAATAGCTGCAGCCGGAGACATTATGTGTTTGGGTTCCTATTTCCCATTCGCATGAGCACAGTATCTCAAGATCAGCATGAGGGAATCCCTTTAAATTTAGCACAAACAACTGTTTGGATTCAATGATGAATTGATCAGATTTTGGTGGTCAAATGTAGTTGTGACCCCAAAGTACATGTTTTTGGCTATTAGAATTTTTACAGATTATGACAAAACTTCACACAAAAGTCTGATAAAATAATGAAGTGATGATATTTCATTTCTGTAAAAACATTTGGCCATTACTCAACGTCAAATCTCAGGAACAGAAGGGATGACATTTGGCCAGATACTGAATAGGTGACTCTAATCTTGAAACTGTGCTGATAACTGCAACTTGGTGAACGTGCAGAGGAGGACAACCATGAGGTGGCATCAAAAAAGAAGTAACTACTGCACCATTGCCAGGCCCAGTGTGGCAGATGGGATTGACCAGATTTGAAGGAAAAGTCGTGGACTAGATCCAAAGAAGACTGTAGGTTTGGGTCAGTTTTAAAGAAGATGTATTGTAATAGTTTTTCCTCAAGAAAACACAATTGCAGACTTTCCCAGAGTAAATGAGTTCAGTTCGTTCGGTTAATTCTGCTACACTGTGGAAGGAGAGGAATCCAGGTGTCACCATCAAAGCAAGGTTAAAGAATCATCCACAAAAAAGAGAAACCCCAAAATAACCCTGACTGCTGAGTGCAGAGGATTTTAGGAGAATAATGTGTTGAGACACGCTGTGTGTTCAGATCAGTTCAACTCGCCGAACAGCCAGATTGGAGTGAGGAGGAGAGAAGTGACCTCACCTAACCTGGATATTTAGTCTGGGATCAGCTAAATGGTTGTTGGCTTTTTAACCTGGGTCACACCAGCTCCTTTTTTAGCAGGTTTTCCCACGTTTAACAAACCTGCGTGCACGAGCTAGTTTTGGTAGGAAAAAGGTGTATGTCACTTTTTAGCCGAATCAAAGCTCAACTGTATCAGTGACATTTGAGAAAACAGATGTTGAATTATTTTGGTAACAGTGATTTGAATTTTTTTTTGAAAGGCACCAATAAATGAAGGGCCCGTCCCAACACCCCTCCTTAGCCCTACCCCTACATGTGTGCATTCCCTCGAGGGGTCGTGGTGTGTAGGGTCAGGGGGCATAATGAGGGGTAGTGGCTATGAAACTAACCCTTCAGAGCAAGGGAATTCAGATGCTGACTTGCCAGCGAGGGGTAGACGTCGCCATGGCTACCATAGCTAACGTTACCGTCGTCAGGTTGCTTATTAGCTAGCTAGCTAGCACGCACTATCTGGCGTCTATCATCTGTCCTGTTCTGCAAAATTGTCAGACTTTTCACATTGCGATAACACACCAGCTAGCATAACTTTGCTGCCTCCTAATGCTAGCTGGTTAGATCCAAGCTAAAAAGCTAAAAAAAAAAAAAAGAATTTCCCCTTGAGGATGAATTAAGTATATAAAATAAAAATGAAAAAAGTTCATACATAGCTAACGTTACCGTCATCAGGTTGCTTGTTAGCTAGCTAGCTAGCTCGCAATATCTGGTGTCTGTCATCTGTCCTGTTCTGCAAAATTGTCGGATTTTTCACATTACGATAACACGCCAGCTAGCATAACTATGCTGCCTCATAATGCTAGCTGTCTAGCTAGCTAGCAGAAGACCCCTGTCGTCTGTCGTTCATCAAACGAAGCATGATGAATGCAGGTAGGATGAACTCAACTGGAGACTCCATTGTAGATGCCGGTTGGAAATGTAGATGGCTCGCAGCTTCCTGTTTAAAATAGTTAAGTATGTGTGAACATAACCGACGCGGTGACATAGTGAGTGGTGTCCCAGTTCCTGGGGAAAGATTTCAACCTCTACCCCTGGTTGCTTCATTTCGAGGGCCAAGGGTTAGTAGACAAGGGGGGTGTTGGGATTGGCCCGAAGTCCTTCAGATGTGGGCATCAAATCAAAAGGACACTGATGTGAGTCTTTTCTCTGGAAGGCAAATACAAACTGTGTATTTTGTGAGGTGGATTTGTTGGTGTGGGCTCGCTGCAAAGACCATATTTTAATTTAAAAGTCTGTATAATGAAATTGGACAAAACAAAAGCTTCTTCTGTTTCAGAGAGAGGTGATTTATCAACGTGGAGCTCGGCTGCCAAAAAGGAAAACCTCTGACTGTGATTATGTCAGTTAAATGAACTGAAGTTGGTGCAAGACTTTGCCATCATAAAATATATGTCCAAAATAAAGTTATTACTACTTCAGGAAGAAACAAGTTCGGTAATGGGAAAGAGTAAAAGAATGAAGGAGTTTTTCCTGACTGAGGTCTCGCTGACTTCCATTATGTGAGAACAAGTGTCACCATTTCAGAAGTCTCACCTTCCTTTTTCCCCCGAAGGTGTCACGCTTTCAAATATCTTATTCTGGAACAAAGCCGTCTTCAACTCTTTTTATTAACTTTGCTCATTTGAGTCGGGAGCAGCAGAGCGACACTCGTGAATCCCGGGAGTGATCCGTCTCTTATTATCGCTCTCTATTCATAACATGCAAATGAGTCGATGCTTTTATCTAAAGTACCCCACAATCATTTTAAAGAGCCAATCCTCCACCAGATTGGTCTGTTAGGAGATTTTAATAAGTCGTTGTGCCTCGCTGAAACATATGTACTCCACCTTAAATGAGATCTGCTGTGTTGTCCAACAGTGAAAAACCTGCTCCGCGCTAACTGGTCAAATGATCTGCAAACATCCTTCGACTTTGTGTGAGTTTAAACTTTTTGCACGTCACACAGTTCTTCAAAGAATTAAACTCATTTGTGAGTAAAAACACTTCATTGTGAGAGGAGCTTTTGAATCAATTTTACAATAAAATGAGCCTCACTTAAGTGAAGGCTATTGAGTGAGTGATGCAGAATGGAGGTCCTTATCCGTCATTGTTAGCGCCTCTCTCTACCTGCACTGTTTATCTGCACAGAGAAGAAGAACAAGAGGAACTTTATTAATCCCTCACAGGGAAATTCAATTTTCAAGAAAACTAGACAAACAAATTTAACGCGTTACCACAAACGCATCACTTTTATTTAATTAAACCCAAATTACAAATTTGTCTCAAAGGGATTTGCAATTTGTTCAGAATAAAAAAACAACCTCTTCCCTCACACCCTTCGTTCAGCGAGAGAAAAAGTCCCGTCATGTTCCACCCAAACACAGGATAAAAGAAGAAACCTCAGGAAGAAAAACAAACTGGAGCAAGATCACCTGAGGACACTCAGACAGGATTTAACCCTTTCAACTCTGTCACAGAAACAGTCCACCACAGCCAACACATCCTCACTGTGACCTCGTCACGTGTCCACGTTTGGTCATGGACTGTCCACGTCCACATATGGCGTCCAAGGTACCCTGGGTGTGTTGGTTGTTGACGCTCTGGGACGCCGTGTCAACTTCAGCCTGTTACATGCATTGTCTGTTTTCAAAATACACTTCTGTTTTCACAGGAAATGTACAGTTTGATACAGTCTCTTTCAAAATAAAAGCATTACGTCGTGATTCAGCATTTTTTTTCTCCTTTAACAACAAACACACATTCAGGTTTAGACAACGAAGGAAGTGGGTGGGTTTAGGAAAACAGAACAGGGTTTGGCTTCAGAATCTTACAGGAGCCAAACACCGCTCTCTCGGGTGACAGTCGGCGTTTGTTGGACTAATCCACGAGCCCTTCCACTAACCCCAGTTCGACTTTCGGCACCTTAACTCTCCTTCTTGTCCCACTGCATTTCCCCCTAATGCTGCGGGGCACCACTAAATGATAACAGCAACCAGCTGCGTATCATACCGATGGAAAAGGATGCCTGTTTTCGTTGGCTTCTGACGCTGCAGTCACTGCCCCAGTGCCAGATTTTGATGACTCTAGAGTGAGACCAGACTCCCAGAGCATATGTTGGGAATTTTGCTTATTGTGACGTAGTGACGTCATTGTGATGTATTGTGAAGCCGTTTTGATAGTTTCATCTGCAGAAAAAATATTTCCCCAGTTCTTACATTGGTATTTTTTGTCATTTCAAATCCCAACAACCTAAAGGGTTATTAAAGTCAACAAACCAGAATATTTGATTAAAATATTGAAATTGTGTCAGAAAAAAAAGAAATATTGCAGACATCGACCTGCACCATAGCTTTTATCTGTTTTATGGGCTGCTTATAGGCTAATGTAATGATGTCATCGCAAGCAAACAAGATGATTGTTCCACAGACAGAAGTCTTTCTGTTGCAAAAAGAATGTATGTTTTACCTTTTATAGTTTTACTTCTGACTGATTCTAAACAGGGTCATGAAACAACACTCTCCTGTGGCTGCGCACAGGTGCTCTGTTTTCAGACGGTTAAATCATTTGTACTTATTGTAATCCTGTGCCTGAGCAGATCATATATGTGGCCTAATTTGTCGAGTACAACATCACCAGGGGATCGCACCACCTTGGGTGCCAACCACACAAGAGTCAGCCATCTGCTGTTGTGCACTCACATGGAGAAAATCATGTAAACCCAAAATGGAGCTGTTGTACAGCCGACTGCACAGACAGATTCAGAGAGAAGTCAGACTCGACTTTTACAGACTCCTGGACGCTGCAGAGAGCAGTAGGATGGTAGGGCCGTGTGAAATCTGAAATAATACTCTACCTGTCCACCAGAATATCCTCACATTCCTGGTGGTTTAGATCAGGCTGACACATTCTTTAAAATGGCTCCAGACGTGTGTGTGTGTGTGTGTGTGTGTATGTATGTACATGCCCTGCAGGTTCAGCTGACTTTGTGTGCTTCCACAGCGTCGAGGCACTCACACATATATCTCTCAGGAAACTCAATATCAGGCCACAGTTTTACATCCACAGACACTGACTGTCTGCTGCATCAGATCACTCACTGTCGTTGCCAATGGCAATCTTTTCAAGAGTTTCATTATTTTCCTCTCAGCGTCACAGCTCTTCTGATTCACAGCAGTCACTGTTGGTTTGCTTTGCCGCACAGCGACGGTGACAAAGGTTAGATCATAGTGACAGAAGTGATAACTTCTGCACTGGCAGATTTAAACCTCGCATTTTCAACCCAGTCACCAGAATAAATGTTGGCATTGTACATTTCTGCAGACCTCAGATATGTTTCCATATGGTGGTTATGTTTCAACACTGATTAACCGGGTTATGTTTAGGCACAAGAAACACTTGATGAGTGTTTGGTCAAAGATCAACAGAAAGATCATGTTATGGCATAAAATGCCCATTTGGGGTCAGACTTCCTGAGAGGAAATGTGCCAATGTCTCAGTAAAACAACAATTGTTTATCTGTGGCACAGTTTCCACAGGACAAACAACAGGTTGCTAAAGACGCCCACATTTAGTGGCTAAAGTTGTGGGAAACAGCAATGACTCATTGAAAAATAAAAAAACGTTGTCATACACTACGTCACTTTAGAACAGTGCCGGCCCGTGGCATCGGCAGCATAGGCGAATGCTAAGGGTGCCGTCATCCAAAGGGGGCGACACATATGCTCCTTACACTTTACCTGCTCTTAGGGGAGATGGGTGGAGTTATCTGATGTCACGTTAACCCCGAAACTCGCTGTATCATTATGTCCAAAAGCTCTGTAGTGCCCACTAAGCCACCACTACACCACTGAGAAGAGTAGATGTGGAGAGAAAGAACATGAACTCAGCACTCGTTAAGGTAGCTGTTAGCATTTAGCTGTTAGCTGTTAGCAGCTAGTTCTCATTTCCTCTAAGCGGCCGATGGATCGACAGCTCACAGTTTACATTGAGAGGCGTTCACCCTCTGTTCAGTGTAAATGAGTACTGGGTGAAGGTAAATTCAATTCAATCAATCAATTTTATTTATAAAGCCTGAAAATTATGTTCTCATGGTGTGTTCACTGTCATCTATTAAAAATGAGCTCTAGGTGAGAACTTTGAATAAATCAGCTGTTTGAAGGAGAAATGTGTCGATGTTTTCACAGCACTATATAAGAGAGGAAACTATGATGGATCATATGTAGTAAAAAGGCTTTTTGTTTATTTTATAAAGATGTTTTTCATGTGAAAGAAGATTATGTTAAAGGTTGTTTCATAAATCAATCAAAGGTTTGAAGTGTAATGAAGCACTGATTTTTTTTACAGTGTAGATTTCTGTGTTTCCCTGGAAACAGAAGAAAAAATAACGACGTACAAAAGAAACACCAATATAAAAACATCGACATCGGATTTTGGCCAAATTGTTATTTTAAAACATTGATATCAGTATTGGCCCCGAATGTCAGAACCAGTGCATCTCTAGTTTAATTAGAAAGTACATTTTATTATTATTTTACAGTGTCATATATTATTAGATTGTATACAGCATGTTTCTGAGAGCAAATTAGCACATATATTTATCTTATTTTTATTGTTAGCTCAGTTGTGTTTATTTGTATTTTGGTAATAAACGAGCAGGACTTTGATGAGCTGCAGCAAACGACATGCTTTTTTTGTGTTTTGGGGGTTCGCCCAGGGAACCAAATGTGCCAGGACCACCACTGCTTGAGAAACTCTGATATGAAAGTAAATGTAGTTGTGGTTTGCAGAAACGTTCAGTGCCAGCAGTTTCTTCTGCAGCTGAGCTGAATAAAACTGGATGTTTTGTAAATGCAGCTCAGTCGGACTGAATGAAAGACAATTGTTCGGGGTGTAATTCATCAGTTTCACAAGGTCACATGAGGACTTGAGTTCCTCGCACCTCTCCACAGGGACTGCAACTCCTAACTGTGCGATATCGAGCAGCTCAGGGTCGTATTAACTCAACAGAGATGTTTCAAATGAAAACGACCTTCCTGCAGATGATGAGGGACGGACAAATTGTGTGTTTGTTAACCCGGCTTAATGCAGATGGATTGTTTGCAGAGACATTCAGAAATTAGTGAGAGGTTAGTTTGCGCTGCAGGACGCTCTCTTTCAGATGGAGATCGATTGTTGGAGCAACGAGCCGACTCTTTGCTGGAGTCGAGCGGCATTCTAATAACCATCAGTCCAAATTAAGATGTTGCTGCCACCATTTCAGATGCTTCCTCTCCGTATCGCTATGGAGACGGAGCTCTAAGTGGGGTTATAAGGATATCGTGATTGGTGGCTGCTCATCAGTGCAGTCAGCTATTCTGCCTTGATGTCTTCTTTGCTCTTGTGCTCCCTTTCCTCCTCTCCTCCCCTGTTTTTTAATTCTGTCTTTGGCCTCCTGGGCCCCTTTTTTTCTGTCTTCACTCGGCCTGTCTGTGTTTAATGTTCTCCCTCTGTATCTTCCTCTCTTCCAGCTTCACACAATCCCCTTCTGTGTCACTCCGATCTCTCTTCCGCTCCCTCTGAACCTTGTACCTTTTTCTTTTTTTACCCACCGTTCACCCTCTCTTCTCTCCGTCTCTTTTTCTCGCTGTCTCAGATGGGAGTCTGTATTCTGCAATGTCGTCGGTGGCGGGTCACGCCGGCTCCATCCGCCGTACGTTTGGCTCCCAGAAACTCCTGAAGACGGAGAACATTTGGCTGCTGAGTGAGTAGGAGGAGGGGAGTCAGGTTTAGACTAATGAATATGGAGATGGTGGGTGGTACTCTCTGTAAATCACCCACTATCATTCCCATGGTAAAAACAACACGTAGGCGTATTCACTGTCACTGTGTGTATGCTTTGGGTCACGTTATTTACAGCAGTGAAACACATATCCACTGAGTGCACTCGCCTGCTGAACGACACTTTAATATTAGCATAAAGAGGTGATGTAATCATGAAATAAGACACTAGGTGATAATATTGTTTGACCCTCGAGGTATCTTGAAGGTAAATTGGAAATAAAGTGACGATGTCTCAGTGGACACATTTAATCTCTTCATCAGATCCACAGTTTGCCGGCGCAGCCATAATCCCGTCCTCCATAAAGTACAAAGAGGAGATCTACTTCTTCTTCAGTGAGATCAACAAGACAGCCAGAGTGGACGAGGAGCCTTACAGGGCTCGCATCGGCCGAATCTGCACGGTAAAAATCCCACTTTCATGCCAGTGTTTGGGGAGATGTAAACAAAGCCAGCTCTTGGTTCCTTTCAGCTTCTCATCATGTTGCGTAAAGCTGTGAGCAGACAATCAAAGAACGCTTTGCCCCTCTCAGTCTGAATAATCTGGAGATTTTGTGTGAATGCTGAGAGGAAACTGCTGATTTTGAGGTCTGAACTTTTGACTAAAGGATCGAACACTTCAAAGTTTGAACAAATCCAAAATGTGCTTAAGTGCAACATAGTAAAAGGTGACACAGAGCTGCTGTCTCAGACTTTATTTTCTTCTGTCTACATTTTCCAAACTTGTTCCTGTAAACTGACACAGAATATTAAACCGAAGGCTTCAGAAATGTTGTGTGTGATGTGGAGGTGCTGCAGCATGGCTGTGGGTACAAATCTGACAGCTTGCTGCCTCTCTTAACACTTTCCAATCAGTGATGTCGGAGCAGGTGTTTCCCAATCAGCCGTCAAATGTGGAACACCTGCTGCCCCGTGTGAGTCAGGACTTCCACTCTGAATTCATCCTGAAAATGAATCCAAGATTGAGACACACAAAACAAAATGATATCAAAGTTTCTTCTTTTGCTAATTAAAGGAATATTCCAACATTTTATTTTACACTTTTCAGAACTCTTTTTATCTCAGTGCATCAACATGTTCATTTAGCTTTACGTAGGTGGTTTTCATTAAACTTGGCCGCACATATCTTGGACCGGTCTGTGTACAAAGTCCTCAGAGATTAAACAAGCAACATGTTTGCTTCCCAAAATGTCAGAGTATTTGTACGAGGGAGGGAAGGGGACCCGCGGTGTCCCGGGTGAGGGGTCAGCGTCACATCCTGGCAGGCGACACAAAGTGAAATAGTGAATCAATCTGGCACCTCGGCTGCCCTCTTATGACTTTGTTGTCACAGTCCTTTAATGTTGTTTCCAGGTGGATGAAGGGGGCATCAAAGCCCTGCTGACAGACTCATGGACCACCTTCATGAAGGCGCGGGTGATGTGTGGGGCGGGAAACACTCAGCAGCAGTACAACAACATGAAGCAGGCGGTGGTGCTGACAGCGCAGGACATGAGGGACGGAGTCCTGTACGGCCTGTTCTCCAACGCATGGTGAGCTGGATCATGTAACACGTCACGGTCAGGGAGAATTACGCTGTGAATATTTAATGTTTATGCTATTTCAGGAGTGTGAGGATGTGAAACAAAGACAGCGCCAAAAAGCTTTGTTGTGTTTTTTTAAGTCTGACTCACTGGATGCAGACTGGCATTCTGTCCACTATCTGTGTGGTTACCATTTTCACCCTCCCCTCACAACAACAACCAACTCCAAGCAACAACCTACACACTGGAGATTTGGATCGTGCAACACGTCATGCTGGCTTTGTTCTTTCAGTAAATTGTTGTAGATCTTTACAACAGCTTGTGAACGCACCTCACAGGACTCTCACGTGTGGATCTGTTTTCTGACTTGGCCAGTCGGAGTTGATGTGTAACATCTTGGCAGTGGCATGCGCCAGTAACTTGAATGTACCAATCCGTTTCACTTCACATGAGCTTCCGTGACATCATCGTGATAAAGTTCTGCTGGAGCACCAAACAGCCAGCAAACAATCAGTGATTGTAACGGGTCCATTGAGCTCCTACAGAGCTGCAGTATAGTCAGGATTCACCTCTAGGACATAGTTTATGAAAGGATGTTTGTCTTATTTTATCAGTTGAAAAGCTGAATCAGAGTGACACTGTTATAGGTTATTGGAATTTTCTTTTGCGGAGAATTATGATCAACTTCAGTTTAGTGTTTTTCAGAAAAACAGCAGATAAAAAAAAAAAACAGCAATAAAGCAATAATAACATAAAATGCAAACAACACAGTGATCATAAAATACATGAACACTGAGGAATAAAGTAAAGTTTAAAAAGTAGAATCAAATGGCAGAGGAGGGGCAATTTCCTGTAAAAGAAAGTGATTTAAAAGACGCAAATGATGAAGCGTGCCTGATCTCAATAAGCAGAGCGTCCCACAGTTTGGAGGCTCTGACAGCAAAGGCCCGCCCATGTTTGGTCACGAACACCCAGGCACGCAGGGGGTTAATAAATCCTTGAGGTAATTTGGAGAAATCATCATGATTATTAAAATTTTTAAATTAGTGCAGCCAGTGTAAATTGACTAGCACAGGGGAAATGTGTTCAAATTTCATAGTGCCAGTTAAAACACAGGCAGCAGCTCTATGTACCATTCGCAGTCAGTGAAGGGAGCTGTGGCTGATACCAGCGTGCGTTCCAGTGATCCAGGTGAGAAAACATAAAAGCATGTATGACCTTATGTAAATCAGAAGTAGACAAAAAAAGATCTGATGTTAGAGATCTTTTTGAGTTGAAAGAAGCATGACTGAACATTTTGAGCATTAGGAACAAAGAGATGTATGAAATATTAAGCCAAGATTTTTAGCAGTCTGCTTCATGTATTTAGTGAGGAAACTAGTTCACTGTGAAGCAGGCTGGTGGAGTTTGTTGGACCTATGGTCACAATCTGTGTTTTCTTACTGTTAAATAAAAAAAAAGTGACATCCAGTAGTTTCACAGACAAAAGAGGTTATCTAATGAGTTACTTGACTTGAGGGGGACGTACAGCGGTATGTCATCTGCATAACAATGGTGGGAGACACCATGATTCCGAATAATCTGGCTGAGAGGGAGCATATAAATGGAAAAGAACAGTGGGCCAAGAATGGACCCTTGAGGAACCTCATAATTAAAATAAGCCACAGAGGAGCTGGTGTTTCCTGTGACAGTGAAGAAGGTTCTATTTGAGAGGTAGAAACGTAGCAGCTGTAGCTGTTCCCTTTAAACCAACTCAGGTTTTCAGACAGAGAACAGGAAAGTGATTAATTGTATCAAATGCAGCACTTAAATCTAAAAGCACCAGGATGAAGCAGTCGCCCTCTCAGCAGTTAAAAATAAGTTGTTGCAAACCTTGACAGGGCCTGTCTCTAAGTAATGGCGGCCTCTAAGAACCTGACCGAAAACTGCTAAAATGTTATTGTTATTCATAAGAGATGAACTGGGTTGAAATGAGTCATTTTAATAACAGGGCTCACCTCTCCACATGCAAATGTTCCAACAGAACAAGTTCCCCTTCAACACTATTTTGCAAGAGCATCATTGCAGCATCCTGAGCTTAGCGCCACACAAGACAACTGTGAGTGGTTTGAAGAAGTACGACAACCCAAAGCGGTTTTTCTCCTACAGCAGGAAGAGTCTGCTTCCAGACTTTTCTCTGGCACTGACACAGCTCTGTGAGGGAGGTCAGGTTACGTGAGACTATGGTAATGAAGCTGGAATTATGTTTCTCGAAAGATATAATCATATACGTCTCTGTGAAACAACACAGAGAAGGGTGTTATGTGTAACCATAGGCTGCAGCGGAGTCACTGTGATTACTTGATTTCACTCCTGAACTGAAGATGAAAAAGATAAACGTGCTGCGTACAGATATAAAAAGTATAAATGCCAAGCCAGCGACCTCTGTGCACCTTCACTCAGGTGCAGCACAGAGACACAATTAGTTTCATGTTCCTGTTTGATGCTGAGGTGACTTACTAACAAGCTTTATAATTTATGAGTAATGAGTTTGTCACATTTAGTTTTTTTTGGAATTATAGTTGTTCAATACAAGCCAACGCTGGGTCAGGGTCATACAGAGAAGATGGTGTGTAATTCGTCAGTGTGTTGATGAAGAGTCAGCTCAAACATTTAGCAATACTTGAATATGAATTATTCACAGGAGGACCTGTTTAACATTAAAAGACTTAAAGCTGTCAGGAGGTGTGGAGCTGGTGGACCTGAGCGCAGGCAGCAGAAACTCAACGAGATCACACTAAGCTGAAGCAGGGAAACAGCAAACTGAAAACCACACAACCAAATCAAGGATCCAACAAAGCCTGAACTGAAAACCAGGACTTAAATACACACTAGTGTGACGAGGGGACGAGGTGCAGGTGGAGAAACAGGCGGAGAAGCTCAGGTGAAGGGAATCAGGTGATTAGACAGAAGAGCAGGCAGAGAGCTGACTAAACTCTGGAGCAGGGAGGGACTAACGAGGCTGATGGAGAGCAGCTGTGTCGACGGGCAAACAAGGGAACACAGGAGGAGACAAACACAGGATACAAAAACCAAGAAAACAAAATCAAACACCCTTAAAAGTGTGAAGGCACCAGGACACATCAGACTGTAACATTAAGCGCCCAAATTAATTCAGTAGCTACCAGGATCATTTTAATATTTTAATATGTGTCTGCAGGTGAAATTTGATTTGATGTAATCTGGCATCACATGTCAGCACATCACTCACACCGCACACTGACTGCCTGTGGGCATTATGGAAGTGAAACTGTTCTTCATTTATCTTTTACATAAAAGACTTCTGGACATTTAAAGTCAGGCAGAAAAACACTTCAGTCCTGTGGTAATTCTGATTTTGTTATTTTAAAATTAAGTCTTGAGATGAAAATGCTTCTTAGTTTAAGTCACATTTTAGTCATTTTTAGTCTTCATAGTTTTAGTCGACAAAGATTCAGAGCATTTGGGTCATTACGCTATCTATGATTTTTCTTTTTAAACTAATCCAGTGAGACTAATTCATGTATCAGAAATCAGACTCAGGGTGACAGGCTGTATAATAATTTCATTTAGAAAAATAAAACTTACTGATCATCATCTGAAAAGCTCAACATCTCTCTATTGATGCTCTCAACAAATAACTAATGTGAGCCATCTAGGATTTGTCTCCAGGTTCATTGTAAACTTTGACTTATCCATGTGACTGTTAAGAAGCAGAAACATAACTTGTTTCTTCATGTGCAACATGTTAGTCTGGAGGTTTAAACTGGTGTCCTCTCACAGAGTTGGTGATTCAAACTAAACTTTCATCTCTGTCAGAGAAAACTGATCTGAGTTCAGACTGTTCACTTACAGCACAGCTACACTCACAGATAACTGAGCCTCCTACCTGCCTGTCAAACACCATCAACCCACAAACCTTCTCCAGTCCGGACTGAGTGGAGTCCTGCGGAGTGAAGCTGTGAAGGCTGCGAGCGGAGCTAGCTGCTAACAGCCACCGCTGCAACTAGCAAACTCCACAGATCCATTCAGCAGCTCCACCATCCACAGTCACACACACACGGCTGATTATTTACTGCTGAGTTACAGCTCACAGCTCGCAGCAACCCAAACATCCTGGTGCAGACTATTTACTGGAGTTTACAGCCTGTCGCTCATCAGGCATCTGAAGATCATTACAAGCACGGCCTTTTGAGACTTTCGGTGTCTGACAGTCCACCACCAACATTTTGTCTCATCAGTGAAAATGAAAAATAGATTTCATCATCTTATTTTCATGATCTATCTCGGCTTGTCATTGTGGAAAAAAGCTCACATAGTTTTTGTCAGTTAAATTGAAACTGTTTCAGTCGTCATTCTTGAATAAGAAAAACCTGCCGTTGTCTCACTCTGACTTTGTTTTGATGTTGTAGTGCAGCTCAAGGACGGCAGAGCATAATGTGAATATAATAAGCTAACATGACAAAAGCTGAGGATGTCTAATTGTTGTATTAGTAGCTAAATTCAAATGAGAAAGGAGGAGAGCAAACACAATCCAGGGTTCAGTGTGAACTTGACAGGCAGACTTTATATTGACTTAGTGTATATTCAGAGAATCTGTTTGATCTGACAGAACATGAAAATCATACAGTGAAACAAACTCATCAAACAATAAAGAAAAACAAAGCTAAAGAATAACAGTAACTGACACTCATCCACCCACCCACACACACACACACACACACACACACACACACACACACACACACACACACACACACACACACACACACAGTAGTAGGGTAGTACACAGCAACACACAGCAGCAGCACTCACAGTACACACCACACAGCATTACACACACACACACACACACACACACACACACACACACACACACACACACACACACACACAGTAGTAGGGTAGTACACAGCAACACACAGCAGCAGCACTCACAGTACACACCACACAGCATTACACACACACACACACACACACAGCAGCACCCACTCACACAAGTTTCACATGATTTAGAAAAAAGTGTCTGTGTGTTAGTTTCTGTAAACAGTTTTTTTTTCTGTGGGAATAAAAATCTGCCAAATAATTCTTCTGAGTTTGAGAGCGGCCGTTCATCTGATGAACCAAGAACAGAACACAGTGTGGTGTCGCTCTCTGCAGCATGGCGCTAAAAGACAAATTAAAATTGTTCACAAATGTCCTGATCACAGTCTCCGTCCTGTTCCATGTATTATTTGCTCATTTTTAATTTGTCATCACAAAATACAAGGCAACACTGCAGCTACAGAAGCATATTTTGCCAAATTCATATTTCTATATTCTTCTCCTGCAGTTGTTTGGCTCTGTTCACTGCAATAGAAAAAAAAATATGGAAATGCAGGACGGAATAAAATAAAATTAATCTGCACCATTTTAATTTGATTTGATGATAATTTACAGTCTGAACATAAATATAATAAGTTAATATAGTGAAATAGAGAAAGCTTAGAGCTCATTTTATTCAGTTTCACTTCTGGACTCAATTCAAACAAACAAACAATATTTTGGTCACGTCTGTCTTTTGGTTTCTGACACCTCACAGTGGAGATAACTTCACACACTCTGACGTCACAGGCCAAAAACATCAACACTAAGTCAGTGTTTGTGAACATTTCCAGCCTGGATGGAGTTTGACAGAAGGTCCATTTTCAGTGACGTTAACTCAGTTTGAGGACAAAAGGCCAAAGCACACAGACAAAGTTCCATCTCACATGTAGACTCGGTCTGATGGGACCACTGCACCACAACAAGTTAGTGATGATAGATATTTACGGCTCTGGGTACGGCTGTGAGTTTCCACAGCTTCATGTCCCTCATAAGCGCACACTCCACTTTTATTGTAGATGTAATTACTCTTGTCTCTGCCTTTGTCCAGGGGACGAACAGTGATCTGTGCCTACTCCATCAAAGATATTGACCAGGCTTTCTCCACATCCAAACTGAAGGGCTACAGCAGTCCATTCATCGGCAGTCGCCCCGGGATGGTGAGATTTCTCTCCCTTTTCTTTTTTGTCTCTCTAATCTGAGAAAAACAGCATTGAGATAAAAATGTGCAATTGCATGAGTCAGCCTTTATTTCAGAGGTGAAAAGATTGAAGTGCTATTTTTGAAAGGCACAAGTTAATAAAAGAGAAGCAATTTCAAACTCTTTGTCCAAGGGCATTTTGTTTATTCAAGAGCCCGGCCTGCTCTCAATCGATTACATCACTTCTCCTCTCAGTGTGTCCGCAAAAACTCGACAGCAGGAGGTCACAACGACATCAAAAACCTCGGGGTGATCAGATACCACCCAGAAATCGAGGACGTGATCCGGCCCGTCGGCGTGGCACCGCTCGACCTGCCCACAGATGACCAGATCACACACACTGTGGCCGACATCGTCCTGGCCGTCAACGATGAACACTACAGCGTCCTGTACCTTGGAACAGGTGTGTGTGTGTGTGTGTGTGTGTGTGTGCGTGCGTGCGTGCGTGCGTGCGTGTGTGTGTCTGCATGTACATGTGTGTGTGTGTTAAAGCTTCAGCTGGTCGTTATGGAGCAACAGCGCCCTCTTTCTGCTTTGTGCTTGAATGCTGTTGGACAGTTTCCATGTTCATACTGAGAAATTCTTTGCTGTGACCTTGAGTTTTTTTTTCAACTTGCTTCACGTTGTCTTCACTCCCGACCGTCTCTGCCAGCATCACAAACTGGCCAGAATAAAAACACAGGCAGCTGAAGCTGACCAATCACAGCTGAGGCGTCTCTGTAGCCGCTGATATGTAGTTACATTTCTGACGAATCTTTCTCCGAGGTATCAGATCAGACAGCTGCGAAAGGTTTCGCAAAGCTGCACCTTGTAAACTCAATAATCTAAACTGCAGTGGTGCGAGGAGAAGTTAGGATAGATGGAAAGTTTCTATTTTTTCACATTTTCTTTTGTTAAAAAACAAAATGCATCCGTCATTATGCTTTTGTTCTTTCACTACAGCACGACGTGTTTAAAATAATCTAGATCTAAATTGTTTTCAGTAAACTTCACAGTATTGCTTACAGCAGCTCCCTGGTGCCTCTGTGATCATTTTCATGTTCTTTTACTGCAGCATTTTTTTAGTAATTAAATGATAAAGTCATACTCAGTATGCTTACATTTGACCAGTGAAACGTTTACATGTCCAAAATAATTTATGTCACTTATTTATACAGTGGATAGAGGCTATTCAGTGTTTGGGTCGATGTTAGCAGTGCACCTGCAGAGTGCAGCGCAGTGACGACTGCAGATTGCAACCAGCTGAAACTTCTCCTGGTTATAATTCCTTCAGTGTTCATTGTTCAGGAGGTTCTTAGCAGGAGCTGAATTCATCACAGAAGTGTCTCTCTCTCCAAAACAAGCCGGTAAAAACACCACATGAAGCAGTTTCACGTTACAAATCAGTGTTTTCCTGAAGCTGTTGGTTGCAGATGGGCTGCTAACTACGGTGGCCGACCCAAGAAATGCAAAATCCTGAATGGCCAGTGTTTGGTTTGTCCTTTCTGGGCTACTGTAGAAACATGGCAGACTTTATAGATGATGACGTGCTCCCTATGTAGATATAAACAGCTCACTCTGAGGTAACAAAAACACAATGATCCTTATTTCCAGCCGGCAGCTATTAGGCTATAGTCCATTGCTACCAGTTTATCCCCCTGAATCCTCCACACTGGAGCTTTGAAGCAGAAACACAGGAACTGTACAACTGTGATGGAAGCTTCAATATTAGTTTATTTGTCACAATATTGACCAGTGGTGTCACACACAGCAGCTTCTCCTTATATCCCACAGGCCTAGTGGCCAGGAACGTCCCAAACACAACACAATAACAAGACGATCCCGGCAGAGTCTCTGCAGATAAACTGGACACACAGAGTGGGTCAGAAGTGATGACTGGGGGCGATTACTGCTGCACGAGTCCTTTTGTTTCTGCAGAGTAAACCTGTGACCTGAGCTCTGTGTTAAGGTCAGGTGTCTGATAGGTTTATGTTAAAGCTGCATTATGCAGCTGGTGGCCAAAGGGACTCAGACAAAACAAGCAGACACACATTTAGTCATGACATATTTCTGCCTTAAAAAGTTTCTCTAATTTGAACAGGCAGCAGGCCATGAACATGTCTGAGAGGCACAGAGCAACATCAGCATCCTGCTGCTGGAGCTCAGCTTGTCTTTCTTTGGCCTTCTGTTAGCTCTGATTTGGTCTCCATCACATGACAGGTCCTAGAACAATAGTCCCTTAGGTCTGAGTCAAAAAAGAAAAAGCATCTGTCTCTGCAGCTCTCAGATGTTTAATTTTTACCTTCAGTTATTTGTTATCTTCGTCTGCTGTTTGTTACTGGGCAACCAGCGTACAGTTGGTTTATCAGAGCTTGTTTCAGCTGCCTGCTGCTCCTGGAAAAGAGATTAGGTTGGGTTGAGGTGGTAAAAGGTCCAGTGTGCAAGATTTAGTGGGATTTCGTTGCGTCTAGCTGTGAGAGTGGCTGATTGCAACCAGCTGAAACTTCTCCTGGTTAGAATTCCTTCATTGTTCAGGAGCTGAATTATCCTCACAGATCTTTTCCTCTCAGAGACACACAGACCAGCTGATTTAAACCAGGAAACACTCTGAATAAAACAGTTTCATGTTAAAAAACAAAAATCTGTGTTTTTCTGACACTGCTCAGATGGGCTGCTAACTGCAGGGGCCAACACAGAAATGTGAGTATGTTTATGTGACATGAGAGAAAATTAATTTATCGTGTCAGAATTTTAAAATCCCTGTAAACATGTCAGTGTGAGTGAAATGGTCCTGCAGTGAATGTGTCACAGTGGGACTAACACACCCAGATCATGTGACTCCTGCATGTATCAGTCAGTCAGACCCAAACTGGCCGAGGCGCTCTGAGCATGCTCCACAGTTTCCGCCCCGGGCTTTGACCTGGAAGTCCAATAGCATTAAATGTGTAAGAGAAGAAGAAGCCGGTAACAACATGGAGAAATCTACATCCAGAGCCGTGACTTTTTGGACGGACCAAATGTACAGAGCTGTAAAGTTGTCCACCATGGTAGCAGTTAGCTGCTAGCTAACCGTAGCTAACTTGTTTGTCCATTGTTTGGTCTGTGACGTAATAAGTCAACAGGAAAAAGGTCCAATACTAACAAGCTGAAAGGGGCATATCTCCACCTATCGTAGAGGAGTCGCACATACTGGGCTCAATAAATGGATTCCCCTCCCGTGCTTGTGTACTGGGACAAGGACAGTAGGCCAGTTAGATGGCGCAGTTGAGCTATGTGTTTGGTTTGTCCCTTCTGGGCTACTGTATGAACATGGCAATGCAACATGGTGATTCTGTAGACGAGGACCTGCTCCCTGTGTAGATATAAACAGCTCATTGTAAGGGAACAGAAAACACCCCCCACACACACACACAGCTTCGTGCCTCTGTTGGTTGGTTATTGTAGGAATTACAGTGAATAGAGGCTGAGGAAATCATGTCCTCTGCAACTGATTAAAATGCACAACAGCATTTGTTCTTATATATCAGGACCAGTGAGTCATACAACCGAAGGTTCTACCAGTTCAGCAGCACCACTGTGAGCAAGCAGGATAAAAAAAACATCACAGACATTTAATTAGTGCTTGTGTCAATACAAGACAAAAATATGCATATACATATATATAATGCACAGCTAGAGATTGTTTAAATTCTTGATTTGAGCCCTGAGTAGTGAGAGTGTGAAAAATTGACACACAGTCATAAACTGTTCTGGTGAAATCGTATTCAGACGATTCCTGGCTTTCACACGACTGTTTCTGTTTGATCAAAGCAGCAATGCTGAGGCGCTGCTGTTGCCCATAGCAGTTATACTCCAAAAATTGCCTTGTGCTTGAGGGAGATTACTATGGCAACCATCACAAGTCATATGCTCATGTGTGCATGAACGTCTCACCATGCTGAAGTTCACCAAAAGATGAGCAAGTGTCATCTTTGTGAGCTCAGTCCCTGGCTCCTGCAGTGGCCATGTGCCTGTCGCTCATCAGGCACTTCTGGGTTGCTTCTAATAATAGCACATAAAAAACAACGTAGTGTTAAAGCCGACAGGATGGCCTCTCGCTGTGGGCTTTACTAACTGTGTCAGTGATAGGAAGGAGAGGATGGAGAGCTATGAACAGCCTGCGGTGGCCTAAAAAGAAAACTAGAGCAGTTTGAGTCGCACTGGTTTCTGAGGCCAGAGGAACAGGTTGTACTGGAGAGCTGCTGCTCCACACTCACTTCCTGTTTTTCATTCTTTTAATTTCCAGGAGCAGGCGTGTGAACCAACATGTGCTGGCCGTTGATTTGAGAAAAGAAACATACAAGTCTTGAACTCCTCTGATCTTTCATGAAATCTGGTTTGATCGTATTCCTTTTTTCTCCCGTTGAATATTGCATCACCTTCACGTCAGGGCACCAGATATAAATATTCACAAGATTCTAACAAGTCAGGCTCATCAATCTGCATAATTAATTCCAAACATGCCCTTGTGTCGCTACTCATGATGGAGAGAGGCTCCCTCCTTGAAATAATCCAATCTTTAGCGAGCAGACAGACACACAGACAGCTCGTCCTGACGGATAGTTGCATTAGAGCAGTTTAAACCAATCAGAAGAGGAGAAGCGGCGAGCCAGCGTCCAACACTGCACCAATGACAGTGAAATCGAAGCAGATGCATTTTGGGTAAGCCCTGGGACATTAGTCTTCCCTGGTGATGGAAATTCCAATAAATATCCTTCGCAGAGACGAGCGCAGCGACACAAACCGCACCGTTAATCTTTGTGCAGCGGCTGATATTAGTGATGCAGCCTGGAGGGCAGAGATGGAGCCTTCCAACAATAAATATCTCTGAAAGGGATGAGATCACCCTCAATGAGGCTCCTCTGAATTCACCTAATCTATTTAGTGCACTTTAAATGAAGTGTGGTGCACGTTTCCTGTTTCTTGCTGGTGAGACAGCTGTCATGTGATTACACTCTGATGGAGACCAGGCAACATGGAGTCCACCTTAATAAACTGGAGGACGTCTGATTCCAAACGTGCACTGGTGTGTTTGTTTGTGGCTGAGACCTCAGAGCAGAGCAGCTGGTCAGTGTGTGACATGCATGAATCCAAAGGCTAAAACAAATATATTTACTTGAATGGAGGGCTGATGGCGGCGGCCATTTTCCTCCTTATCGTCTCTAGTTTCCAGAGCTCCTGTTGCTGCTCTGTGGGTTGGACCTCATTTAATTTCTAGGTGGCAGACGGGTGATGCATCTTTAATTTAATGAGTTCACAAAGTGGAGACAGTAAATGTTAAAGCAGGAGACAAATTAATTGTGAGATTAACATAGTGAATCCTTTACTGAAGCAGGTAGTCGCACTGAGATCTGTGGCTCTTTCAAAGGCCCAGACACACCGAGGCCGACTGTTGCGGCGCCTGATATCACCTGTTGCCGTTTTCACACAGAGATGGCGCTATAGAGCTGCTACTAAGTCCCTTCTTTACTCCTCCTTTGCATTTTTACACAGGACCAAGCAACAGCAGCACCGTACTGCTTTAGTGTATTTTTATAGACAGCACGTTGACATCGCAGAACCAAACGAGGCGTGAGGGGCGTGACATGTAACACAACTGCATCAGGCTGCAGTGTGACATATAACATACGTGTCAGCAGCACTTTATAAACAAAAACAATGTCACAACATGTCAATAACAATTATTTACTGTCCCTGTTACATGGCGGCTGATCTCGTCCTCTGCTTGGAGGGTAGTTTTTGCAGTTTTTGGAGATTTTCGGCTGCTGTTCTTCTTCTTTGAGTTAGCTGCTAACTGCTAACAGCTGCTTTTAAAATCTCCCGCGGTGGGTCACACGCGTCACATTGCATCAAACATCACACCCGTTCTGCTGGCTGTCCTGTTTATACAGACATCATTTCGGGACTAACTCACGAGTAACTAACGTAACTTCCTCTGCTGCTGACTTTAAAGTGAGACAAGGCAACATGCATTGCAGTTTCTTTAGCAAGCTGCCGTGAAATAAGCCGACAAGATCCTGGAGGGACTAGTCAGAGTCCTTCAAGAGAAACTTGTGCAGACTAGACTTACACAGAAAAAGATCAGACAAGAAATGTACACAACAACACAAAATAAAAGACATTCGTTTGGCATCAAAGACGTGATTCACATACTGATCTCCATCCTCTTTTTTCATGCATCTTTTTTTTGTGCATGTTTTTTCTCTAAATTTGTATCAACTTCGCTTCATATTCAGCTGATCAAAGCAAACACGCTCCGGACGCTCTTACTTCAGCTCAAGTGGAGTGACTAGACTGTGGGTGCCATGCTCAAGGGCACCTTGATGGCAGCTGTTATGAAAGAAGAGAATATTAGTCATCTAATTTCCCCAACATGTTGTTTATTCTGGTCACAGCCTTCTGGCAAAGAGATGATGATACTCACAGGCTGAAGGAATTCACTTTAAAATGTTGACCCAGAACAAACTGACAGGGCGGATCCATGCAGAGACCTAATTAGCTAAATAGCTAAGTGTATACTGTGAGTTTGAAACCCTTTCTAAGTCGTCTCGTGGGACTTCCCTGTAAGATGCAGGCTGACAGAACGCTGCAGGATTTGACACAGTTAATTTCTCTGTCTTTTCATCACCAGACAGCAAATAATTCAGCAGAATTTATGCATATAATAACCAGCTACTTCAATACCTGTCAGCCTGAAACATGACAGACGATATTCACTGCGAGCTGTTGCAAAATGCTTTCATACAGACTCAATGTGGTGCAATGGTGAAATGAAACTGAAATCAAGTTGTAGTTCTTTGATCATTTAATGATTATGACCTGATTTCCACAGACAACACTCAGGATTATTTCAAAGCAACCTGGTTATGGTCAAGTATCCTTTCTCTGATAAACGTCCTCCAAACATGCTGCGGTTTGATGTCCCAGTTAATGGTTGGTATTTCAGGTCTTTTCTTTTCTCAGTTTTATTGGAGTGTCTCCGGGTCAAAAATGTCTGAATTCCAGCTGATATTTGCAGCCATAGATAAAAAACACGTTTAGAGACAGAGCTGTATTTATAATAGTAGTTGAGTCTGAGTCAGTTTAAGACTCGCTCCAAGGCAGTTTAATCCAAGGCCGAGACCAATCAATTCCTTTTTAAGTTGCTGAGTGTTTGGTCACTTGAAGAGAAGCTGAGTAATCACACCACCAGACAGGACACTGATGTTGAACAACTCTGTGGCACCCCAGAAACGTTTATGTTCAACATTTTGAAAATTATTTCTTCCTACGATAGATGTTTTTAAACCAAACTGCTTGGACGACTCCCTGAGAGGAAGTGCCCAGTGTTTTCCTGTTTGTATTCTACCACCAGTAGGAACGCTGAAGTGATGTCCGTCCATCCGTCCGTCCGTCCGTCCGTCCGTCCATCCATCCATCCATCCATCCATCGGGCTTTTGTATTTGATGTCTGGACTCCTGTAGAGCAGCTACACACAATTACCTGCACACAAAGCTTTGTAGATCTTCAGGACGCTGTGCCTCTTGCTGCACTGCTTCCTTGTATTTCCTGCATCCAGCGAAAACGGTCTGTGTAATTTACTCCACCCCCGGCCCTCGCCTCCCGCCGAGCCCACTCTGCTGTGATTGGTCACACTCCCGAGGACTTCTGAAAGGTTGCTGGCATGACTGGGCAAGTAAGTCCAGCACACATTAACGTCACACGGACTAGACTGTTTAAAAAAAGACTGTAAAACACAGCGTGCAGAGCCATCCAGAACAGCTTGCAGGGCTCACTTCCAAATGCACGAACATCATTATTTGACGCGTTGGCATCGTTAAACACGAGTATGCAACACTGTAACAACATTTATAGGTCAGAAAAGAGGAAAAGCATAATAGTTCTCCTTTAAAATCACCAGATATCTGTGCTGAGTAAAGCCTGGACTTTTACGCCCGTCCAGTTGTTCGTGTTTTCCTCCATTTTTCATTAGGAGCCCTTGTTTGTTTGTTTTTTTGGCTTCTATTATTTACACGGCTAATGCTTTTTTTTTTAAATGGTGCTTGGCAGTGTTGCACTGACTCAAGAAGAAGAAGATATTCTTTATTGACCCCTGAGGGGAAATCTGATTTTTCACTCTGCTGTCATCTACACACAGGGCCAAAACACACACGTGCACAAACCGGACCTATACGTGCATTGAATGGAGAAATGTCAGAGCGAGGGGTCTGCTGTGGACACGTGCCCCGAGCAGTTGGGGGTTCAGTGCTTTGCTTCTAAGAGCTACAATCGTTCCTAGTTTGTGTGATGCAGACACAACAAAAAAAGAGGTTCATAGAACTTTATACCATCCAAAAACCACTAATACCTGCACATCACAGTTACAGTAGTTGGAGAAAGATTAGGTTTAGGTTGCAGTTAAAAAAGCTAAAGTGAGATGTGGTATACCAACATGTTCTCATCTCAACTCATCAAATACTGCTGCTTTGTCAGTGAACTTTCAAATCTAGATATGTCACTCTGTCTGTTGTTGGCATTCAGGTTGTTACATGCATTGTGTGTTTTCAAATTGCACTTCTGTTTTCACAGGAAATGTAGAGTTTTTGCTCGTTTGCTACATAAAACCTTGTGTAATAAGAACATGTGGTTAGGTTAAGAAAAAAAAAAACGGTTTGGCTCAGTGTTCACATGGGAAGTGATCAGTGGGCTCCGGGGTGAAAGTCCAGGGTTTGTTGAACCCGTCTACTGAGGTAGATCCACAAATAAAAGGCTTACAACAAAAACACTAACTGTGGTGTTGGAAAAGAAAAGTCAGAGGTGACACCTGAGGAGAGCCCTAAATGGGTGAAATGACTGAGTTGCTGCGAGTTGGTTGGTTCTGCTGGCAAGTGTCAGCTGGAGCCAACATTTCTGGGCACATTGCAAAATCCTCAGTCAGCCGCTGAAGTTCAGCAGCCCAAAGATGTCTGATTTTAACGTGTTGTGTCAGGACCTTAAAGAGTCACTTAGAAAAAAAGCAGCAAAGGAGGTGTGACGGGTTGTAGACCTCTGCTCCAGTTTTCCTCCAGCTCTCAGTTAGTCTCCGAGGCCGGCCACTCTTACAAAAGAACAGGCAGCAGTGAAATATTTCTTCTCCTTCAGTAAGTCACTGACAGATTGACCACCAGAAGAAGTAAAGCTGCTCAGACTTTTTCAGTCATGGAGGCGATACAGCAGAATGTTCCCCTCAGGGATGGAGGAAATGTCAGAGTCGTACACTTGTTTCAAGTTGACTTTATGTTTCAGATCAGAAGCTATTTTCTTAACACACTGTGTGACATTCGAGGTGGCAGTAGCTTAAAGGTTAGAGAGGCGGGCCAAGGTTGAGCCTGGCTGGAAAAAAATTGATGAGGTTGGGAAGTGAGTGACTGTAACTCAGTGTTAATGTGCCGAAGCTGCAGCTCAGAGAGAAAAGTCCTCGTTGATAAAAGAAGTTGGGTTTGAATCTTAAGCTGAAAAAATGTGTATGTTAGCGTTTGGCCTTCTGTCCAACAGTCAGACCCTTTAGATAATAAGAGTGTGCAGGTGTATGGGTGTAAAAAGGAGGGAAGGTGCTTACTGTAAAATAATATATGTGCTCTCAGCAAACTCTCCCTGGATAAATAAAACCATAAAAGTGAGTTTCTCAGCAGATGCTGCACAAGTTCAGCATTGTCACCTTTTTCTCCCCTCCAAATGTCTTGCTGCTATCTTTGTGCCGATACACTGTTGTGATAAAAGAGCTGAAAATAGCTGCAGACAAGATTAAAGAATCATATGAGAATAAACTGGATAAAATTGGGAATGTTATCTTTGACTACAGAGAAAAAAAAAAGATTTGAAGTTTATGAAAAAGAGACACGACAGTTTGAGGACAAAAGAAGTGACAGCGAGGAGCTGGCTGCCTAATTACAAATGAGAAAGTGCCTCATGGAGGGAGGGAGCATGCAGGAAATGAAGATGTAAGATAAAAAGGTATCACTGTAATCACATTTTCACAGTTGGGGTGGTAAAATAATCTTAAGACGTGACACAAGACTAAACAAATTCCAATGTCTTTCTGCAGGGAGCCTTTAAATCTGTCAAGTATTTATTTGGAGAGGAGGGAGGCGATGAGTCGGGGAATGCAAATAGTGAGAGACTGTAGAAGAATATTTTCAATTGCTTTCAGTCCAGTGAAACACCCGACACACTCGGGACCAAACAGGTACGAGGTGATGAAGAAACCCAGAGCAGAGCCTGTAAACAGTCTGTGAGAGTGATGCTGCACTTTGTACTGTCTGCTACTGTAATAGCCTCTTGCACAAATGGAGTGATGGCTCACAGCTACAGTAATGACTCCTCCATTTTCAAAATCAAGCTGCATGCAAGACAGCACTATTGACCGTCAGTGCAAATTTGAATAAAGGCGTACCAAACTCCAGCAGGCCTGCGAGTCTGCTCGCTCGATTTGTTCGGCAAACAGGAAACCCAGTCCACCAGGGAAACTTCACTTAGACCGAATGACAGTTGGAGCAAATATTCACACAGACTTGGTGCCTTATGTTCATGTGTGCAGCACTGAAACTATTCTCCCATGCTGAAAACACAAACACTCCATCAGAAGAGGAAGAAGTCATGTTATTATTTCTGCTACGAGGAGAGACGTGATGAAATCAACAAACTTCCTTCTTTCACTCAGCTTCTGTAACAGGATGATGCCAACTGTGATTGTTGCAAACTAATGCCGGCCTCAGGGCTCATTCATGCTCAGCGTTAGATACGTAGACACATGGAGCCGTCTGTTCACGCTCAGCGGTCATTTTGTCTGTATTTGTGCGTGTTTTTGAAAAGCTTACGGAGGAGCACCGTCTGGGACTGTGGAGGCAGTGGAACGTAGTGCACGCAAGACATGAGCGTAGGAGCAACGAAGTAACTGAAGCAATGGTGGAACAGGACAAAGCGATATTATATAAAGATATATAGTGAAATGAGTGAAAAGGATTCTCCGTCCACATAAAGGTACAACATCATGACCTCCACTGATACCTTGTTTGTTGTTGTGTGAAACTTTTGACTCCGCCTTTTAGTGCCATCTCTGTACTGTGTCGGTGCCAACCAGGCCTCCAGGAACACTGCCAGCTTTAAAGCCACTTCTCGTCTCCTGATGTCAAGGGGCTCAAAAAAGACTTTTTCCCATTGACTACCATCAGGAGAGAGACACCTGTATATCTGAGTGTCAGAACTGGTTTCACCACCAGGATTTGATCCATTTGGTCAATAACATTTTACATGTGCCGCAAGATTAAATCATTTTATCCTGGAAGTAAACTAAAACTAAAGTAAAGTAAATGTTAAACTGGAAGTTAGCTGCTCAGCTGCACTCGGCTGTTGTCAGTCTCTGGAGTTTCAGACCACAAGACTAGAACGATTTTGGCTTCATGCGCCACCAAAGAACTTTTTTTTATAGGAATGAACGGGGCCTCGCCTCCAATGCACTATCCAGGTTTGTTAATACATCCATGGTGTCAACAGAAAGGATGTACGGACGTATGAGGGCAGGGACGTTTACAGTATTTGAAACAGACGTGTATTTTTGTCCCACAGACTCCTCCTTCTAAAGTAACACAGCGCACATACAGAGGCTGCCATCGAGTTAAGACCACAAAATCCAAAATGTTAAGTTTGTATACAAATACATTACATTGATGCCAGTCAGCATATGAAGCCTTTTAATTGTGTTTCCAGAGTAATGTCTTTTTGCCAACATGTTTAGATGTGAGAGGGCGTCACACACGGCCTGTAGCTGCTAGTCATTGCAGGAATATTCCAGTGGCAGTTTGGTAACTAACTGTGTGAACAGCTGGTTTTGAAAGTCCTAAAAACAGACCACTGCAGTAATCAAAAGGTGGCTGAGCCTTTCAAGGTCTTGCTTTAATATTATTTCTCTGACTCTAGCAGTGTTTTTTAGACAGCAGCAGGCAGGTGACGTTACAGATCTGATGTGGCTGTGGGAATTTAAATCTGAGTCCAGAAAGGTTTCCTGCTTGACTCTTAGTTGTAAAAGAGGGACTCGAGGTGAGAGCTGACACCCTGTCTTTCTTCCAGTGGCCTAATGACAATGATGTCGGTCTGATCTCTGTTGAGTTGGAGAAAATTTTGATGCATCCAGTCATTGATTTAATCAGTGCAGTGACACAGATGTTCTACAGGTCGATTGTGGATACTCATGTGTCATCTGCATAATTATGGTAGGCTACATTAATGTTCTGTAGGATGTGGCCTAATGGAAGCATTAAAAAAGAGGGGTCCCAAAATGGACCCCTGTGGGACCCCACATGTCACAGCTCATCTGCTCTGACCTATAGTTACCAATTGTTACAAAATACTTCCTGTCATGAAGATGTGACCTGAACCATTTCCAGTCAGTTCGAGAGAGTCCGATCCAGCATTCTCATCTTTGTACGTTCCACTTTTTCAAAAGTAGCTCTTAAATCCAGCAGCACTAAAACACTTTGCCTGAGTCAGTGTCATTTATTACATTTATGAGTGCAGTCTCAGTGATGGAGCCGAGAACCTGAGTGAAAGTTATCAAAGCAATTGTTCAGCTTCAGAAAGTAACAGATAATGTGATGTATACATGATTCAGGGGATCCATTAATCTCCTGTAATGGGGAGTTTGGAAGGAAGTCTAATAACGAGTAGCATTACTAATGCTGCGATGATATATGTAATACATCAGATCAAGTGTGTGTGTGCTCACTGACTGCTGCCACTGTGTTGTTTTGTGCACTGCTTCTTAATTATTGAGCATCGACCCTCTATCTGTCCATCAAGATGACACTTCCTCATCACACTCCTTTGTGACGCACGTTTCTGCTTTACATCGGCCACAAATACAAGATTTCTGAGCTGATGAAGGAAAACACACAGTTTAACCACACTGTGTCCAATTAGTGAGAGACTTTGGCCTGTTTCTACAGACTGTAACTTTAACAAGGAGCAAATCCACACCAGAGATGCAGAGAGGATGTAAGCTGTAGGAAGGAAGAGGCAGCGTGAACACATGAGCAGCTTCTGTAGCCTCAGGCTCCAGGTCAGCTTCATCAGCCGATGACCCCCCTGGTATCTCCTCTGCACTCTGTGCTCGTACACTTTTTCTGTGCTGGAACATGAGCTGACCTGATGTCTGCTGCAGGGTAATTAGATTAAACATAAATCAGTTTAGAAATTAGCAACATGTAAGCATGAAGCGGTGATAATGAGGGTCTTGAGGCTACATTTTGATGCAGGGCCCCAGTAAAGCACCTGAAAGAAATACTTCCTCACCACAGTGACTATTTATGTATCAGTTAATCACCGCCGACTCTAAAAACAGCCAGTAAATAGGGGCCGTGTTTAAGAACTACATCTAAACATCCTTCACAAACTCTCACACAACGTTCGCAGTATAATCTAAGTCTGATTTATTCAGTTTGATGCTCATTACTACACAAACACGACTATTCACTGAAACATTATGTGTCAAACATGTCAGTTCAGACAGTCCCATGAGCAGCATGCCTGGGCGTGTGCAATGTGCATGTACATTTCCTACAAAGAATGATGCACTAAAATTTGTGCATAACCCACAAACTGTATTTTGGAAAACTGCAAATGTTGACGGGAGTAAACAGGGATGCGGTTCAGAGCATCCCCATAAGGACGAAGGTTGAAGTGGTGGATGGGCAGCGTATTCTTAAAGAATGGTTCGTATGATATCCTACAAATGTGCATCCCACAAATGACTTGACGTCCCTAACACACAGCTACATAAACTGTATTTAGGAAAAGAAACATGGTGAAGACTTACCTTAAAATGAGTCAAAGTTTTCATGGATACGAGCACGTGACTCCAGAGGAAAGTCCAGAGTGAAGGTTTGGTTTTTTTGTGACCCATTCATCACCCCAACCTGCCTCCTTACAAGCCCTCAGGACTGCTTCCTTATTTATTGCCATCAGGGCGTTGGTCACGTGACTGCAGCCTTTTAAAATACGTGGGATATGTACAAATGTTTTTCATAGGAAACAGTATGAAGTTTGTGAACAGCCTGGGAAGGGTCATAAAACGCAGAACTTGTCCCACTAAACCAGTGTTTGAAAATCACTTTTCCATCAGTTCAGAGTAGAGGGCTGCAATATTATGGCCAAGGGATTCATTTGTTAAATTCATTTGTTTAATTCGTAAACTTTGTTTATTTTATATTATTTATCAGTGTTATTTGAGCCACTCACGGCCTGCTCTCGTTGCTATTTGTTAATTACATGTTATTGAGCATAGGCTTTATCTTTATCTCATTAATGTGTCTTATTCAGGTCTCTCTTAGAAAAGAGACCTTAACCTCAATCATTGTGTGATTATATAAAGGTAGAAAAATAAATAAAATACAGAGGAGGAGAATAGAATATGAAACAGCCTTTATTTCATTAAAAACTAAATGAAAACAATGAAATAGGAGCGCTATTCCCGACCAGTGCGTCAAAATGCAGACCAGGGAAATGAAACAAACAACCCCATGAATCTCTTTATTAATAGCCTATAAAATGATGTGTTTTCTCTTGCGGGACGGGAGAAGACACAAAATCAATGCATCTCTATTATTGTGCGGGCATAAATTCTCAGAGTTTTGCGGTTTCGGGCAGGAGTGGACATACACATTGCGGTTTCGGGCGGTAATAGCCAGAAATTCAGCAGGAGTGAGCAGGAGCGGGATAAAGAAAACAGTCCCGCACAGGACTCTAGTTCAGAGTATCAAATCCCTCATCTGCTGCTGTAGAAAAGATCCCAGCCAAAGGCAGGAATGAAACTTTCTGAACATTGAACGCGCCATCGTTTTCGTCAGGAAAGTTGGCGTTGAAGTTAATGATTGATCCAAATTTGACCCAGAGTCCAAAAGTTCCTTGAGTTCCACGGCTGAATGTACTCAAGGATCTCTACAGAGTTGAGCCTCTTAACTTCGCCCTCCCATCAGCAGCCTGAGTAACAGACTTCCTCAGTCGCTGCAGCCAGTCGTGGACTTTCTGCTGGGAGTTTGGCTCTGTCCAAGGTTGAGGTTAAGCAAGTGCAGTTACACTTTTTCTCTTTCCAGAGCAGCTCTGCCTTCACACGTGCCTGGTCAAAAATATCTCTAAAACTCCAGTCTGCCATTTTGCCTTTGGCCCAGCAGCTCATCTTCACAGTGGAAGCTGTCCAAGCCAAATCCATATATTTACAAAAGACTGTGGACCACACAACAGTTCTGTTTGTGAGCATTTGATGAGTTTGAAGACCTGTGATCCACCCCTCCGCTCCGTTTACAACCTCTGTCCTCTCCTTCTTTAATCCTGCAGAACAAGGCAAAGTTCTGAAAGTTCTTCACACCAGCGAGGGCGTCTTCATCATATCTCAGTACTCTCTCTTCCACAATGAGGGCCCCGTTCTAAACATGGCCATCGACTCTCCAAAGGTAAGAGGAATTATGGTCCACTGTGGTGCAAAGGGGGAATTCTGTCACATTTATGCATCCACCAGAAATTAAATGCAATGTGATTCACAATTATTATCATTTATTTGGGATTCATCGCTCTCATAAAGGTCAAGATGGTCAGATAGACGCTGCAGCGCCACCATTATATACTGTCATCATTTTAACATAAATTGCAGATCCCACAGATGGATGCAGGAGATCATTATTTTTTCATGATCCTGTTTAAACCTATCTAAGATAAAACATTACAACATTACATTCATTCTTTCTGCAGCAGAAAACTAAGGCTCTTATGTTCCCCATCATCACGTCATTACCTGACGTCACCTTTAGTGCCGTGCAATCATAGTATCTCGTGGTAATTACGCGGGAATTTCCCCCCAGTGGCTGCAGGAGAACATCGTTTGTGTAACCCTGGATATATATTGATTTTAAAAACAAAACAAAAACAAAAATGTAATAGCGACAACATTCATTCATTTTGCTACATAAAGCTAAGGCTTCCATCTTCCATGTCAACATGGTGTATGTTTATAATGACATCACTGTGCTAGGTTACAAGTGGTGCAAAACCTTTTCACACTGCTGCTGAAAATAATTAGATGTATAAAGCTAAAATAACAAATGGAGTTCAAAGGTTTTTTTGTGTTTATTTTTATTTTGAAAAATCTGATGAAAAAAACATGTCTGATTTTTGTATTATTACTTTTTAAGGACACAGTTTCAATGCTTTGATCAATTATTGTGCTTTATTGACTTAAATAACCTTTGAGCTCAGATTTCAGGGATATTACACATTTAAAGAAACTCCAAGCAGAGTTCAAAGGGTTTTAAAAATTGGAAACAAAAATTAATCTGGAAATATTTCATCTGGCACTACACATTTGTGCTGACTAAAAAGTTTCTCATTGTAACTGTTAGTTTTCTTTGGATGAATGAGGCTGTGTCCTTTCGTTTGGGATTATATTTCATATGAGTCTTTATGAAATAGTCACAGTCATGTCATAGAAGTTCCTCATGTTGGGTTTTAGGTTCAGGATTTTTTTTTCTCATGTTGGTTTGAAATCAGTTCCAGAAGCTCTGCTAGCCTAAAATGAAAACATATTTTGGAAGACGGGGGGCTGCTTGTATTTATTCTGTCATAAAAGTGGTCGCGTGAGTTTTGAATGATGGTTCAATACAGTATTCCAGTAATACTGCTGCTGTTATGGAGTCGTCTCTTCCTCCTCAGGGACACCTGTACGTCGGTACAGCCATGGAGGTCCAGCGACTGCCGCTGGCTGACTGCAGTCGCTATGGCGACACGTGCAGGGAGTGCATCCTTTCCCGGGATCCGTACTGCGGCTGGGACAGGGCCAGGAGGAAGTGCATCGCCATCCCGCCTGGATACAACGTCACCACTGGGTATGATGTCATATGAGCTGTTGTCTGTTTTACATGAAAGGAGACAGGACTCATTTCCAGAACTGCAGCATCAGTGCGGCTGCGTGTTCTGACAGTCTGCGGCCGTCAGGTGATGAAACTCTTAAAGGGTTAATGTGGGATGTATGAGGTGCTTATCTATAGTCAGTGTGTTACCTCCAGGAGATGGCGGTCAGTGCGCTTCCTGTTTGCAGAGACAGACAGGACTAACTCCAGAAGGACTGACACCAACATGTATTCAAGCCAGTTAGAAAAATCCCGATCAGTCTAACTGGACGCTGTCAGAATCAAACGTAAAGTTATAATCTCTAAGATCTCTGCTTCACTCTCTGAGGCGGCACGTGTGGTGATAAATGGTAACTGCAATGTGTCAGTTGGCAGACTGCCTTGTTGTGATTGTAGGTGGTTATCAGGATCTGGTCATCTTGAACAGACTGTATCTGGATCCGGTCGATCCAGTCCAACCAGTCTAATGCTGGTTTGAAAAACTGGCACAAAAGTAAGATGGATCAGTTCATCCTGATTTAGAAACATGAGATTTTTAAATCCGGATCATTCTGATCTGTTTTGAAGAACTAAAGGTTTTGTCTTGTCTCCACAGTGAACGAGGCTTTGTCGTCTCTGTCGTAATCATTCAGGTTAACTTTCTAGTATTTGTGGCGTCTTCCATAAACTGCTGACAGTCCGACCCAGACAGACAGCAGAGCAACACACTGAGCACACGTCTTACCAACCCAGTTTCACCCTCAAGTCAAAATCTGGTGCTTGGTCAGTGACTTCTGGTGTCAGACTCTAACGGAAAAACCTGTCCTTTCACGTCAGCATGATACCAGCAGCTGTTGATGGTAAAACAGCACCTGACTTTCACCAGGAGGCCGGTGTTCACTTCCTGTAAAACTGTAAAGCCAAACCCTGTTCTTTTTCCTAAATGTGTGTTGTTGAAGGAAAAAAACATCAGTTGGTGGTGTTGTACCAACGTAGTGCTTTTATTTTGAAAGAGACTGTATGCAAACTGTACATTTCCTGTGAAAACAGAAGTGTATTTTGAAAACAGACAATGCATGTAACAGGCTGAAGGTGACACGGCGTCCCAGAACGTCAACAGCCAACACACCCAGGGTACCTTGGACGCCATATGTGGACGTGGACAGTCCATGACCAAACGTGGACATGTGACGAGGTCACAGTGAGGATGATGATGATGGTTATATGGTTTAGAAGACGTGGTGCCAAAGAAAAGTGCTGTCTGACAGTGAGGCAAAGCGGTGAAAATATCCTCAGTACGGCGTCCAGTTAGAATGATATTGACATTTAGGTGGCTAAAATACATTTTGGTGTCAACCCTGCTTCACAACAACATAATGCTGAGCTTCTGAGGTGTTAGTCGTGTCTGTCTCTGCAAACAGGAAATGCACTGACCGCCATCCACTGAAGGTACCACACTGACTATAGATTAGTACCTCACACAGCCCCAGTTAAGAAATCCCAAACTTTCCCTTTCAAGTGCAGTTCAAAGAAAAACCTTGCGATCACCAGAAACACATGCCGAGCTAACGCTGTGTTATTCTTGTAAATTACTTTGGCTTTAATGGATCTTTTGCATTTCCAATTTTAAGAGAGAATGTGAAAATCAATCATGTGCAGTAATGAGCCGCTGACTCCTGCCTCCTTCCCCCCCGACATTGTTGAATGATTTGTTTCTGCATGTTTTAATTTGTGAGTAACAGTAGGTTGATGTGGAGGCTCACGAGCCATTTGTGAAACTATTTAATGCCACTAATTTGTCCTCTCTATTATTTTCTAACAGGACACTCATTCAGAATCTGGACCATTCAAACTCCTCAGTTTGTGGGGAAGCTGCTGGTGAGCCCTTATCTGCTCTCTCCCACTCTCTCTGTGTATCTTAATTAAACCAAAATAGGAACCTTTCTGAGCAGCTACAGTAAAAAGATGATTATCATATAATTGAGTAGAGTCCAAAACCCGCAGGGAGTTTTTTTTTCTTTTTTTACATCATGGCTTGCCCTGTTTTAAAGCTCAGAGCCCAGTTATAACCTCAACTAATCAGGAGAAAATCCTCCTCTCTGCAGGGACGGCTATCTCCTGAAGTGATCTGATGTGAACACTGCATTTATTTCTAGTTGTGTCAGTGATGCCGCACGTCCTGCCTGTGGATACAGCGACAAGTTCTTTCTGTTTCCCCAGAAAATAATACTTAGAGACGATGAGAAGCAATGTATTATAATCTTTAACTGATATCTTGGAGCAAAGTAATAAAGTTTCATACAATATGCTTTATCACCATCTTGTAAGAGTTAGACAAAGTACCACTTAGTGTTGAGTTCTCAGCAAATAAACAATGATAGATAGTACAATCTTCATTTTGAAAGGATTCATTTCGGTGTCAAAACTCTTCATATCTTTGTCCCTGCAGCTCTGAAGCAGCGCCGCACTTTCCCCAGAGAGGTGACGGTGCAGTCCAATACCTCCATCTTCCTCCCGTGCCCTGTGCGCTCCTTCCACGCCACCTACCGCTGGGAGAAAGACAACCGTGTCAAGAACTATCCTTGCCTCTTCTCTGGGGACTTCTGCGTCCTGGGGCCGGTTGTTGACATGCCCCTGAAGGAAGGCGTCTTCCGCTGCATGGCCACCGAGGACGGATTCAAGGTGGAGATTATCTCCTTCAGGCTGGTGAACGACGGCAGGCTCCTGGCCGCCTCCCTGGCCTCCACCTTGGGGCCGTCGCTCCTGTTCGCCATGGCTGCCCTGTGGCTCCATTAACTGCAGCTACCGCTAATGCTAACCCCTCATCCTTACTGGCTCCTGATGACAGAAAGACGGGGAGCCTCTGTTAGGAGGTCAGGTTCGCAGAGCATTGAAGTACGTGGTTGGGTTGGATGATGAAAATTTACCTTTTTCCATTTTTAGACAGAAAATGTGAACGGAGGATTAAATTCTGTATTTTTTTTGCATAAAGCAACAAACCTGCAGCTGCAGTTGTTTAAATCAGAACCAGATAAAACCTAAACATAAACATTCAGACTAAAGTGATGAAGAGTCACTGTCCATCAATTGACACGTCTCGTGAGTTTGATCTTGATTCAACCATCTTTAGGTGCTTTGCGAACCTCTCCTCTCTGACTCAAAACATATCGTATGAGTTGGGCAAAAAACACCAATACCAGGCCAATTCTTTTTACCATTTCTCTACTTCTTTTCAAATTGACTTGACTGTGCTTATTTGTGAATATATAAACCTTTAATACCGCTCCTCATCTAATCAATCATCTTGTTAAACTTCATGGTATAGCTCATTAGTACTTAGAAAAATGTCTGGTATTGAGATTTCAAAAGCCTTAACACTTCTGGGACATAAACTCCTAAGCACAATTTTGCAGTCGAGGCAGAATACTGCAGCCTCGGTTGGACTTGGCGCTATAATTAGTGCAGCTGAGTCTAACAACATCGCTGGGAGGAAGTGTCAGCTTTTTGACAGGAAGTAGGCGGATGGGCAAGAGCTCATTCTCGAACATCACTGTGTCTCAGCACCTCCTCCTCAGACGAGGCAGTTTCTTGCATCTTTTTATCAGATGGTATCAGACATCGTTATTACGCCTTGTTCACAGCTTTGTCCGTTGTTTTTCTTTTTACACGCCATCGTCTTTCTTCCTCCCCAGAGCATCAGAAACAAAACTCGCTCTTACAGGATGTGTAAAACACAACATCGCCTACAGCTCCTTTGGTAAAGAGGTTAGTTCATATTAACAGTGAGGAGCCAAACACCCTCAGAATCTCTCTTCAGTCTTAAACATTAAAAAATAGAGTAATTAAATTCATCTCAGTCGACATGAGAGCTTACAATCCGGATATTTTATGCTCGGTCTTTTATTGTGAAGAGACAGAGGTTGAAAGGAAACAGCAGTGACCTTTTTGCTAATTCTCGGTACGTCGGCGGAAAAATCCCAAGAGTCCATCAGTTTTTAGGAAACAGTGCGGAGAGCGACAACAGGAGCTAATCTGCTGCAAATGACATCCAATTCTGTCAAACCGACAATGCGTAAAGATGTGAACAAGGTGTTGCGTTATAGCAATTTCAATAAACACACACTCATATTATCATGAGGGCAGATGAAGCTAAATGGAACTGCATATTAAGCTTGCATTTTATAGTTTGCTTGGAGAAAAAAAAAAGGCTTGTACTTAGATCTGTGAAGTGTGTTCTGTATTTTATGGCTCTGCTGATTTCTGCCATCGCTGCCTACGTATGTGACACTTTGTCCTGATTGTTTGGGGTTTTTCTGCCATAGTTAGAATGTGATATGTAACCATTGACTGCTTTGCCTCTTTCCCCAGGGACATCAGTGCAAATAGACGAGAAAATGGTTCCTTCTGTCAAACTTGTATCTCTATGCTGTGAAACAAAAAGGCTCGACAGATTCCAACACGATGCTTCACTGATGGAGCAGCAACCACAACCAGCGGCGAGAGCTCTAACACATCCGCTCATCCTCTCCTCTAATAACACAAACTTTATTAGGACCAAGACGGCAGATTAACGCTGAGTGTGGAGAGAAATAAGAGTTGTGACTGTAGCTGCAGCTCCAAATGCCAAAAAGTGAAGCCAAACCTCCTGAATACTGATCAGCTGACTGAAGGAGGAGGCTTGTGCGGTGATGAATTATGCAGCGGATTAGCATGTTCTCCAGAGCTTTGAGAATTATCATTCAGTAGTGTTACATAAATCTGCCTTCCACAGTGGCAGAGATGTCATTAATAGCTAATTAGACAATGGAGCGGGCTCGTCATGCGCCATATTAAAGAATTTATTTTACACCGTCAGGGATACGAGCAGCGAGCGTGTTCTCAGCTGTGGAAATGTTGAGGTGGTGTCGTGATTCTCGCTCAGCTCGGTTGTGTGTTGCTGCTCGGGGATCTGCTTGCTTTCTTCATTGCACTGACGCGAGCTACTGACTGTGCCAAGCAAAGAAAACATGACGAAACAAAGCCATGTCGAGCCACCTCATCCTCCCGACACTTCTTCTTATCTTCATTCACAAAATCCCTCCGCTTCTTACCTGCGTAACAGTTGGTCCCAGATAGACTCTGAGCGTGTGTCGGTCTTCCCCACAAACAAAGTGCAGGTCTAACATTTAATCGCCTTTGTGTCGTCACCAGGGTGGGAGATTAACATCAGCCGCCAGCCAAGTTCTGGTGTAGTAGAGGCTGCTGCCAGAGACCTTTGGTGGGAAACTAACTGCACAGACATGCTGAACTCATGCTCATCTATAACCTCCTCTATGCTGTAGAACTGTAACCACTGTGTTTGTGTGGCTGAGCTGAGAGGACGTGCTTTCTAATGCTGATCAGGCGACCACACCAGCGCTGCGTCCAGAGTCACCAGCCTGTCCTCGCTCCCAACTGCAGCTACGTCAGTGGACGTCAGCGTCAGACGCTGATGCACAGAGGCACCTCTCGCCACAGTATTATAGGCACCGGGTGTGACTTTGTAATTGCACTGGCAACTACCGTAGTATCAAAAGCAAGGCTGTTCACATTGGGCGGGTGGGAGTCGAGGTAGGATCAAACAGACTTTCACTTGGGAGCCCGTCATTGCTCCCTGTTTTAAAACCAGAAGTGAACTGAGTTACACTAGTAGATGTTTTCTTCTCAAGCTAACAAGGAGCTTTTGTCGCCCCAAACTTAGGTTTTTTACCTACTTTGTAAGTTTATTTTGAAAAAGACAGGATGCATCTAACGAGCAGACACTGTGCATTTCCTGTTAAAATAGGAGTTTATTTTGAAAAGAACCAACGCGTGCAACAAGCGTAAATTGACACGCCGTCTCTGAATGTCCTAAACTGTGCGTCACATTTTGCCGTGTAGGTTTACTGACAAAGTTTTGACCATGCATGTGTGTCACCATGTAACTTTCTCAGAGCCTCTTCGCTGGTTGGAGACACATAATTACCATGGTAACCCGTGGCAACCTCAAAGTGAAATCTTACAATTGCGCTTAAATCGAAGCGGTATTGATGTTGTTGAGCTTCTCGGTCACTGTCTGCTAAACTGTGTCATCTACTGCATTGCATTGTGGGATATTTATGCAGGCGTAGCGTCCAGTGTTTGCTCTGTAATATTTTACCGTATATATTACGCAGACACGGACTGCTTCATACTAAGGTTCTGGACATACTAAAAAAATCTCACTTGCTCTTTGACATCATGTTGCTACGGAAACCCCCTGGTATCATAAGCCTCGTCACTGTGTCCAGAGTCCACGCGATGTTCTTGTAGAGACTGTCTTCAGCAGAAAAAGGTCATTATGAGTGACCTCTCGGGGTCAAAGGTGAAAGACAATATGACTGCTGCAAACTCTGTCAGGGGCCACAGCTGGTGGTTGGTTTGATGGCGAACAAAATACGTGATGTTGAGATGAAGAGTTTCACATTCCGTCACCTGCCATCAGTGCTGGTCAAGGTCACGGAAAGAATTTCTTCAAACCACAGATACGTTACATTTGCACATTATTATGTCGCAGATACTTTGAAACTTAATGTTTCAACAAAGCTGTGGTTAGTGTGTGGTCATGTTTAGGCACAAAAACCACCTGGTTAGTAACCATCTCAAAGAACATGCATGTTTGAGGGCTAAAAAGCTGCAGGAAAAGCAATGACTCGCTAAAATCCGATCAGTTCTGCAGCCTGTCAGATGTTTCTCCCAGGTGACACACCGTCCCCTCCACCGCCTGATGCAACCCGCTCTCATCATCTTGTCGTTGACGTTCTGGCGTGACACGCATTGCATCTTTTCTAAACACGCTTCTGTTTTCACAAGAAATGTTCAGCTTCTCCTCGTTAGATGCAGACAGTCTTTTCCAAATCAGCGTCAGTAAAACACCTCGTATTTATGTTTGTTTCCTCGTGCAACAACAGCGCGTGGTTAGGTTTAGAAAAAACACATCATTGTTTGGCTCTAACTTCATGGGAAGTGAACAGCAGGCTCCAAGTGTTTGTTGGACCCATCCACCTCCACGCCCGCCCCGTAGGGCCCCACCAGCTCTTCTTAGTACATCGTTACCTGACACTGTCCAGTGTATCTTCTGCATAAACTTCTGTGACAGGTGCTGTCTGGCCGCGTTATCAGCTGATGGTGTCTGTCTGTGTATCATACTACTAAGAAAGGTTCTGTCCAGCCGTGTTACAAACTGACGCCACCCAGTGGCATGTCATACTGCCGCAGAAGGCGGCTTTTGATGTCGATGTCTGACACGTAAATCAGTGAGAACAGTGAGAACAGACTCCCTGGTGACAAAGTCAGCTCATGTACTGGATCAGTAAAGAAATGTTAATATGATACGTACGACACATGCACATGTATCTGATCTGTGATTTGCAGGAATGTACATATTTTCTTGTGGGCTGGGAAAGATCACAGCCATGTTTTAAATAAACCAAATATGTTGACTCGACCGGAGGGACAGAGGTGACAGACTCTCTTATTTCTGTCAGATACACTCACATGTGTGTGTATTCATGTGGCAGAGCAGCGTGTGTGGAGTGTGTTCTCGCAGCAGCAGAGCTGATCTTGTGTCACAGAGTGTTGAACGTGCTCAGACAGTTGTTGCTGCGCAGAGCTGATTGTATTTCCTCTCCTGATGAGGAGCAGTGGTGCTCCTCATCAGGCTTTCATCATTCAGCTCCTCACCCAGTCATCATCCTCAGCCCCACAAGGCTTTGCTTTAGTATCAACACTTCTCCACCTAATGCGAGGAACCAAGATTTATAGCATTTAAAGCATTTACCGACGCTCGGTGTCAAATACAAATCTCCTCTATGTTCAAGCCTTTGCTTTGATATGGATATCCACACGGCTGCTTTATCGAAATTCAGTTATCACTCAGTCACATCCGTCATCGTCAGCCCGTCCGATAAAGGCTAATCTCCTTCAAAGCAAGCTCTCGATTTGCCTTCAGGAAACCAATTTAATGGATCGCGCTATCAGCTGTAAACCAATCGACACGGAGAGAGGCGGGTCGCTGTTTTGTTTGCTCTGGGGTTTTTGAGTGTCAAGTACTGTACATGATGTGTGCCCACGATTCTGTGTCTTGATATATCTAATTTTAAAAGTAACATGCCAAACTCTATTATTAAAAAAGAGATATTTATATTGGTGCCATGCCAGTCGAATGCCATCTCATAACATGTATTTTTAAAAAAACAGATATCTATAGTGCAATAGATATTCATGTAACAAATCCATATTGACATGTGTTTCCCTGAACATGTGCGGTGAAAATTAATAAAATATAAGTATAAAGAAAGGGTTGATTGTCTTCATTTCAAAGTGCTGAGACGCTGAATTCTCTGATTTCCCTTTAAATTACACCACAAATTATACTGTAAATAAGGTATTTAACGGGCTTTAACTGGATAGTTAATATATTGTAGTGCTTTTATTCAGGTTAGGGGCTTTTGAAGGAGGAATAACCCCTTACAGTCATCCCTCACTAAGCCTTACGTTTTTTCTTTTAAAAATCACTGGGTAGCTGTAATGTTTGTTTTTCATTTTAAGGGACTTTTCCCATCTTTTAAGTAATGTATCAATGCAAAAAAAAAACAAAAACAAAAAAAACACATATCCCTTTACAAACAGTTTTTACATTGCAGTCCATAATTTTATCCATTAATTTATCCCTTACCTGGAAACTCAAACAAGACTCCTTTAAATATCACCATGACAGTATTTTGGATTTGGTTCAAAATCCCAAATCTTTTAATTGATAGATCTGTCAAATATTTCAAATTAAAAATTGTTCATTAAAACTAATTTAATTTGTAAATTATGGGTTTTAGATGTACAGTGTTGCTAAGGTGTTTACTTTCCTCAATTTTAAATCAAAGTTTGTTCAGTGACTATCATACAGGCTGAACGTTGCAGAAATGTGCACAGACACCAGATCACAAAATGGTTGACACTCTGCTGGAGGTTGCCGTCAACACAAGCAGGTTGCATCACCATCTGCTGGCCGATATCTGGTGTATTGATGAGACGCTGTGAAAGGCCTCTGAGTGTTTCACATCCACCGACATGAGTGTGTCTGCTGCTTGTTCCTGAAACTTTAAGCTGATCCCAGTGTTTTGGGGTTTGTGCAGTTGTTCTGCTGAAGCCGCCTCCTCCCTGATCAATGGTCTTTTATGAGTTTAGAACCAGCAATCGACTCCACCAATCAGCACCAATGGATGTCAAACCTGTCTCCTCCAATAATCAGAGATGATGTAACTGCAGCCTGCAGGCTTCACTGTATACGAGGACTGAAAAGATGAAGCAGCACTCTCAGAATGATGAATGTTTTATAGCTGAAATATCCATTTATATCCGTCTGAGGAGGATTCAGTGAGAAAGCTGCTGCTCCTCTTCACTTTATGATGAACTGAACTACAAGCACCGACTGAAGTGCTCGAGCCTATTTCACATGCATGCTAATTACATACTGTAAGTCTGTCAGAGAGGATGGATTTTCAGACTGATTCTCCTCAAAACACTTCACGTCTAACTTTTAATGTCTCCCTGAAAAATACATTGATCACAGTGTGCGGCACTCAGAGGTTTAGCACTCACTTTATTTGTGGATCTTACTGTTGTTTTCACAAACAGATGACAGACATAAAGTTTGTGCGCAGGCTCTGTATGTGTGTCTCCTGCGACGTTATGAGCATTTAGTGCGGCGGTGTGTCTGCGTCGCTCTGTGATTACACCTCCAAAACACGAGCTGGCTGTGGCGTTTCTTTGTACTGTGTTGACTTCCTGTGAAGTGCAGCAAAGTTTAATTGATTCAATCAAACCCCAGGAACAGGGCGGGGCTTTGAAGACAATTTTACATAGTGGCCAAATGTGGAATTACAACTTTCACAAGGCTTTTTCCTGCTACATAACTTGTGAAAGAAACATCTGTAAGTCCGTCTGTAAATTTCTTCTTTTAAATGTTTTGTGTGTTATGTGTGAAATCAAAGTAAATAAAAGCATCAGACGGTGCACTGCAGAGATGAAAAAGATAAAATACAGAAATCTGTGTACAAAAACAAAGAAACACCATTTGCAACATGAACAACAACATTGTTTTGATAATCATACAGACATTGTTCCACATTTTACCATAGTTTCAATGTTTCTATCACAGATGCAGAAAAATATAATTTTGTTATTTATCTCAGCACTTCCTGTTTCTGTTTCAAAATAAAAGCCCTCTGACAACATTTCTATGGACAGAATCCCTGAAATATTTGCCGGACTGTGGATTTCCAGCTTTATGTTGTGGACAGCTCAAACAGCACTGATGCACATGCAAGTAGTGGCGGTGCTGCCGAGTTGGGTCGGCTACTGTGTTTGTCTCCAATAGATCTATGTTCCCCGACTTTACCCATGGCCTCAAGTAGATGTTTCCTGAGAGGCTTAACATAAACTCATCAAATATTGCCACATTGTCAGTAGTTTCAGCGCCAGACACTGACGCCAAAAGCCTCCTCTTGCAGCAGTATGATGTGCCACTGGATGGCGTCAGTTTGCAATACGGCCAGACAGAGCCTTTTGTGTTGGTATGATACACAAACGGGGACCATCCACTAATAACGCAGCCAGACACTGCCTGTCGCAGCAATGTGATACACTACTGGTCAGAGTCAGTTTGAAACGCTGCCGATAAGAAGCGTTAAACGCCAACAAGACACGCAGGAGGGCAGAGTCCACTGACAAAGCAGCAATATTTGATGAGCTGGGTGTTGAAATAAAAGTATTTTCAATATTATCACAAAAAACTGTGAACCTTTCTCTTTTACACTTTGTGTGAACAACACAGAAACCTAACAAGTTGATATTTTAGTCACGCAATGATGAAATGATCTCCACAGGATGGAGAGAGACGTATAAGAGAGCTTTTCTTTTCCCCAGGGCTGGTCTTGTGACTGCTGTCATGATGATGATTCAAAGCAGATTTTCAACCTGTCTGACTGTAACATGACTCAATGTTGAATCTAGTTCTACATTTTGTGAGTGATGCTTATTTTCTTTCTCTCTGAGAGTGAGATGAGACGATGGCTGCTGAAGGCCCCTGGAAACCCTCAGAGGTAAAATCAGCCTGTTGCACAAGTCAATCAGTTCCTGAGCTTTCTACTCGACAACAAAGAGATGCTTTAATCGAAGACCCCGAGTCTCTATCTATCTGCACGCTCACTGCTCCCCAGCATATTTCTGCCTAATGTGCAGCCCCCTCTGTAATATCTGCCTCCACTCTATTCATATTTCCTGGCTGGAATTAGGCAAGGAGCCATTAAATATAAATCCTCCCTTCTTTCAATTGGTTTCTATTATTCTGCAGTTATCAGGAGCACACACACACACACACACACACACACACACACACACACACACACACACACACACAAACACACTTCAGCGCCGGAGTTCACATGTCAATCTTCTCAGTGGTTACACTGGCACAGACACAGACACACAAAGAGATTTTTAAGCCACAGCCGCAAAATAAATCAAACCATTTCCCACTGTAATTGTTTCCAGATGTCATTTCTCTCGACACAATGAAGAAATCTGAGCATGACAAATAAAACGGCGTGTGCTGTGTTTAAGGGTCGCTTCCCCCGACAACAAGCAACGTTTTCTTACTGACCTCGTCCACCAGTGCAGACAGCTTTTATTGGAAATGCCACAATAAATGTTTGCTTTGTATGTTTCTGTAAACCACTGATATGTTACACTCGTGTGTTTTAAAATCACAAATAGGTTCATTTAATTTTATTTATTTATTTACACAGGAAGGAATTAAAAAGTAACACCGTGTGTCACAGGTAAAACTGTTTTCAGCAGCTTCCTGTTCAGCAACAAAACACATCACAATACAAAATAAAAACAGAAACAATCAACAGAGGCAAAAGAGCAAAGTGTGGGCAGCTGCAGACACAGAGCAGAGTCGAGGACTGAAGTGGAGTAAAATGGGATATGTGATTTAAATCAGTGGTTGCAGGTGTGTCCTTCCATCAGATAATGTTTATATGCCTGTTTGAAATGTGTAACAGAGGTTATAGCTGTGATGTAGTGAGGAGTGTCGTTCCAGATCTTAGTGTGAGTGTGACTAAATCATCTCTGACCATTTCTGTGAGGTGGTACAGGAACGAGTGCACGTGAAACTGATCTAGTGATGTGTTGCTGTCATTATATTGTAAAATGGCTAAATTATTTGTGTAGTTCTGAAAAGTGAGAGTCAGAGTGAGAGTGAGAGTGAGAGTGAGAGTGCAGTGATGAGTCCAAAGGAGAGGTTATCATGGATCTTGTCAGCTCTGCTGTGTAGTCTGACTATGGGCTCAGTGGTTTCCTTGGTGGTGAGGGACCATACGGGGAGACAGTAGGATATATTCGACAGAATGACTGCATGTAGGTACACGTCTGAAACAGCAGAGGTGAGATCTGGTCTGATCTTGTTACAGGCGTACAGTTTCTGGTTGAGCCTCTTTGTCAGGTTCTGAATGTGGTGTCAATAAGTGAGATGTGAGTCGAGGAATATTCCAAGATATTTGTAGGTTTCTGTGATGGTTAGTGTTTGATTTGCAAAACGAACAGGGCCAGACCTAGATATGTTTTTTTAGGGGAATGAAAATGCATACACACTGAATGATTATGTTTCAGCCAGTCGAGTTCGTGGTTAAGATCTGATCACAGTTTCCAACTTAAGATGTCACGGTTTGGATCAGAAAGAAAAATAGTTGAAACTATTGAAGCTATTCTTCACAAATGTTCACTTGGTCTAAATGATGAACTGATTAGTTTTTGATGGTCAAAGGTCAAAGGTCAGTTGACTGTGACATCATCATGTTTTAACGTCATATCTCAGGAACAGAAGGGGAGACATTTGGTCAGATACTGAATTGGTGATGCTGATCTTGAAACTGTGCTGATTGTATAGATCTTCTGTGTGTGAAGCAGCCATGTGTTCACTGACATGATGGAGACTGTCAGAGACACTGGGCTGGTGGGTGGAGTCATACAACCACAGGGTGGACTGGTGGGCGGAGTCATACAACCACAGGGTGGTGATTCTGTTTTTTGCATAAGAAAATACACTTATTTTACTGCACTCTGGCACCTTATTAACATTCAAAGGAGGCTACAAAGATTATTTCTCAGTGTGAATCAATTTATTTCCATTGTGAATCAGAAAAAAACACCTCCACACCCAGCACCACTCAATCGTAGGCCACATCTGGCCCATGGGCTGTAAGTTGAGTGACACTGCTCCAGATGTTTTGCATCACCTGCACCAGGCATTGTGGGCCGGTTGTAAGTGGCCCTGCTGTCATCAGCATCAACACAGAACTCACTCAGACGCTGTCCCCTAATTAACAACCTGCAGCCAGGTAACACAGACACATGTGCCTCTGCAGAGGCCCCAAATGACCAGCAGTGGCCCTGCAGCCCAGTAAGTTGAGACCAGTGACCTGACCCGTATCTGTACCCTTATCAATCAAGCTCAGACTGGCTGCTGGAGGCAGAGTGTGCAGTGATAGATGCAGACTGCAGTCTCAACAGATAATACTCGCACAAGTTTCTGACAGCTCTCCAGAACTCTGCATTTTCCATGCATGCACACCTGGCACCACGCAGATACCTTCATTCATTTTTTAAGGTCTTGTAAGACAGGATTTAAACAGTAACACACTCTCTGCAGACTCGCTGCCTGCACCAGAGGATTCCTACTGTCTACAGTGAGATCATCACTGATCACTGGTGGGCAGGAAGGATTTTATTCCACAAGCTCACATGAAATCACACCACAGTAACATCACAACAAGAATAGATACAGTGGCAATACAAATAGAGGAAGTAAAAAGTCCTTGAGTCCCTCAGTGACTATTTATTAATTAACTGGCCAGAGTCCAGTGAGGCGTCTAGTGGCGTGTGGGAGAGGGGCTTAGGTCACAAGCCACTTCCACTGACTGAGGTGAGGTTTAGGTTCTGTTCACTTTTCTACCTTCAACAAACAGCATTTAGAGCTGTTAGGAGGACGGGTAGGATTCATACATTTAAGTGTAAGGCATAACAACTGAAAATCATTTTTGTGCTTTTCCTTTCTCCTTTTCGTCCACCTACAACTACTTTCCACCATCTATAATTCATTTTAGCTGTCAGACATGTTGCTGTTGAAACTCTTTTACTTCAGTTGTTTATATTTCGAGCACTACAAATGTAAATTTTTTTGGCCGTTACTCAAAACCTGGACCAATAAAGCCGAGCCTATCTGCACGGCTCCAACAACAACCCCACTAATGTCAGAAAACAGTTTCCTAACGTCAGGGAAACTGTTTTCTCAGGTTTGCATATACATTCTTTGTCAGTCAAGACAGCAACGTCAGATTGTTGAGCTTCTCCTGGAAACTTCCTGAACAATACACACACACACCTACACACACACACACACACACACACACACACACACACACACACACACTAAATAGAGTGAGAGGCAGGCAGACAGAGAGAGAGAGAAAATCCTGGAGCTGACAGAGTTGGCACAGACTTACTCACTCAGGGTTGAGTCACTTCTCACACAGCGTCTAACACACAGCACTGGTTAAAAAGTGATGTGAGAAGTCAAACTGGCAGAGGAGTGGAATCTGACCGCCCGTCTCAAGGTGAGTGAAACATTTTTTTCCTCTCATCTGTTTTAAACTTGATGCTTTGACTCTTGACATAAAAATAATTCTAGTGAAGTTTGTTACAGTTTAAATCTGCTGCGTTCAGAACTCAGTGGGTTATAACACTGACCTCATACACTGATTGTTCATGTCCTCATGGTGACTAAAGCCAAACATTAACCTATTCAGGTTTTAAATTTAATACTTATTAAATCCCGGCACTGTGTAAACAAAGACATCAGACTGTGATAAGAGACTGAGTCATTACTCAGTCATCACTGGCCAGAAATCTGACACACACAGTCTGACAAATGTTTCTCATCCATTAATAGTGTCAAAGTGTCAAATGTGCTGCAGTTTTGACTGTCTGTTTGTTACAATATGATCAACAAGCAGCAACCTTTCAGTTATTTTACCTGTTGCCTGTCAGGAACAAATGTGTCACCATTATGTGCTTCCTCTCTTTGCTGATGACTCTGCCCGTTACATATGACACAACGTTCCTGTCAAAACAACCCGAGCACAGTCATTACCTTCCAGCCGTGTGTTTCAACACATCCACTGAACAGAAAGTAGAAGTTAAGAGGTTCCAAAGGATGATTCTAACAATTGGCTGATTACTGATTTCACACTTTTGAGGCTTGGCTAGTTATTAGTGTCAAGTCTCTGAGCCCTGTGGGCCACTGAGCAGCTCCGCTGGAGTAATTGGGGGTTGACAACATCCCTCAAGCGCACTTCAGTGGTGATAATGAGCGGGGAGGAAAGTGTGGCTCTTTCAGTTTCTCGACCCAGATTTTTTCTTGTTGGTTCAGGGATCGCAGCGACTGCTTGCTCTGTCTGGGGGCCACTTATGCAAAATGACAGGAGGCCAGGGGTCGACTGCAGCAGCTCTGCACAGGTCAGGTGTAGGCAGGAGCGTTTCTAGGATCTGAGAACATTTGGGACTTTGGCTGTACCTCTGTCAGGGGCCCAGGGGATCTTCTACTGGCACCTCTTAGATAAACAAGCTCTTTATTTTATTAAGGACGCACTGACTGTGAAAATCTGGGCTGATACTGATGTTTAAACTGACAGTCGATAGTGAACCTGATGCTTTTTTGTTGTTGTTGTTGTTTATTTTGTTTTTGTTCTTATTTGTTTGCCATCTGGTGGCACAAAAATCTTCATGACAATCTTCAGTTAAAGTCACTGCTTCATTACACTCACTTTGAATGAGCACACATTGAATCAAACACATTTACCAAACAACCTTTAAAATAACCTTTGACATATATTTTTGAAATAACTGCTTCAAAAGCGTTTTAACTACATACATCATAACACACTTGTGTTATGTGTCACCCAAAAATACATTTTAGAAGATTACACTGAACACATCATACCAACGTTAGAATTTACCTTTGCACACTAGTCATTTTTACTTAAGAGAGCTTAAACGCATCATAATGTAACTTGATGCAACCCTCATCAGTTCAGGCCTCTGGCTGCTAACAGCTAGCAGCTAACAGCTAACAGCTCACATTAACTGGCTCCCTGTTGGTTTCTCGAGGAAGATCTCTGTTCATCACAAGCGCGTTTGTTATTGTTCCTGTGACAACAGGACACATTTAGTCTCGAGTCCTGCATTTCAGCGTGAGTGAAGTTGATGTGATGTCATTCTGTTTGCTGATAGGCTGATAGCGGTCAATAAGACGTGATGTGCAGCCAATAAACTGGTGGGTCGTAAGTTGAGTATCACAGCACTCCAGTGTTGTGGCTTCCAGGATAACACAGTTGAATGTTCCAAGTACAGTTATCATTTTGTGACTTTTCTCTGCACTGAAATATCCTCAGAAACACTGAAGTGATTGGCAGGAAATTCACGAGAGAATAACGGGCAATAATTATTGATCGAGTGTCACCAAGAAAATTTCAATGAGTTCATTTTATGACCACATATCTGTAAAACTAATGACCTTTCCATCACCCGCAGCTGATGTAACATGACATTGTATATACGTTGTGGGTCTGGGTCTTATGATGGGATTGGTTGAGGATTAACTGTCGTCACCTGTGAAGCTCATTTCAGTTTGTTCTCTGCCTGGCTGAAGATGTTTGTAGAGTTCCTCTACACACAGTGCAGCAGATGTTGTAAATGTTTTTGGAAGAATACAACCTGTGGGTTTTATTGACATTAGCAGAAGTTGTGTCCGAGACTTTTTTGGGATTTGTTTATAGTCTGAAGTCACCAGATCCTTGTGGCTGTTTTGCCCTCTTCAGTCTCTTTACACTATTTCATGCTGCACAGCGCTGTTTGTGTCAGTCCTTTTCATTTTTACGTTGCGACTTTAGTTATTTTTGAAGGTCATTTTGAACAAACCAGCTTTAGTCTTCCCTTTTTATCTCTCACTTCCTGGAGAATGTGGCGCTGCCTTGACCACACATGCCTGCTGTGGTCACATATATGTTGTTGACTTGATGGGAAGTGAAGCCCAGGCGTCCAGTTAGAGCTGGAACAGTGAATTTTTCCTCTGGACCACTTTAAGTTTGAAAGCGACCACCTGTTAATCCACTTTGTCTGGCATGTGTGTGATATGACTAGGCCAGGAAAACGGCAGACCCTCGATTGCTCAATCAATTGTTACTCATTCACTGGTCGTGCCACAGAGCAGGCAGCGCAGGACAGTGTATAGAGGTGGAGCCAAACACACTGACACAGTACACATTGTTCTGTGCTGACCTCCCTTTTGGAGGTCGCACAGGATGATGTTTAGATTTTTGTGAAATAATGACGTGTTAGTAATGAGACAACCTTCTTTCTATTTTTGCAGCCTTGGAACTGTTACTGAGCGACTACAGGACTCATCTCTTTCTGGTTTTTATCCCTGAAACAAAAACATCATGTTGAAAAGAAAATGGAGGATCATCCCCATGTCCCAAACACAGTCACCAGAATAATTGCTGGAACTGTTAATATCTGCAATTAAACGTTGCATTTCTTAATATTTCAGCAACACAGTGATTAATAATGTGGTTAGATACCAAAACCACTTGGTCATGGCTGGGAAAGATCATGTTTTGGCTTAAAATACCCGCCCTTGGGGACACAGTCCTAAACGTAACCATGTGTGTGTGTTGCTGAAAGAAAAAAAAAACATCATCCATCCAACATTTCCTGCGAAAACAGAAGTGTATTTTGAAAACAGACAATGCATTAACAGGCTGAAGTTGACACAACGTCCCAGAGCGACAAGGTAATATAGTGACAGTAGTGTCGGTCGTCACACTGGTTCAACATGTCTGATGCAGGTGTTGAGAAGGATCTGTTGCCTACTGTGACTAATGACACTGATGATAGTAGTCACACCTGTGACATTCCTGCTGTGACAAAGCTCTGTAACAGGGATGCCACTTGTGTGAAATGACAGGAGGCCAGGGGCCAGTTAATAATATCAAACATGAATAAAATGTATCACATAAAAAGAATAAACAAGACAAATGCAGTTGCAGCAGCTCTGCACGGGTCAGGTGTAGGCAAGGCATGTCTAAGGTATCAGGACATTTGGGCTTTGTGCCAGACAAGCTCTATTTTGATGTTTTTAAATGCATTCTGGTTCCTTAACTACACTTGTAGTACAGAAAAAGACCTGTTTGAATCCATTTCTCACGAGTGGTCGGCGAGCCAGCCGCCACCTTGTCATGGTCCAGAGTTGGATTTTGTGACGTGCTTTTTTCAAGAGCTGTAAGGATGAAGATGGGAACATTTTTCAACAGCATGCACAGGAAGTTGTTTCACCTTTGGGATTTGACTTGTCTCTTCCTCCTGAGAGATGATTTTCCTGCTGTCTGCGTTCCCATCCCCAAAAGTTAATGAGTCAGCAATGTTCATCCATCCTTTCCTTTTTTTATCTAAAAGAGTGCATTGTGCAGATTTAAAGGGTCACTTCACCTACTTTTCCCTGGAAGCATCTATGCAGATAGTTTTGGTTTTACCGGTCCGTCTTCACTGTGGACAGTTTTCATAGAATCTATTTTCTAACAAATAATAGTTTGAATAAAAACTGGCAGCAGCATGTACTGCAGTTTATCCAAAATAATGGAGGCACCGTCTCTCAGAGAAAGCAGCATTTTAAAACTGAAGAAAAAAATCAGCGCTTTGAGCAGCAGAAATGAAATTTATTTCATGGTATGTGGGCGGCAGCAGAGACGCCATGTCAAAACATCCAACAAGCAGCGCTGTATCTGTGGTTAAGTAGCACCAGGTGTGACTGGGCAAATGGTTACGAAAAGGAAGAAATCACTTGATGTTTGACATGAACAACCCCGACTCTTAAACATATGGAGTGTTTGTCAGTGGAGGACAAACACGACGACCCGAGAGCAGAGTGTATCTGTGTGTAGCACGTAAACACGCAGCATCATTAAACCACAGTGAAGAAAACTGCTCAGTGAAACAAGAGTGCAGCGGATGAGCGTGTCGTACAGAGGCGGCGGGCGCAGTGCTGCCAGCTCATGTCAATGAAAGAGCTGTTTGCCACCGACTATTGACTGCTGGGTAAATATCATCCAGCGAGCTGACGCCATTCATGGCATATCAGAGAGATATCATGGTTTAATCAATGATAGAGCCATTTGTTGTTTCTTTCATGGCCTGGTTGCTAATTTAGTGCAGCACTACCACCTCACACTATGGAGCCAGAGGCTGCATGTACTGTGCATTAGGTTGCTACAGACCACACAGTGCCAGGGTCAGAGCACGACTCTGAAACACCTCCTCATCCTCATCCTCATCCTCATCCTCCTGCCTCAGCCTGAATACAGTAAGTACAAACGTTCAGTCAGACTGGATTGTTGCCTTTTCTTTTATTCGTCTTTGTTTTGGCTTAAATGATGAAGACAGAGGTTTAAATGTGATTTTCCAATATCCAACACGTTTTCATCTCAACTCATCAAATACTGATGCTCTGTCAGTGGATCTGCACGTCAAGATATGATGTGTTAGGTCTCCTCACACGTCAGCTTTGGATGTTCTGGGACCAAATGTCACTTTACACTTGTTACGTGATTGTGTCTGATCCAAACACGCTGCTGTTTTCACAGGAAATATACACTTACTGCTTGTTTAATACACCACAGCCTTTTAAAAAATAACTTATGAGCACAGGTAAAACACTTAAGTTTACTTCCTGAAGTTTAGGCAACAAAGGCATGTGGTTAGGTTTAGAAAAAAACATCATGGTTTGGTTTAAAAAAGTCACTAACATTATGGCGCTAACGTAACATGCTACACATGCTATTACACCACTTTGTCATCACAATAACTCAACTTACTTTCAGTGTCACAGGAAACAAACAGTGAGCTCTTGGTTGAAAGTCTGGAGCTTTTCTGTTCTTTCTGCCTGAGTTGCCAGCAGAGTCAGAAACAGCTGCGGCCAGATGTGTTTTATACACCCCTGAGGGCCCATCTGTGTGTCAGTATCTGACGCTGAGGGCCACTGACAAAGTGTTGGTTTTTGCTGAGTTGGGAGTGAGAACTGGGCTGAAATATCCAACACATTGAGATCAATGAGAAAATTTCACCATACCAGAAGTGACCTTAAAGGGATTGTGCACCCAAAAATGTAAATGCAGCCATTATCTACTCACCCATATGCCGAGGGAGGCTCAGGTGAAGTTTTAGAGTCCTCACATCACTTGCAGAGATACTGCTCGTCCGTAGTGATCCAAGTGTCCTGAAGCCCCGACATAAAAAGTTGTTTGGAAAAACCTCATTTGAACTCTGTTTTTAGCCTCAAAAGACAGTGAGACATGGGCACCGCCTTCATGTGTGTTCACATGCTTTCGCAAGTCTCATGCAAGCGCACACGTGAGCGCGTGCCCAGAGAGGCATCAGAGCTACAGGCTACAATGAGGCTAAAAACAGAGTTCAAATGAGGCTTCAGGACACTTGGATCACTACGGACGAGCAGTATGGAGATATTTTGTGGTTTCTATTATGTGTTTTTGGACGTTTGAATCTGGGGCGCCGTCAGCCTCCATTAGGTGGAGTTGTGTTGCTACCTCCTCTCCCCTTGGATCTCTGCAAGTGATGTGAGGACTCTAAAACTTCACCTGAGCCTCCCTCAGCATATGGCTGAGTAGATAATGGCTGAGTTTTCATTTTTGGGTGCACTATCCCTTTAAGGCAGAGAGTCAGGCGTTGTAGTATAAACAGGGGGCGGAGTCAGAATGCTCTGAATGAAAAAGATGATATGTCTTGATTTGAAACAAAACTGTCCATCATGAGTCCAAACACTCGCTGTCTGCTGCAGGGACTGACTTCCTCATGAATGACATGGCAGTCTAATTTAAGAGCGCTCTTTCACAACGTCACTTGTCACTCTGTGGTTTGGAGAGGAGAGGAGCTTTCAAACAATGAGCCCTGCTGTCACACTGAAACATTTCCAGTTGTGCTGTTTGCTTCTTCTTATCACACGACTGACTCAGGGAGATTTAGTGTCAGTTGGCATCCTAGTGTTGCAACACCCGTTCAGCTGGGTCCATAGATGAGCAGAGTCACTGTTGCCAGGCAGCCTCAGTCTATAGATCTGACACATGACAGGATCGGTGAAAGCTATCGCTGGGTTGCAGAGAAAACAAATATTTTCCTTCTCCTCGTGCTCTTGGGGGATTTCCACATTGTCTTTCCAGCTCACACTATATGAACCTGGCAGCAGGCCAACCTGCACGTGAACAGTATTGACTGGGGAAAGGGCCATATGGTGTGTGCACACAATGAGCTGCATGTGTGTATGTTTTAGATTGTCTGACCTCGAAATCTAAAGACCCGTTAACTTCAATGTGTGTTGAGGCTGAGTTGATTGCGACACACCAGATCGGTGCAGTGAAAATCAATGCAAGAAGAAATGAAGGACCGCCTGCAGCACTGCCAGCATATTTGTGCACATTCCTCTCAGATAAGGCTGCGTGCACCACAGAACAGGAAGCTGCACATACATGAGTCACTAAATTCTCTACATCAGATCCTGACACAGAAACTCTGTCAGGCAGGTTCATATCAAAGGTTTGGTTGACCTCCCTCACCTCGTGAAACAGAAGAATTCACCTCTGGCAGCTTTTATGTTTTTTCACCTGAGTCATGAACAGGTGCTTTGTAAACAGAACAGACCACAAAGAATGACTTCAGTGTCCTCAGAGCTTGATGCGCTGACCCATGGTTGAAGGCTGACTTATTGGAAAGATAAGCAGACACAGTTTGATTCTTTCTAAAGTCAGATTGTCCATCAGTGAGAGCTGGAGATGTGAGACTCGACCTTTGACCTGACTGCTGGCAGACTTTACTGAAAGACCCCCTCCACTCAGGAATGTGTCCTTCTTCTGTTTACGTCCCCTAAAATGTCTGACTTTGACTAAACTGACTCGTGTCCGTGCAAAGTTTGTCACCAGTGGCGTGTTTTTACCTTCCCCTTCTGAAGGCCGTGATGTCTGTGCACTCCCCTAAAACCTGACAATCAAACATATGCTGCGCAGGTAGATTGGTGGAAATCAGCAGCCAATCGCTGTCTAATAAGGAAACACAGGGTTCACTCCATTCCAGTGCACCTGAGCACTGCTTAACACGTAATGGCGAGGGCCAGGAAAGCTGTTAAATGGAGTGAAATGTTTAAGCCGGCAGCAGCAGCCACATAACTGTCAGCTGACAGCAAACAACAATGTCAATCCATTCTGAGTTCCTACATGGACAGTAATGTTCACAATATGATTTCACGTGAGTCTGAATGACATCATCAGTTCCCTGCCTCATCAGTCTCCCCTGATTTGTTTTTGTTTGTACGAGCCATGTGGTCATGGTGAAATTTAGCGGCAGATCTGACACATCTGCCAGTGATGATACCTGTCAAATGGCGTGCAGACTCCACCTACTTGGCGCATCGTAGGTGTACGCCGGCATGGTGATAGAACGGATCCACACAGAGGGGAGAACAGACTCCGGCGAGTTAGCGTTAGCATAGTGAATGGCGTGATTCTGGACTGTCGGAGACAACAACTGATACTTCTGGGAGAAACATGGTGAAATCTTTTGCCTTAAGTCTTAAACAGTGGTCCTAAATCACAAACACAAACATGGAGGCCGCACCAAAGTTCTGATGTGGTCTTGTCTCTTGGTCTTTGTTGGGAGCCGCGTTTTGGGAGAGCTGGAGACAAGAACTGGCCTTTTGGCTAAGTCCTGAATACACTGAATTACAGTAATCTGAACGTGACGAGATTAAAGCGTGGATGACTTTTTTGGGGTTCGCTTGAGATAATAAATGTTTGACTTTGACAATGTTTCTAATTTGAAGACAGTAAAGCTTGTATTGCACGATCCTGGTTATTTGAATGTTAAAACAGAGCTCAGAGTCAAACATGACAACCAAACTGCGGGCAGAATGTTTTACGTTACAGGAGAGGTTCCCAAGTCAGAGGTCAGGTTTTGGGGCCAAATAAAAGAACCTCAGATGTGGACTCATTGAGCTGGAGGAAATTCTGTGATATCCAAATATCAGAGAGACAGGCCATTACATGACAGAAACTGTCAGGGTCACTGCCAGTGGAACATAAAGTTGAATGTCATCGGTATAACTGTGGAAACTAATATTATTCGTACAGACTATCTGAAGTTTTTATGTGCAAAAGCCAAAGAAGTCTAGCTGAGATCCAGCTTCTGAGACAAAATTGCATCAACTGCCAAGCTTTGTTATTGCAGGCTGATATTACAACATATTTTACAGCCTATAGTGCTGAGTTTCACTAAGTCAATATTATTGATATTCATCTAATCCGCTGTCAATTTCCAGGAACAGGTGTCCACTGTTGACCACAGCAGATAGCTGAGGAGTGTTTCCTCATTGAAGGAGTATTTCAGCAGCTGTTTCCTCACACACACACTGTTTATATGTCAGAGAAGGAAGACAATGTCCACATAGTGCAGCATTAATTCAGTCCATCACATTCCATCTCACTCCTCATTCCTCACATGGCTGAAAATTCCTGTATGGAAATAAATATCTAATGTGGGTTTTATCTGATGAGAAAGCTGGAAGATCTACCAGCAGTGTTCACCATCTTCCCCTCAGTGTGTTTGTTCCTGCAGCTGCTGTAAAGTGGTTTTAATTGAGCTCTGATTCTGAATCAAAACAGAATTAAATAAGATGCGTCGATGCCCTGCTCTGCTTTATTGTCCCAGCTGCCACAGATGACCTACAATAAACAGGGAAACAATAAAGTTCTACACCACCCACGTGCGTACACACGTAAATGTTTATTCAAGTCACGTCACTTCTGGACGAGATAAAACTAACACTGTTTGTTTAACGGTGGTTGTAAAGCTGGACGGCTCCTCCATGTGAGGGCCAAAACAGCGTGTAGCCTTGGAGCAGCAATATAAATAAAGGTTTAGGAGAGGGGATTTGAGAGAGTCTGCGTTAACAGCCTTAAGCAGGAAACTAGTCTTGAGAGGGTAAGTAGTGTGCAGTGGATAATGCTGTGAGAGCTGCTGTTGAGTGGAGGAGCAATGAAAATGTCTGTTTAATATGGATGACTGTGGTGTTTTTGCTGCCAGAGAGCACATCATGATGAAGATGCAGGTAGAGTGATGTGTGTTGTGTGCTGTGTATGTTGCGAGGTTCACTTACCCTGCAGGACAAACTAAATGTCAGTTTAATTTGTAAAGGCGCATTTATGATTTAATGAGAATTGATGGAAAATTGATGGAGGGTAAGAGACTAAGATTTGCTTCTTTTCTCTGTCATGTTACGTCTTTATCATCTTGATTTCTCTGCACTATATTTAGTTCTTTGGGGTTTCTTTGACTGAAAAAGTTTGAATAGAATAGATCTTTATTGTCCAACAGGGGCGAACATTTGTCTTTGGCTCACCAGACACGAGACAACACAATAAAAAGCAAACAAATAGTCACTACGACAAACATACAAGGTCATTACAAAACACTTAACACATTAAATCACCTCACGTTGGCGTCTGTGGTCTAAAACTCATCAGTCACCTTGTTGAGTGAAGGATACTGACGGCACTTGGGATAAAGGACTTCCTAAATAAATTTTCAGTTGTCAGAGGGAATCCAGCGTCTCAAACAAGAGCTCAAACTGGCTGAGGAGAGGAGGAGAGCTATCTGTTAAAACACTCACTTTCTTCCTTGTCCTCTCTGTAAAGAGTTGGATCAAAGGCTTTTGTGGCTTACTAACTATTTTATTTGCCATTTTACAATCCCAGAGAGTTTGTTCTTGGATGTACAGTTAAGATGACCGAACCAGGCAGGGAGGTGGAAAGTTAAAACTGTCCCAACCATAGTTTTGTCCACTAATTCTAAAATCTGCTGGATGCAGCTCAGTACAAACTGTTTTAGAACGTTGCAGAGAAAAGTATCAGCGATGTGACCTGGCTGCAGCTACAAACTAGAACAGAAGCACAGAGTTGTTGACTAGAGATGATACGCCGTCTCATGGTGGTCACTTCCTGTGAACCGGCAGGTTTTTACAACATTGCAGAATGGTGCATTGCCAGTAGTTTCCCTGTTTCAACTCATGTCGTTGCAAATCTTTGTTCTGAACTGGGCTTAACACTGGAGCCATTAAGTTTAACAGAGTTGCTTTGAGCATCTCTTGAAAATATACTCAGTATTTCCAGAAAAGCTCATGTGTGAGTCCAGAACTGCACCAAGGTATTTCAAGTTTTCCAAGATTTTAACATGTTGGCCATCGAGTGAAACTGGTTCCGTCTTCAGATCTTGTTTTGTGCAAATAATCAATCAATGATCAAAAATATTTAAACAATCTAAAATATTTCTCATTCATCATAACTTCCTTGGTAAACAGAGAGAATAGAACAGGGGAAAGCAGCACCCTGAGTTTTCCCTCTGTTTGCAGGAATAGAGATTGTGCCTCCTGCAGGAATAAGACGGCAGTTTATTTCAGAAAACTGGTGAACTGTTGTGGTCACAGCTCATTTTCACTCAGCACAAGTTAATGAGCTACAAATCCATCTGCGTTCTGCAGGTTGTGACTTAGTTGGTTCAGTGACATCCCAGATCAGGATATGATGCCATATTTTAACAGCTTCTTTGTATATTGTCACACATTGGTGGACTGTCCTCAGAGGGGGCAAATACTGCCAACATTATACCTGCGATTTGTGCTGTTTACAGCTGCTCAAGTCAATTAACTTGGGAAAAACAAAGGTCACTTTAAATCCTGAAAATAGTGGGATGTAAAGGGGAGAATCAAAAAGAGGACAAACTCAGTGAGAAACAGCAACAGATGTGGATCAAACACCTCCAAGTCAGCTGATGCTAATGCTAAAGCGTTGTGTTAAACAGGCCTCAGCTTGGATGCAGTCACAATGCACTGTGACAACTTCTCTCTGTGTTTATACATGACCCAGATTTTTAACGTCTCACTTGACCTCTGGGAACGTTTGACCCAGTGGGTAGAAAACAGCAGCTGAAGTTAGCTAACGTTTCCTAGCAATGTTAGCCTGGCAGCGGTGCATCTGTGCACAGAGCTGAAATATAAAAGACACTTACTCACTCAGCCAAAAACAAGACAGCAGGCTTCAGTCGTCGACCCAACCGCGCACAAAAAAGTTACAGCTCACTAGACTCCTGCACGAGTTCATCAGCTCGCCGTGTAATGTTAGTAATGTTAGGAGGTCTGGAAGTCCAGGTCATTTCAATCAATCAATCAATCAATTTTATTTATAAAGCCCAATATCACAAATCACAATTTGCCTCACAGGGCTTTACAGCATACGACATCCCTCTGTCCTTTGGACCCTCACACAGTACTGTGGTACAATATGTTGAAAGTATATATTAATATCTGATAGTATACATGTGTGACAATAATCATATGTGTATAATAACAGTAGAAGTATGACTAATGACTAATGATGGCAGCAGCAGCAGCAGGAGGCATCTGGCAGGACCACGGCAGCAGCACAACCACACACGTCACACTATCCAGGCACCGCTGCAATACGAGTTAACCTGAGAGACAGTGGAGCACAAAGGCTCCGGAGAAGAAGCCGAGTTAGTGACATCCAGAATGGCCGAGCAAACAAGATACAGTAATAGGATACGAGAGAGAGAGAGAGAGAGAGAGAGAGAGAGAGAGAGAGAGAGAGAGAGAGAGAGAGAGAGAGAGAGAGCACGAGAGAGAGCGAGAGAGAGAGAGCGAGAGAGAGAGAGAAGGTGCCCGGTGTATTATAGGTGGCCTAGGTCAGCCTAACTAGGGGCTGGTACAGGTCAAGCCTGAGCCAGCCCTAACTATAAGCTTTATCAAAGAGGAAAGTCTTAAGTCTAGTCTTAAATGTGGAGACGTGTCTGCCTCCCGGACCGTAACAGGAAGATGATTCCACAGGAGAGGAGCCTGATAGCTGAAGGCTCTGGCTCCTGATCTACTTTTGGAGACTTTAGGGACACGAGTAACCCTGCGTTCTCAGAGCGCAGAGTTCTGGTGGGATAATATGGCACTATGAGCTCTCTAAGATATGATGGAGCTTGACCATTTAGAGCTTTATAAGTTAACAGTAGGATTTTAAATTCAATTCTGGATTTTACAGGGAGCCAGTGCAGAGAAGCTAAAACAGGAGAAATATGATCTGGTTTCTTAGTTCCTGTTAGTACTCGTGCTGCTGCATTCTGAATTAGCTGGAGAGTTTTCAACAATTTACTAGAGCTACCTGATAATAGAGAGTTACAGTAATCCAGCCTTGAGGTAACAAAAGCGTGGACCAGTTTTTCTGCATCTTTTCGGGTCAGGATAGGCTGAATTTTCGCAATATTACGCAGATGAAAAAATGCAGTCCGTGAGGTTTGTTTTAAATGAGAATTAAAAGACAAATCTTGATCAAATGTTACTCCGAGGTTTCTTACGGTAGTGGTAATGTGTAATGACAATTGTGTCGCAGGGCTAATCCTTCAAGATGTGGAGAAAAAGCACTTTGATTTGTTTTGTATGGATCACATCCAACATGAGTTTTCATTTTCTGATACCTGCTGCCTGCAGGAGCATCCAACACTTTTCTCTATTTGCAGTTCACACAGTATATGGATTTATCATTTCTGAATTGTACTCATCATAACAGTCACATGACTGCAAACAAGCTAGCAATATGCTGATGGGGGTGACAGAGAGGAAATGAGAATGACCGTGTGTGTGTGTGTGTGTGTGTGTATGTGTGTGTGTGTGTGTGTGTGTGTGTGTGTGTGTGTGTTTAGTTTACTCCTGATGTACTTATGTATATATCATAGCAGTCATTTTTATTCAATGGTAAAAAAAAATAAACAAATATCAGAAGTAAAAATACTCTGTAAAGAGAAGCGTCACTGTCAGGTGTGGCTCCATTCTGGGGAATTTCTGTGCTGACAGATGAGTGAGATGAAGGTGAGGAAGATGAAGAAAAGAGGATAAAAAGCACAGAAAGATGAAAAGAATAGAGCACAAAAAGTAAAGGGAAAAGTAAAGTATATCTTCCTGAAATGTACCGGGAGAAAGGTTAAGACTGTCACAAAAAGAAAATGAGCAGGGAAGGTACCAATATTTCAAACGTGTACTCTGTGTATCTCTGGGGAGAGGCATGAACAGTTTCATGTGAAAAAAGCAAAAGTCAAACCCTGCCTCCAAAAACAATTTGGGTCAATGTTCTGCCACTTCTTTTTTGGAATACAGACTGAAACGCCAAAATTTAATCTCTTCTTCTCTTCTTCTTCTTTTTTCTTTCAAGCCTGTCACCATGATTTGGAAATTGATCCATTTTAGTGCTCTCCTCCTCGGAGCACTCACATCCCCGACTCATCTTCGCCCACCACCACCGCTAACACTGACGGAGGACCCTGTCACGTCGACAACTCCGGCCGCTCTGCAGACTGTCTGGGACGACAGCTCGACAGTGTCCCGTGGAGACAGTTTCCATCCACACTGGAGAACATAGATCTCTCCTACAATAAACTTCAAGCTGTTCACGCTGACGACTTCCTCCGCCTCCCTCGGCTTCGTATTCTTAAGCTGCAGTACAATAACATTTCACACATTGACAATGATGCCTTTAAAAACAACACGCTGCTCGAGCATCTTGACATCTTCAATAACTCCCTGCAGGAAATTCCTGCCACAGCTCTGACTCCTCTTTTGAATCTGAAAGAGCTCTACATGTCCAATAACCTTTACAGACATGCCACTTTGGATGAGAGCTTCTCCAGATTTGGCAAACTCCAGGTTCTGTCTATGGGGGGCCCTCTGGTGGCGGGTCTGAGGAAAGCTGATTTTCAGGCCCTGAAGAACATCCGGTTACAAGGCTTTGCTATCAAATGTTCCTCCAATCTGAGTTATTACGAGCCTGGAAGTTTAGAGGTTATCCAGACGAAGCAGATGGGCTTTGATATGGCCATAGATCAACGGCCGAACGCTCTCCCTCACATGCTACGTGACCTCGCCAACAAGACCTTTAGCGTCATCCAGTTCCGCAACCTCTTTGAGTTCATGTACTACATGGGAGAGGAGGACATTTTCCAGGGTTTAAAAGACATCACAGCCCATCAGCTCATCTTTCACAGAGGAAAATACAATGAGAATCTCATGAGGATGGCTTTGGTGAACTTACAAGTTGCCCCCATCAAGAGGTTGAGACTTCAGTACATCGACTTCGCCCGTTCACCCACATTCATTGATAGCGGAGCAGGTTCCAGCGTCACAGAGCTCGCACTGGATAAGTTGGATCTTTGGTGAGTATCTTTTCATTATAAAACATTATGTGTCGGTGTGAACCATAAGTCATATGTTGTGAAATTTAGCTTGTCATAATGTCCAACATGCTCTCATCCTAATTCCTCACATATCACCACTTTGTCAGTGCCGTTCATGTCTACATATGATGCACTAGGTCAACACTACGTCAGTACAGCACCACAAATTGACGTTTTTGACACTCACACGTAGTTGGGTTTAGAAAAAGAACAGAGTGTGGCTTAACAATCTTATGGGAAGCAAACACCAGCCTTGGTGGTTGTTGGACCATCTGCAGCCCCTCAGACTTTTGCCCCATTAACTTAAGTTACCTCCTCCAACACCACTGGGTGCTGTGAAACAATAGCAGAGACCGTCTGCATATCATGCTGACACGAAAGATTAGCATTTTTTGTCGGTTTCCGACACAGGAAGTCACTTACCAAGCTCCGGTGTTTGACAACTTTGGAGTATGACCAAATTGCCTTGGTATCCTCCTGCGTTGTTGACGTTCCAGGATGTTATGTCGATTTACGCCTGTTACATGCATTGTATCTTTTCAAAATACACATTTTCACAGGAAATGTTCAGTGTCTGCTTGTTAGATGCATGTAGTCTTTTTCAGAGTAAACATAAAACGCTGGTAAAGCTACGTTTATTTCATACTTCATCAAAAGCATGCGGTTATGTTCAGATAAACACATCATGATTTTGCTCAACATTCATATGGGAAGTGAACAGCAGGCTCCTGGTTGAAAGTCCAAGGTTTATTGAAACTGTCCGCTGCCCCTCCTGCATGTCCAATAAATTAGGTTGTTACTGGCAGGGTTTCAGACCGACGCAGCCTGGTGGCGTATCATACAGCCTTGAAAGGTGGCTTTTGGCGCCAGTGTCTGATGCTGAAATCACCTGTAATCTCCACATATTATCCACCATTTCTCCCATTCTGCATGTAAACAAACTGACTGGCGTGTCTCAAAATGGAGGCAAACCCCTGACCGTTTGATTGACACCTCACTGAGCCAATAGGAGCTTCCAGTGCTGTTGTTATGGTCTCAATAGCCAACCAGAGCCTGAGCTGAAGGAACACATTCCTGTAGTTTGGAGGTATTTAAAGAGCCCACCTCACCCGAGGATTATGGGTCTTATTATCAGTGACACTTGGAAACTCCACAGCAGTTTTTAACCCCTTATTGTCACCACAGACTGTTACACATGTACAGACGTGATAAACTAACAGATCCTTTCAACAGTCTCTTATCAATGTAGGTTTTCTAGAAGTGTTTTATACACAATAAGCTCTTAAAAAGTCATTTCTGTCTGTGTTGATTAGTTTTTCACTTATATTCACACATTCAGTTCATTGTTTTACTCTCTTTTTTGAAAAGGACAAAACCTCAGAAGAATACATGTGTATATATCATATTGTTATCTACGTTAAATTCTGACTATGTGAGGCGTCATGATATGGTCCCATTTTGTTTTCCAGCTAATGCCTCACAGTTCAGTGCAGCAGCTTTGTTCAAGAAAATTTTCAGGCAAAGAATAAAAAAATATATATATTTCAGTGTGTTGAAACTTTTATAATTCAATGCACTCAGTGATTCTGACTGTTGGGGGGAAAAACTTCAAAGTGTTACCTTGTACATGTACTAAAAATCAAATAAGACCAGCTTAAGGTTACTTTGGGTTTGACTTGGATCGATGTTTTTGGTGAATTTTACAGTGTACGCATTTGGTTTAACCAACTGCACAAAAATAATGAATTCAGAACAAGCTTTAGAAGCCAATGTCAAATAAAAGTCAAGTTGCAGGCTATGAAACAAGCTTCCTTGTAACTATAGTGCAAAGGACATTTCCCCTTGATCTGGCCTCCACACAGAGCCCTTGTGCCTGAGCTGTTGAACTCTGAGGACTGACTGTTTGCTTTTCATGTGCACATACAGAACATTACAAACCTCTATTTCTTGTAGGTATATCAGCAATCCTGATGTGCTGAGATTCGACTGGCGCTTCACCTGGTTCAACAAGATTAAGGAACTGTCTATTCAGCATGTCTACTTCAACTCGGTGCCTTGTGATGCCTGGGTGGAGATGGCAGGCGTAGAGTCTCTAGATGTCTCCAACAACCGGCTACGGAACGAGTACATCTTCAACCAGCTGTGCGATTACAGGGGCGCCATGCCAAATCTCCACACCTTCAAAATGAGCACAATGACTTGAAAAGCTTAAAAGACTTGTCGTCTCTAACTAGGGAGTTCCAGCAGCTGCAGGTGTTGGATTTTAGCAACAACATACTGGGATCTGCTGAAACCAGTCAGGGCTGCGTTTGGCAGAAAAATATCACTCGGCTTATCGCTCACCACAATGAGTTTGTAAGTGCAGCCCTGCAGTGTCTGCCCACCACAGTGCACTACCTGGACCTGTCCTACTGCAACCTGGACCAGCTGGACATGACGTACTTTGAGAAAGCCACCAACCTGAAGGAGCTCCTGCTGAGTGGGAATAAAATCAAGTTCATCCCGTCTAAGTGGACGAGTCCATCCCTGCAGTCACTGGCTTTGGATGGGAATTCATTTGGTCTGATTAGCAAAGCTTCCTTCCAGGACATGCCTCAGCTGTCCCACCTGATGGCAGGGAACAATCCCTACCACTGCACTTGTGAGCTCCATGCTTTCGTCGAGGACACGATATCAAAGGGGAAGGTGAACCTCACAGACTGGCCTCAGAACTACAGGTGTTACCACCCAGAGGCCCTGCTCAACACTGTCGTGTCCAAATTCCTCCCGGGTCAGGTGGCGTGTGATATCAGACTGGTGATCATCATCTGTGTCGCAACCACTGCTGCGGTGATCTTGATACTGATGCTGATTTGCTATATTTTTGACCTCCCGTGGTACACTAAAGCCACCTATCAGATCATCAGGGCCAAGTACAGAGCTCACAAGGAGAAGGCGGCAGGGGAACTGGGGGCTTTTGCTTATCATGCCTTCATATCCTACAGCCACTGTGATGCAGACTGGGTGAGGGACCAGCTCCTGCCCTGTTTGGAGAACAACAGGAACCCCTACCGTCTGTGTATTCATGAGAGGGACTTCATGCCAGGAAGGTGGATCATCGACAACATCATTGAAAACATTGAAAGCAGTCGAAAGGTAAAAAAAAAAAAAAAATGTTTCCATTTAGATTTATGTTTTCAACATGCAAAATTCATAGAAATAGAAATAGAAAAGGAAGAAGGTGAATACTTATTAGCCCATTCTTTAATATTTTATCAACAAACGTATTATCACCTACAAATATGGGCGGTACACATGCCACGTCTGCAACCACCTGGAAAACACAAGGTCAGACACTGGGTGCCACTTTAGTGTCTCGTCTGTATCGGCTTTCAAGGGCATGGCAGTAGGTTGCATCAGAGGTTGCTAAGCAACCTAAACAACACAAAAGTGGACAAAGTCCAAAACCTGATTATATTTAATGGTTGAAACTTGTTTATTTATGATTAATAACATTTGTAGTTTGATATGGCAACAAATGTGACCAATGTTAGCAACAGTAACAGGCTAAGATGATGTTAATATGACAGCACCTGTTTGAGGACATTGGGACTTTGTTACTGTTGAAAATGTTTTACTTTTATCAGGTCCTGATCCCAAATAGCTATAAGAAATTAAAACTTTATACTAAACAAAAATTCAGGTCTCAGGAGGACAGAACGGTCCAAGTCGAACACAACAACACAGAATCCAACACGACCCATAACTTTTCATATATGTGCAAGAAAATTGTAATTCAGGTTTTCTTTGTCTCCGTCCTCAGGTAATATTTGTCCTCTCCCGGCACTTTGTTAACAGCGAGTGGTGCAACTATGAGCTGTACTTTGCTCAGCAGAGAGCGATGGGAAAGACCTTCAGTGACGTCATCCTCGTGGTGAAGGAGCCCATTGATCCCAGCTCTTTGCCCAGTAAGTACTGCAAGCTCAAGAAGATGCTGAGCACCAAGACGTACCTGGAGTGGCCCCAGCAGGCCAACCAGCAGGCGTTTTTCTGGGAGCAGCTGAGAAGTGTCCTGGGCAAACCTGCAGCGACACAAAGGGGGAGGTTCAGTGTGAAGAGCAGAACCTCATCTGTGGGAGGCGTCTCTGTGATTGGGCCCCCTGTGGAGGACGGGAGGCCAGAGGTGCGGGACACTAATGCAGACAAAGAAGCAGCACTCGAGAACAAAATCATTAAGAGGGATAACGATGAGCTGTTGAACCAGAGACAAATCCCTGTGGTGGCATTTTGACCAAAAGGTTAGAAAAAAAAAAGATCATTTCTTCAGTATTGCCTCAAAGTCTGAACTCAGTTAACCTTCTGTGTGTGGGTTATGCCAAAGCTGGGAGCAAAAGCCAGCGTCTCATTATGATGACAAAACACGATCCCCCGCCTGCCTGTGGCATTCTGTCATGTTATCCCCAAAGGGGCGAGCTGATGCCCTCTGCTCCGCTCCCTCTGAGCGTCTCAGGCTGGGTGCCCAGCTGACAGCCGCTGAAAGGCCAGAAACTCAACGGCTCAAATGAGATCTCCCATGTTGCACTCTGGATAACAAGCGAGGTGCCAGGAAGATGTGGTGACAAGAGCCACATTGTGGAAGGACCGTGCTCTGTTACATGCTCGGCCTTCAGAGATATCAGATCATAAGTGTTCCAACTCTGATGTTCCAGAGCCGAGTCAAAGGCCACACGGGATATACGATACCAACACTTCACAGGAATACAATGTGTTTGGGGAACTGCTAACCAACCTGGAAAGATAAAATCTAAATCAACAGCGAACTTTGGACTCAGCACTCCATGCTAGCTCTTGAGTATTCACACTTTTTCTTTTTCTTTTATTTAACCAGAAGGGTCTTACTGAGGAGCAACATCTCTTCTGCCAGCGAGTCCTGGTCAAGACGGGCAGCAAATAAAAAGCTTCAAATACAAGAACAAACATACAAAACACAGCAGACACAAAATATACAGGAATCAAGGGCTTTAACAGGCATCATGAAAAAATGGTGATGCTTGATTAAAGCAATGATTTTGTTCCATAAAAAAATATTTTAAATTATTTTTAAACATGTCAAGAAAGGGTAAAGATTCTAAGTCAAGTATGTCCAGAGGCTCATTTAAGCGTGCAGGGTTTGAACTACATACTCTGACCTGTAGTGCTGTTTATCAGTCTGGATAGTTTTGGTGTGAGTTGCCGAGTGTTGAGATATCAGCCGCAGAGATGTCTGCCTTCTCTCCGATATAATGAAAGCAGATGGCACTCCAAAAATTACATTTAAAAAACTTAAGTGTCTCTCTCCAAAAATCAAAATAATCCACAGAGCTTTTCCTGAGCAGTGAGATTTTTCTTTCTACCAAGCCTGCATCTGCTCACGGACGAGAGGCTCACGCTCGTGACAGCGTGGGATGTGAACATTACATCTCGCTGGAAAGACACGTTGCTGTTGAGGTTTTCAAATGTATCTTTTTGGAGCTTTGAGCACCACAAGCCGAGCGCCATCTGGTTCCATTATACTCGAGAGAAAGTGGCTGGTACAGTATCTCCAACACTCTGCAGCGAGAACTATCTGAGGGCACAAACAGCACTGCAGGTGAGAGGAAAGTTATATATTTTTGATTCTGGGGTAACTGTTCCTTTAGGCATACAAGTGATAGTCTATAAAACAGAAATAAGGAAGTTATGAGCCAGTTGGCGTTAAAGAGCTGATCCAAAACAGAGCGGCTCTCTGTAGGTCTGCTAATGTTTCAGGCTGGCTGCCTCTGTGTTTGACTCTTACATGTACAGATGCATAATCCATTATTTGACTGCTGTCAGTTATCTTTCTTCACGTGTTCTGACTGAGCTGTTTGTCTTCAACCTGTGAGGTCACTGTTTTATTAGGAGGTCAGCAGCAGCTCTGTTGTGTTGCTTTGTTTTAATGATGACTTTGAGCTGAGCTCACATGTGTCATGATGATTACTGTGTCTTGAAAGCATTTGAAAATGAAAAAAAAAAACATTTTTGTGTATTGATTTAACAACTCTTGAGTTTAGTTTACAGATAAAGCCATTTGTAAGGTTTGCAGATGGCCAGTAGATGACACCCTTGAACTTTTTATTTTCTTGTTGATGTCCCACAGAGACTGACAGAGATGTGACATGTAATAAATGCATTTCCTGAATATATGGCAGGCTGGCATGAAACACATTTAATCAGTCCTTTAAAGTATTAAACATAACCGTGTGCAGAATCAAACATGCAAAACAGACCTGTTTATTCTTTATGCAGACTCCTTGTACTCTGTGCTTCTGTATTCTCTGCTCATGTTTTCACATTTAAAATAAAGCATGTGCCTCAGTTTCATAACCTGTAAAAAGCTGGACATTTATCATTCTTATAGATGTATTTGTGTGTAATCAAATAAAACCACGTCTGTTTTAGTTACGACTGTGAAAATGTGATTATGTTGGACAACATCACACACCCAGTATCTCTGCAGCTGACAGACCAGCTCTGATCAGTAATCAGAGATGGTGCTTTGGTTTCCAACTCAGAGACAGCTGAGAGGCTCTTTGACACTCGTCCAGTTAGTCTCAGTTAATCAAGTCAAACGACGGGTTTCATCTTTACTTTTCTTTCAAACCAAGAATTTTAAATTTGTCCCTGATGTGCCAAAGTTTCATGTTTTCATCAATAATGTAGAAAAATGTTAAATCGGGAAACTTTACTTTGTTTCAGGAACAGGCCAGTTAGAAACATATTTTTAAATCTCCATTTGCAGACACCATCCATCCATCCATCCATCCATCCATCCATCCATCCATCCATCCATCATATTGTATATGAAATATTGTGCTGTGTGCACATTTCTACTTGTGTGTCCCTGATGAAAAGCTAAAAGACTCTCAAGCTTTACCAGATGATGTCATACTCTTACTGTGATCTGTTTGTTTTCCGTATGAAATGTACTTTGAGGCCCAGGGTTTAAATTTAAAGTTGCAGCATGCAAATATCCATAAAGCCTTTATACAGCTCACCTGGAGATACGGATGTAAATCAGCCCCGGCAGATTGCATTCACTGAAAAGAGGATTTTCAGTTTACTGGCCTGCACCTAATTTGTATTGCTACTCAAGTTCTGCTGTCATTCAAGCATAATCACTCCCTTAATTGCAAATGATGTTTCAGGGAAGCATTAGTCACACCTACTAAACATAAGTGAGGTCTAATAAAATGAATACAGGCAGCACACAGGGTGAAGAAATCCCTTCTTTTTACCTGTTTCTCGTGTTATTTGTCAGCAGACAATCAGCTCCTTTGGCACAGCGTGTGCGCACGTACAAGGACTTTGACGGGTTTTATCTCGCAGTGTGCGTCCACAGAAACAGACATGACGGCTAACAACATGGACAAAGCTGTACATATAAAGGCAGGGAACAGATATTATTTAATATTTTCTTGACTACAGCAAATGGGTGGGTTTGTATATGCAAGTATACGCCCTCATCGTACAGCTTGTAGGGTTTATACAGATTGCTATTGTACGTTTTCACCCCAACCTGCGAGATGCCGCTGGTTCGTCAGTGGACCTACATCGTCAACATACGATGCCCCAGGTGCCCTCCTGCATCACTTTTAGAGCTCATGGACGGCGTGTCTATTGACCTTTGTTACACGCACTGTGTCTTCTTCAAATAAATTTCCATTTTCACATGAAATGTACAGTTTTTGCTCATTTGTGGACAGTGAGGCACGACTGTGTTTCCAGCCGGGATTGCTCCACCAAAATCAAGTATTTTAAAAGGTCTAATGTGTCGAGTGTTGTGGGAACTAGTGGTGAGGTTGTAGAGTTCAACCAACATGTGCCAAGCATGTACTGTAGGAGGAATACAGCTGCTGATGTAGGAATGTGAATGGTCCTGTCTAGAGCCAGTGGTTGGTTTGTCCATTCTGGGCTACTGTAGAAACATACTAGCCTGAAAATCCAGACTCAAATCTAGAAAGATTTTGAGTCCTCACTGATACAGCTTTCCTACCCAAGGGGCAGCACTAACTGAGACATATTAAATGCTGCTGCACGCAGTTGGATAGCACGATGGCCAATCAGAGCAAAAAACAAGGTGACGTATTCATTGCACTAAGCCCCATGTGTTTGCCAAGCAGTGGGGCTAACACATATTATGCTTTGCCGTATCCCGTCAGCAAAACAGCAAAAACGTTCTTCCTGGAAGCGAAGGCTTCTCGGGCAGGCTGCTGTTCCTCTCTCAAGGAGAAAGATAAGTGCAGTTGGCTTAGCGTTTCTTTCAAAGCTAAACTGAATGGACGTGGTTCTTCAGCAGCTGCCATCTTGGCTGTTTACTTTTAATTTAACTTTTTAATCCAGGTGATCCTCCATGTGTCATTCCATGTCCTTATTTTGGGTGTGACCTGTAGGTGACCTGTTAGTGTGTATGTGACGTTCTACACAAGACTGGTTCTTGACCGAGAGACACGTGAAGAAGTTGTTTGTTCAGAGCAACCTGCTGTAAAGATACTGAGCACTTCCTTGTTAGTAGAAGTCTTTCTGTGGCACTGCTGTGTGCATGTCCGGCGTCTTTTATATATTTATTTATTTCAATTTAACAATGACAAAACTGAGATTAAAGCTATAGGTCGTAAACATCCTACCAGCCTGGTTCACAGCAGCCTGGTGTCCTTACTGAATGCATGAAGCAGACTGTTGTTCAGTCCTACATCTTTTTACTCCTTCAGGTTTACATATGGTCATACATGCTTTTATTTTACTCTGGCAATGGATAAGTGTAGTTCACCTTATGTTGGTACCAGCCACAGCTCCCCTCACTGACTCCAAATGCTGCTGCCCAAATTGTATCTATTGATAACTGTGTTGTTTGTGTTTTATTTAACTGTTGTTTTGTTTTAATCTGAAAATCATTTTGTAACCTTGTTAAGGGAAGTGCTCTTCATTATTATTATTATTATTATTATTATTATTATTATTATTATTATTATTATTATTATTATTATTATCATTGTTGTTGTTGTGTTGGTGCTAACATACGCCCCTAATTCCTACATGCTGGACCTTTAAGCCGAAACAGGATCTTTTCTGAACCATAACCAGGTGGTTTTGTGCCTAATCCTAACCATAGGCTACTTTATAATAATCAATAAATGTAACATACTGTATCTGTGAATGCAAAAATATTTTTTCTGGACTGGGGTGTAGTTACTTACCTTTTGTATTGTGAAACCAATAACACTGATATCAGCGAGCTGGCTGCAGAGCTCTGCTCCTACATGGTCATGATGTGTGTCACAGTCACAGCCGTGTTCCTCCTGCTGTGATGAGCAAACACTGTGAGCGGAGATAAAGCCCTGCGTCTGCCTTACATGGCTCTGCGGCTCACCTGTGCAGCAGGTGATGCTGTCCGGAGGGAGGCGCTTATCTGATAGTGATTTACCTGCGCGCAGGTGAGAGGAGCCCTTATAAGTGATGAGATGAGAGCTGAGGCCACTTCCTGCAGCAGCTGTGTTCAGGTGAGTCCCTGCTTCTCTTTGTTAGTGTGTGTGTGTGTGTGTGTGTGTGTGTGTGTGCAGAGGGTCCACAAGCTTTGATGCTGACAGGACACACACACACACACACATCTGACGGCTCAACATAAACTCTGTCAGAGGAAACATGGCTGAGTTTTATTTAATTATTTGCATGTTGAGTGGCATCTGCAGGCTGTTTTTAACATTTCCAAAAATGTTCGTGCTTTAGTCTCAGTATCAGTTAATTAACAGCAGCTTTGCATTTGACATTCAAAGACGTTTAATTAGCTCCCCGATCGCAGCGGGAATAAATGATTAACGGCAATCATCGAGACTAATTAAGGGAATGTGGCGCCGCATCATTCAGAGAAGTGATGTAGCACTTGTGGCTCTCGAAGCAGAGACAGTTGACACAGGCAGGCAGGTACAGAGCAGCTCTGCATTATTAACCACAGCGATCTGTCCTCATATAGATAAGAATCAGATATTCAAATGATGAAACTTGACCAGCAGTGAATCCTCCGCGTGCAGGCAGCTTCTGGCTTCAGGGAGGAAATGCAAGCCTCGATCTAAATGTATTTTATATGCAGGCTCCGGCTGCCCTGCAGGAGGTCTGTCCTTTGTCCTCCACGGTCCATGCAGGTGGGAGGTGAAATGACTCAGCCCCCCTGTAGCAGCCTCTCAGGTGTCTGATAGTGAAGGGCAGGTGTAGGGTTAGACATATCTCTGCTGGTTTAACTCCTTCATTCCTCACTCATCCTCCACCTTTTTATTCCGCCTCAAGCTGAGTTTGACACAGACATCAGCAGCTTGATTCACTGCACATGAGGTCAGAAAATAAAGAAACACATGGTGGGATTTCTTCATGTGCCAAAGACTAAAAATGGCTCCTGTCAGTGCTCTCCTTCATATGATATATGTAAACTGCTTCTTGGCCTATTGTTGTTACTGTGAGTTTTAAATATTATTTTATTGCAGATATGTGTCAGTGTATGCGGGCTGATAATTAACAGGGAGTTTCAGTTCAGAAATTTCATACTAAGTTAGAGTTAATTTAAAAACTGTCTTTGTTGCATAGTTTATCCACTTCAGAGCACTGAGAATTTTTTTCCCTGTAAAATGTCCCGCTTAAAAACAGCCAACATCATCCTAATTTTATTTTGTTTTTATCAATTTTCCAAATAACATCAGCCTCAAACAGGTTAGAGTTGTTTCCATGAGCCAGGCTAGCAGTTTCCATTTGTTTTCTTTCTGTATGCTAAGCTAAGTTAAGCAGCTGCTAGTTCTCGCTTCGTACTTGCACACAAACACGAGTGGTATTGATCTCCTCATCTCACTCATGGTGCATTATTTTAGATTTGAAGGAGCAGTTTGGGATTTTAGAAGATGTGCTTATTTGCTTTCTTGTAAACAGTTACGAATATAGAAGTTCAACTTTGTTTATAAAGCCTGATATGACCAATTAGCAGTTTGCCTCAGAGGGCTTATACAGCATCCCTCTGTCCTTGGACCTTTAAGTTGTCAGAGTAAGATGATGAGCACACTTACGGCAGCCTGTCTGGGACATGCCAAAATAGGTTTGTTTTTTTTTTTTTACCTGAAACTGCTTTATTCAGTGTCTTTTTTTTGTTCCCTGGTTCAAATCAGCTGGTCTGTTTTGGAGAGGAAGAGACCTCTGTCGATAATTCAGCTCCTGGTAAAAACCTCCTGAGCAGTTCCAACCAGGAGAGGTTTCAGCTGGATGCAGTCTGCAGTCCTCACTGCTAGACGCCACGAATTCACCTACAAACTGGACCTGAAGACTTGAATTAGTCCATGTTAAGTGTGTGTTTAACAGTGCCTCTCTTGATTTGTTCTCCCAGGCTTTACTTGTGGGACTGGAAAAATGTCTGACCCAAAAGTGTCCAACCTGCAAAATGCGATGGAGGTTATGATCCAAGTGTTTCACTCCTACTCTGGAAAAGAAGGTGACAAGTACAAGCTGAGCAAAGCGGAGCTGAAGAACCTGTTACAGGGAGAACTCAATGATTTCCTGACAGTGAGTATCTTGGTGACTGACACCAGAAGTGTTGTGTAACCTCACATTATTTACAAGACAAAGTACAATTGTAAAGGCCTTTGCAAACTCAATCCCTTTTTTCAGATGTGTGTTTTTAATCCATATCCAAACAAAACGCTGACTCTGACGCATTTTATTCTATTAGATGTGAAAATTTGAAACATGTGACAAAATGAAAAGACAGTTACCTATCTGGCTGTCATCACTTCTTCCCGTCTTGTATTTGGCGCTGCAGCTGTGTGAAGGGGCGGAGCTGTCCTCCCTCTTGGTCTCTGCATCCTCTCCCTCCTCTTCATCATCATCATCATCATCATCCACCACCTGATTAGACTGATATTAGTGACTGACCTGTTGAGAGTGAACTATCTAATTATTCAGATGTGTACAAAGACGTCCAGTAACATCGCAGTCAGCTGCTTCTCAGTAAAAGTTGTCATCAACCTCAGAACATTTATGTAGTTATCAGAATAAACCTCACTGTAGAGAGAAGACTGGAAGAATAAGAGTTTCTATAAACCAAATGTTGGTTGGAGAAAATGAGGAAATTCATGAACACTACATCACATACGTGCCACTAATCTGTCAGTGTGAGCGCTTCTCACATGAGGCCCAGAGTTGGGTTCTCATGAACATCACTATCAGAGTCTGTAGCATTTTGGGAAAAGCTCTCGTGACTTTTAAAGTGCAGTCGCCATCATGATTTGACCTTGTGAAACAAAATTTCTCTTTGGTTCCATTTTCATCATGATTCTTCCCTTTCAGTGCAGCAAGGACCCCTTGGTGGTCGAGAAGATCATGGCGGACCTGGATGAAAACAAAGATGGTCAGGTGGACTTCCAGGAGTTCATCCTTCTGGTTGCTGCGCTGACTGTCGCCTGCAATGAATTCTTCACAGACCTCTGCACTGACAGTTGTTCCAATAAAGACTGAAAGTCTAATGCTCCACATTAAATTGATACCCATTTCTTTCAACAATTTATAACGATGTTGGTCATTTAAGAGATGTAAAGGTTTGAATCATTCCTTGTAATGTTGCGTAAGATACATCACTGCAAACCAGCTGAGATCTTCTTTTCTTTTGGTCCTTGAGACGTCCATCTAAATAAAGATGTCACCCTGTTTGTACAAGTCTCTTATTTTAAGAAGCAGGCTGGTGGCCCTGAGGGCTCAACACACAACACAACACAATCAGCAGTTTCCCTTGGGGTGAATAAAGTTTTGTGTGAACACGGGCAAATAGAGAAACAGCTTCACCAACTTTTAATTTAGGAAAATGTGCCGTAAGAAGTTTTTTTTTTTATTGCAGATATTTTTCAGTGTATGCCGGCTGATGATTAACAGGGAGTTTCAGTTCAGAAATTTCATTCTAAGTTTGAGTTAATTTAAAAACTGTCTCTGTTACATAGTTTATCCACCAGAGCACTGAGAGGTTGATTTATTTATTTTTTTATTGTCCTTGGACCTTCACAGTGGATAAAGGAAAAACTCCACAAAAAATCCCCTTTGACAGGTGAAAGAAATGGTGGAACATCAGGAAGAGTGACGGAGGAGGGATCCTGCTCCAGGACGTGCAAGAGATGTCGTGTGTGAACAACAACAACAACAACATAACAAAATGACAGTAATACAGACATTTAGAGGACGTGAATGAAACTTAGACAAGATCTACCACCTTGTGGCTTTACACTTCTGCCAACCAGTCAAGTTGCAGTTACAGTTTACATCCCTCCATCCAGACTCATACGTAACCATGACAACTGACAATGCTTCAAATATGAATGTTGCTACAGAGAAGCTGCAAATACCAAAACATTAACGCTTCACACACACAAGATCTATACAATCAGCACAGTTTCAAGATTAGAGTCACCAATTCAGTATCTGACCAAATGTCTCCCCTTCTGTTCCTGAGATATGACGTTAAAACATGATGATGTCACAGTCAAGCTGACCTTTGACCTTTTGGATATAACATGTCATCACTGCGTCGTTTGATCCTGTTCGACTTTTGTAACAAATTTGAGGAAACTCCCTCGAGGCCTTCTTGAGGCAACATGGTCATGGTCAGCAGGCGTGAGGTCAGTGACCTTTACTCATCAATATCTGATCAGATCCTCATCCAGTCCAAGTGGGATGTTTGTGCCTAATCTGAGGACGTTCCCTCAGAGCGTTGTTTAGGTGTTACGCTCACAAGAATGCGACACACAGACAGACAACCCAAAGACAGAACGTCTCCATTCACACCAGCACAGAAGCATAAAGTCAGCAATAAAAATCAAATGATCCAACTTGAATCCAATTCCTGTTTTTTTCTTTGTTCTTTTTAGTGGAGTGAAGTTTTAAAGAGGCTCAGAGAGGAGGAACCTTATAGTTTGTTCTCCTGTGCTGCAGAACGTTAACAGCATGTGTGTCCTACAGAGAGAGCTCCACACTTTGAACCGCCTCAACAGGTTGACGAACCTGAAAGCTTAAACATAATTAAGATGAAACGGTGGCGTAGCCTGCAGTGGAACTTCACTGATGAAACATGTTGAGGTGATGGTTGCTCAGGGCAACTCAAAGCCTGCCTTGTCTTGGAATTTTTCACTTCCTGCTCACATGGGAAACACACTCCACAAGCTAAGTGGTAACCTTGAGCACCACCCAGTGTCTGATGAAAGTAATTCATGTCAGCCAGATGTCGAAGTCCTGACGTCATCGCTGCTCCCGCTCCAACAGCGCGCTGCTCATCCGGCAGCTCTGCTTTCTTTTCCTGAAAGACATGCTGGCACATTAAATGACGTCAGTGCTGGAGGCTCAGAGAGTCTGTCATTCATCAGACACATTGTAGCTGTGAATCTCAGAGACAGAATACTGTAAAGTCGCTCTGAGGAGCAGGTAAAACCCACATTTATTGCAGCAGCACACTGCAGGCACCACAGGCTTTGTGCATTTATGAGCTCGTTTGCAAAGCCATTTGAATTCCTCCCTGCATCTGTCTTTGTATAGACAGGACTGTATTACATCCAAACACCAGCTACGTAATGATTCCTCATTTGGCCTTTTTCAATAATGCACTTCCTCTGAAATTACATGCTTACTAGTCAGAAAATAAAAATATTGAGCTGCCTGTGAATATTAATCATCTTTAATCCTCGTGGAAAAACAAATACACTCAGTTATTAGTCCGGTGTTTACTGTTGAAGTTTAAATGTGCACAGATTATTAAAGTGCAGGACTTTGCTGTCCTCCAACACCAGATCACCACCTATCACCACTTTGTCAGTGGATTTTCATGCCTACGTGTTGTACACTCAGTGTCCTCCTGCGCCTGCTGTGGATGATCTGGGATGCTCCAACCAACAATAGGATGTCAACACAGCACATGGTTAGGTTTGGACAAACCCATCAACAGCGGGCTCCTGGGTGAAAGTCAGTGGTTGTTGGACCCTTCCACTTGGGAAGCCCTACTTGGGCTTCTACCACCTTAATTTCTGCTGTTGTCCTGCTTCATTTCTGCCTGACGCCACCGCTGGCTATTCAACAATAATGATGACCAACTGTGGATTATGCTGATATAAAAGGAAGACTTTTTTTCACAAGCGCTGGATTTCGACAGGGAGACCAGTTTGGCCGACCAGCAGCGAATCATAACACAAAAGGTGGCTTTTAGTGTCAGTGTCTGACGCTGAAATCACTGAGAATCACTGTGGCAGCATTTCAGAATGAGGACAGGCTGGGTGATCCACTCGCTCATAAACAGCTTCAGTTACGGCAGCATGAAATTTCAATATGAATTTAACATCTTCTTGAACAGAAGTCAGAAATCATGACACATCTGTTACAGCCTGCTCATTTAGTCAAACAGAAGGTTTTGTTTTCTGAAGATATTTATGGAGAAAAGTCTAAATGTGAGATCTTTTTGCTGCAGACTGAAAGTGTGCTGTGACTAATAGGAGGTGACACTGAGCATGTTGACATGTCACCCACAGAACATCCAGACTGATTACAGAGCAGCCTCAGGTTGATAAAATGCACATCTCGACTCACACTGCGGCGCAGACGTGAGACAGGCTGACGGAGGAGCCTTATATCCTTTGTCTTCATTAACACAAGTAGGCCAAAGAAGCATTTAAGGCTAAACGCAGCCCTTATTAGGACCACACACAATGCCAGTCTGGAGGAACTCAATACGGCTCCTTACAAAGCTGTGAAGCTCCATTAATTATCCAACAGCAGCTTGTCTGACGGAATAAAACGGCACATACATACAAGCTGTGATGTGCTCCTCAGCTCGTCACGCAAAAGGCAAAAATAAACTGAGAAGGCTCATTGAGAGGAATATCACACGAGTCCATGTTCAGTTTATAAAGTTAAATGTTTCAATGAATAACTGTTTATATAACACATGTATGTATTTTAGGGTTCAATCGTGGTTTTATCTTCTTCTAACCGTCAGCTTTAGGATCCAAGATGGACGGCTTATTTTGACAATGCACATTATAGGGAGCTGCTGCCAGTTTACACACTTGAAGTGAAATGACTTCACTCAGCAGGTTTGATGCGATGAAGGAGAATCTCTTGAACTATGACACGTGTTTAACATAAAGACCAGTTCACATGATGGAACAGGCTCCATGAGGACGACCCTTAGCACCACCCGGTGTCTGACGGGGGTAGTTCATGTCAGCCGGTCGGCCCTGACGTCATCTCTTCCTCCTGCTCCAACAGCGCGCTGCTCACCCAGCAGCTGTGCTCCTTCTGTTTAGTGCTGAAAGGAAAATGCAGGCGGTGCATTCAGGGACTCTGGGACGTCAGCTTTCATTCATCAGACACACTATGGCTGTGCATTTCAAAGAAACAACACTGTAAGGTCACTTTGACGAGCAGATAAAACAGGCGTTTATTGAAGCAACACACTGCACACACACAGGCTTTATGCAGTTATGAGAGCATTTGCAAAGCATTTGAATTCCTCTCTGAGTCTGTCTTTGTACAGACAGGGTCACACTGCACTCCATCCATACATCACGTGCTAAGTGACTCCTGCTTTGACCTTTCTTCCAGAGTGATTCAGTGAGACACACAGAGGAATTAAGCTGCCTGTGAAGTACATGAATCATAAGAAACACAGTTCACTCACACTGAGAGTCCTGATCCACTCGTCGCTGCTTCATTTTAAATAATCAGTTTCACATTATTATTTTAGATTATCAAAGCACAGAGCTACAGTACTGCCACGCTTCTTGGTCCTTGAGGTTGCCAGGCAACCGCACCCAACCAAGAAACAGTACCGCACACGAACCCTCAGAAAACCACAGCTTGTTTTTAGGCTTTGGTTTTTGTGTGAGTTGAGCAAAAGAGATTTAACGGATTGATAAGTGAGATTTAAAGGTGCAGGTAGGTGGATTTATTGTTGACAGAGTCAAGCCTTCCTGTTTCCACTGTTTACAGACATTGGATTCTTTCGCTGGATCGATGCTGATGTTTGGTCAGAATGAAAATTGGGCGACGCTCTTTTAAATGTCCAGCTTCACAGCAGAAATAAGGGGGTCTCATCGCCAAAGACTTTCCACATTCTTATTCATTCGTTCACATGTTAATAAATATTCTTTTACCATAAAAACGCGTCTCTCCTGATTGAACAACTGTACAGGCTGAATTTTTAAAGAACTCACCTGTTTCATTTTATCAAAGCTTACAGTTACGTCATTAGGGGCGGGGCCTCTTTGAGTGACAGGCTGATCGTGTCCTCTGCTTCACAGCCCCACCCTCTCCTCCAAATACCACGTCACGATGGCTGCATTCATTAATCTTACTGCTGTGAACAGTTTTTCGTGCTCTGGTATTGAAGTGTTGGCAGCAGGTAACAATTATTTATTAGTATTGATTTATCTTTTATTAATGGCTCACTGAAGTCAAAAGTACTTAAAAATGTCCATCAATAGTCAGCAGGTATGATAGTGGTGCCTCAACATTGCTCACTTAGTTTGAACAATCACGTTCACTTTCCTACTTTGACCTTCAGATGACCCTGCTCTGAAGATCTGAGGCTCGTCACGTGTTCACGTCACACAAAGACTCCTTTAAAGAACCTGAAGGCTCGACTGTGCGATGCCTCGTGTGTCGAGAGTGACATTTCAAAAACAGGGATCCAACACGGATATGCTACAGCTGACGTCATGTGTTGCTAAATCTTGTTTTTCATTCATTTGTTAATTCCATTTTTATCTACATAAGATGATCCAACAAGAGCAGGTCAAGGATGTCCACCAGACGCACAAGCCAACATTTAGAGACACATTAACTCACAGACAAGATAATGATAACTTAAAGGAAATGCTAAAAAGGGAACCAAACCAGTACCCATACTGCCATACTATACAGTATGTCAGAAACACCAGGATGTCAAACTGCATCCGATTTTCAGATTCATTGGAAAATCACTTGTGTGCAAGACCAGCGAAAGCATGTGAACACACATGAAGGTGGTGCCCATGTGTCACGGTTTCGTGCAAGCACACACACGTCAGCGCGGTGCCCAGAGAGGCATCAGAGCTACAGGCTACAATGAGGCTAAAAATTGGATTTCTGCAAGTGAAGTGAGAACTCTAAAACTTCACCTGAGCCTCCCTCGGCATATGGGTGAGTAGATAATGGCTGAAGTTTCATTTTTGGGTGCACTATCCCTTTAATAGTAATTTTAGAGTCTGCCGCAGTTATCAGATGAACTAAGCCTTGAAACAAAGATCTGTTTTACATGTGGGGACCTCCAAAGAGACACTACTGAAATCTAAGGCAGCAAATGATACTGCAGAGGCCGGTCTGTCCGTGTTGCTGCTTGGATTGTCTTCATGCTGAGAGAGGGCCAACCCACACTCAGTGTTGAGTTTAAAGCCATCTGCCGTATGAATCTCAGATCGACATGACAACATCATCCACATCTAAAGAGTCGAGTGTAAACTAGACTATTAAGCCTTAGAGACGTGAGGATGTAAAATCTCTCCTCAGAGACACAGAGGACGTTCCACTCCAAAAATATCTAAAAATCATTTCCCAGCAGACAGAGGTGAACTTGATACAGCATAATCTTACATCCTTTGTCTCCATGAACACACGTACTGCAAAGTAGCATTTAAGGTTAAAGGCAGCCCTCAAAGGAAGCCGCACACAATGCAGTCTGGAGAAACTCAATACGGACTCTTACAAAGTCTTCTTCAATTATGTAGCAGCAGCTTGTCTGACAGCAATTTATGCAGAAACTGCTCAGAAACATAAGCTGTGGTGGCCTGATGCTGCAGCCGGGAGCAGAGACTGTAAAATGCAAAGCAGCGATACGGTTTGTTGGATCAAGATACAGAGTCAAGGCCACACAGAGCGGAAAGTCAGGAGCCGTAACAACCAATCAGCTGCTCTATAACTGCGCGTAAATAGTGCCATCAAGTGTCTGCAGGACGCACCTGCAAGCTGACGACTAGTTGTATTCATTTAGCTGGAGAACTGAAACACTTTGCCCCGCGTTGCTAAACAGCCACGTACATACTCTGTGCTCTGTAGCTACGGTGACTAAAAGGCATTTTGATATTTAACCTTGAGAAGAGTTCAGCCAAGCTGAAAGGTGAAGCTGCTGGTGGCTGTACCTGTTTTTGTTTTTTGATACCTATCGAAAGAGAGACGTGCATTTATTGGCTCACAGTTAGACCTCGTGGTGAGGAATGGTGGCCCATAACTCAGCTGTAGGATGTGTGGCTGATAACTGAACTTATCTACACTGACTTGCAGTTTCTGCATTCACGAAGGCAGTGGCGTCTTCAGACTGATTCAAAACAAGCACATCCAGTGGCTCTGCCCTGATTGGAAGGAAGATAAGTTGAAGGTAAATAAGGACAGGTGTCTTATCTGACAGTGTGAAGTCACAGAACTGCTCAGATACACATCTTATCTGTTCACAAGTATGTTGTATTAAAGATGTGCAACATGAACGTGATATGTGAGACCATGCACCATCCTGTCAGGAGCTTCAAATGTCAGTTTTCAGCTTTTAATTTAGTTGAAGAACTAAGAGATTTTTTTTAAAGGAAAACTTCATCAGAACTCACCAAAGTCAGAGTTGAATTGCTTTGACTGGATTTTACGAACTAGTCAAGAGCTCCTGTGACTCCAGACTGTCTGCACAGTCAGTCAGACATTTTCTTCTTTGAGTTCAGCCCAGTCCTCAGAGGAAAATGTTAGTCTTCTGCAAACCACAGAAACATCACATTTGCACATTTAATACATATCAGATCAAGTTTTCTAAAGTGATGCAGCTCTTATTACATGAACTAACTTAATGTTTCTTAGAAATGTAATTGGACCGACACCCAGATCTGCACCTTCCCCAAATGCAGCTGACTCCCCGCCAGGAAAAATCTGTTTCTCGTCACCTTCCTAAAATAAAGATAGAGCCAAACGTGCCCTGTTTCAGTGAGACGTTGTCTTTATTCCATGTCATGGCAAATTAGAATCATTTGTAAATGGTATACGCTGGAAGAAGGTTTGGATGTTTCCTCATAAATACCTTACTATGAATAAGTTTAAAGAGATGTTCTTCAATACTAATCATAAATATTACCCTGCCAGTGTCTACAGGCAGGAATATTAACAACTATGTGAACACAAACTGCTTTTTCTGTGATGAACATTTGGAAACTGTTTGATACCATTTCTGTTATTGTTCTCACACAAAGAGATTCTGGAAGGACTTTGCAGATTTATCATGAACCATATCTCTAAAGACACTGGCCTCGTTTCCCAGATGGCTCTTAGCTTAAGAAGATGTTTCACTAAGGACGAGCTGTAAGATGGAGCTGACCCACTCTTAACAGTCTTCTTAGCCACCAAACGCTCACAGATCCAGCCGCGTCAGGCACATTAATATTACACTAAGCAAGGAGACGTTATATTAAACTGTATATTTTGATCTATTTTATACTTCAGATTTATATTGTTGAGCATTAATTGGTGACAGAAAAGAACAAATTTCATTCTGCAGGGAAACGCGTGTCCTTACTGTGCATATGACAATAAACACTCTGAATCTTGAGTCTATATGTTTGATGAAGAGCTTGTGTGCGCTCACAGCTGTGGCACAAGTTACGCACCCAAATCTGGCGGAAGAGAAATAATAAGACGAAAAACAAGTATGAGGAATAACAAGTGTGTTCCTGTATGTGCTGTGCACATCAGGCACACAAATAAAATGAATCATCATGACCATCACTGATCATGATGTCAGCGCCGCGGTAGTGGTCAGCTTCTGTAAAGAGAGTCTTTAAGAGCGATCCTAAGAAGGGCATTAAGAAGGCACCTGGGAAACTCTCCTATCTTACCCTTCTTACCAAAGACGTTCTTAACTGAGCTCTGATCGCTCTTAACTGGGAAACTCAGCCATTATTATTAATAAAATGTGGTGTTTGGTTTCCTCAGGTGTCCAAGAAAAGAAGACAAAACTTTTCTATGGTTAATTTTGTGATGATTCTGGCAAAGTAAAATGTAAGTTTGGCAAACCCTGTTCTGTTTCCTTAAACCCAACCACGTGCTTTTGTTGCTGAAAGCCAACCACATACGTGCGTTGGGCGAACATGCATGTACACGGACATAGTGCTTTTATTTTGAAAGAGACTGTATCAAACTGTACATTTCCTGTGAAAACAGAAGTGTATTTTGAAAACAGTCAATGCATGTAACAGGCTGAAGTTGACACGGCGTCCCAGAACGTCAACAACCAACACACCCAGGGTACCTTGGACGCCACATGTGGACGTGGACAGTCCTTGACCAAACGTGGACATGTGACGAGGTCACAGTGAGGATGTGCTGAAACGTAATATACAGTGGACGTGTGATATAATAAAGCTGTAATATGTCCACCTCTTGTTAGATTAAGAGTCGTTTCCTTCAGCTGTAACAGCAGCAGACAGCCTGCAGGTCTGAACATGGAGACCAGCTGGAAGAAAAATCTGTCTGCAAAGAGAGAGAGAGCTGATCTTCCCAAATGTAAAGCCAAACTTGAATTGTGAGTGCTGTCTAGAATACTTTGCTATCATGATCATGATCATGATCAAACCCTCAACACACGGTCAACATACCAAACATTTTTAACAGACAGAAGAGACAAGATCAAGTCTTGGAATCAACCCTTCTTTAACCAAAGCTGAACGATCTCCCACAATGCCTCTGTCACCTCACATGAGGAAATCAAAGTCAGCAGCCTGAGAATAAATGCAGGTCGATCGCTACGACACAACAACCACAAGAAAATCAAGAAGCAATTTCTCGAGCCAATGAGTGTCTTGTAGAACAGAGAGAGAAAAGTCAAACTGAGAGGAGAAGATGGTTAACTGACTTTCACACTCAGCAACTGATTCCCCTGCATGTTCACAGCATTCGCTCATCTCAGGTCCAGTTTGAACACATGAGACACAGCGACAGGTGGATGCTGCTCATGGTGTCAACAGCAAGAAGGAGTTACTGTATCTGAGAACAGATATAACCAGATCCCTTCAGAAGCTTGGGATGATCTCGGCCTGTGCATGATGACAAATAAAAAAGACATTATTCACCAGGAAGAATTACAATATTAAACCTTACAATGAGACACCAAGACGTTCTGAGGGTTGTTGTGTTGCTGGTGCAGCCACACCCACAGTCATTATCACCATCATTATCACCATCATCATCAGAGGGAAGAGCTGATTTTATCTGGACAGGCAGCTCTATAAACGTGATGAGACCAAGGTGAAATTCATTTCTTCTTCTTCTCTCTGATCTTCCTGAGCTGCTTCATGGAGGTGAGTCTTTCAGTTTACATTCAAACTGCATTTTTTAAAGGGAACATTTGAGACTCTAAACGTGCCTGGAACAAGTAAATACTGCATATAGATATGAACATAAATATGTGACAGCAGTATTTACTGCAGGGAGGGATTGATTCCTGGAAACCAGCTGACACATTTAAATCAGCTGGCACGATGCAGTAAATACAAAACTACCAGAAGAGCATTATTAGCACCATAACACATTTAATACCTCAGCAGTGAGTTCATTTTGTTATTCTGAGTCACCGTACTTCAAAACTTGTGAGCCCAAATCTGCACCACAGATCCAACAGCAATACAAATAATACTTAAAATACATTTTGATTTCTGAGGTCAATGTTTGAGCATTAAAAAAAGACAATTTACCAGAACTTACACAATACACGATCTAATGTTTTATGGAAACCAATCTGATAATGTCTCTGTGTTGGAACATACACCTGTCATCACTCTATAATACAGCTTGTTAACTTTTCATGTCAGGATCTCCCAGAGGAAAGATCATTTATTTGTTTCTGTTCATAGCTGCAGTTTCAACAACATAATACAATTATGTTTATTATTTTCTTGAAGCTTGTCTGTTTAAAAGGTGCCAGATCCATGTCAGTGATCATATGATGTCTCGATTAGAACAATCCAAACACTTCTGCAGATCTTTCACAATCAGCAAGATCACTGTGAATCTGGCTGTGAGACAGAGGTCACAGCTGTTTCGTCTCTTAACACGTGATTCTGTAGGAAAAACCTGAAGCATTAGAAGTTTTTTACCTGACATTTAAATAGTTCAAAAAATCTGCGTAAGACAACAAAGTTACATCACTCAAGTCTTATTTTTTCATACTTTACAGGCACCGCCAATCGCAGTCTACTGCCCAGCGCAGGGAACACTGGAATCAGCCATGAACATGCTGGTTGATGTGTTCCAGAGCCACGCTCTCCAAGACGGTGACAAGTTTCACCTGAACCGATGGGAGATGAGGGATCTGTTCCAAAGAGATCTCCGTCAGCTCTTGGAGGTACTGACCTCACTGTCACTTCACCTCTGAGTGAGCTGAAGAATTTAATGTTAATGTTAATCTCAATCATTCTTTCATTTCTTTTCTTTGTTTACAGTCAAGCAGGAACATTCAAAAGTCATGTCAGATCATAGACGATCTGGACAAGGATCGGAACGGCAAAGTGGACTTTGAAGAGTTTGTTTCAGTGGCCACGAAGCTCATCATGTGCTGCCACTCCTACTTTGAGGAGGAGAACCTCATGTGTGGTTACAGATAAAAGTCTGTCATCTCTCTGTCTCATCTATTCTGAATATGAACCTCTCTGATCTTTGTGATCTATGGAATGGATTTTGTCATTTGATATGCTAAACTGATCTGAAGAATCAGTGACACATTAAAATGACCCTGACACACCAGTTTGACCTGTCTCCTCAATCTGTCTGCATGACACTGATTCACTCATTCTAAATGTTTGGTTGGGCGGGCACACGATCACTGTCGCCTTAAAGCTTTATAACTGCCTGTCCTAAAATATTAACCCTGTGCTGTTTCCATCTGGCTGTTGTCATTGAAGACGTTGAGCACAAATGTGTAAAAACATTTTAAACTGAAAGGATAACTTCAGCATTTTTTTAGCCTGGACCCTATTTCCCTGTCAAAGAGACTGATTTGAACAAAAACTTTTAAAACGTGGCCCAGTATAGAGCTGCAGAGGAAGCACACGGGGGGATTGAACACTGTCGCTGTAAGTCCATCAAACGTGGTTATTTTGCAGCAGATTATTAGAAGTGGCTGACGTGTCTCTGTAGCTTTCATTTGATCCGTTCTGTTTGCCATTGCCTGGTTAAGGAGGAGGAGGTCTGCTGCTTCTGAAACATCACCAGATGTCACTTGTTGCAGGAAAACAACAGTGGAAACGTGTGTGAGACCCAGAGACAGTATCATAATAACCACAGTAGTTTACAGTAAATGCAGTCCAGTGTTTTCTAAAAGATATTCAGTGTCATGGATGATTATTTACCTGACTGAGGCTTCTGAGTGTGACCACCGCCTGTACACGGATGAAGAGTGGACGAGGAGAGAGATGAATAAAAAGCAGTGGAGGGTGAACCAGCTGCTGTGAGGCCATGAAGCTGAAGGTGCTCCTGTGGGTGCTGTGACTCAACGCCCACAGAGGAAAAATGCCTCGGTTGTAAAGAGTGATTTGTGTTTGTGCATTTCTGAACTGTGCCAACAGAATAAGCAGCTACACTTCCAACAGCTGTTATCCACTGTCTTTGTTGGATATGGACACGCTGAAGTTTTGGCTCATTGTGCTTCCAATTTATCCAAACACTCCTGGCCATACGCCGTACACACACCTGGCACGACCTCTACTGGTCAAAGAGAAGAAGTCCGGAGCTCTTTTTCCTGCAGAAAGCTGCTGTTCAGTCTTTCTGCATCAAAGCTTCGGATCACCATCATGAAAATCCAAAAACAAAGTTTGTACAAATTCAAAAAGAAGTCGATATTAAATGTGTTAGTTTGCTCATTTTCATGTTAATTTCCTACAAAAACGAACCTTTGATGCTTCATCTGATAAAACTGACATCTGATTCTGACGGATCGTAAAAAGAATTTAAGGGACCAGTGGTAGAAAAAGGAACAGAGGAACTTATAGCGCTAAAGTCAAGCCCTGCTCTGCCTTTAGAGTTTGTTTCTTGGTGTGAGTTGAGTATTTCAGCCTCACTGTGCCACTCAACATGGCTGCAGATTAAAATGAGAGACTTGAAATCAGGTGAACAGAGGGCAAGATTAGATAATGTGACAGTACCTAGGGCCCAACTGCTCCTCGCTTCATACGGGTCATTGAAAACAAAGTCACATAGAAATGAGGCAAACGCAGCTGTTTCATCTTTCAGTGAAAATGTATTCAACTTTCCACGGCTCCTGAAACCTGCAGCCCTCGCTGTCCACTTTATGCTTCTTTGTCACGTTTGTTAAAGCTGAAAACAAATGCAGACACGAGACAGGTGAGTAGATTTAACACAAGTCTGTTCATGAAATGTGAACGTTAAACAGAGTCTTGGCATGATGAGTAGGGTTCCAGCAGAGGGGGGTTGGTGCTTTGTCCGAGGGTGGATGGTCTTGGCAGGTGGGGTGTCCTGTGAGTGCTTTGATGAATGTGGAGAAGTGGCTGACTGACTGGCGTCTCTTGTGAGACTGGCAAGCAAACTGGACAGGAACTAGATGTGCGACACTTCACAAACCGTGTCGGCACAACAGTCTGGCAAGGACTGAATATGTGTCGTGGAGAAGAGCAGCTTTATTGGAGGACTGGAGAGAGAGTGTGTGTGCAGAGAGCAGGGGAATGAGAGGAAGTGAGGAAGAGGAGGAAAGGAACGTGCAGACAAAAACCAAAACACACCAGCACACTTCAGTCACACAAAAGGTTAAACAAACAAAACATAAAAGCTCACACACACAAACACACAAACACACACACACACACACACACACACACACACACACACTGATCCCAGGCAGATTCACGGAGGAAGAGTTGAGACATTATTTGTTGCGGCAATGTCTGATTAGCAGCAGGAAATATCTGCTGTTAGGTCACACACTGTTTTGTACCTGCTGCACGTCTTAAAACTGTTATGAATGGAAAAGATTGGCCAGTGTGTGGTGGGCACATACAGAATATCCGACCAACGAGCCACAGGCTGTTTATAATCGGTCGGGGCCACAACTTTGGACATGGTTGCTCTGTGAGGTCTGATGCTGACCAACATGCTGGGCCACAAAATGTAGGAACCTGCATCTCTAATTACAATTTAATAAATAAAAGCCGAGATATGACTTGAAGTGAAAGGAAAAGTATTTTATTTGGGGACATTTTTAAATGTGAAGAAAAAAATCCTCCTGCTGCTGAGCTGTCCATGAACAAACAGCATTTTACCCTCAAAAGATGAGTCGGGTTTCATTCACAAACATTACTGACGCAGCCCAGAAGCATTAAAGTCACATATGCAACACGCTGTTGTGGTGGCAAAATCACTTGAACAATAAAGAGCCTTCACACGTCGGCTGTCTTTCTTGAGTTTTAATGAGCATTCATGAATGGAGTCTCACAAACAGTACAAACTGCATGAACAGTCAGTCAGAGTGAGAGCTGGCGAATGTCCTCCAGCCCTCTATCTTTATAGTTTCCCAAAACACATGCACATCAACAGTCAAATATGTGGCGCCTTGACATTCCTACAACACAACATCTCCTGAGACTAACAAGGACACTTGGTGTCTGGCTCATAATCTTGGTGCCTGAGCCTCCCTGGCTTGTGACCTTGCTGTCTCTCATTGCTGTCACAGTAGGTGTTAGTGAGCAACACACATCGTTCATCATAACATTATCAAATACCAGAATTTTCCATCACACTGTCAACGTGATGTCAAATGTATCTGTGGTTTGCAGGAACATAACATGCCTGTGTATTATCCTGACGTGCAGCCACTGACCAGCAGATGGAGACACAGACTTGATGATGACCAGCCGTCTTCACAGAGTCATTGTCATAAACAGATTTTATTTCTCTGTTTGTTGCTCCTTTGTTTTTTCTCCCTGATGGATCCATCACATCTTCATCATCACCGTCGCAGCACAGCACAAGTCTTTTCTTGCAAATGTGTCAACACATATTTACTGGCTCCACAAACTTCACACCAAACCAGTTCACACAGATCTCACAGGAAGACCCACAACTTTATTTGATCGTCTGTGTTGAATGAAAAAAAAACATCTGTTCACAGCTGACACAGCTGACTGATAATTATCGATCTCTGATGCACGTGTGTGTTTGTATCCATCTTTAGAAGACACCACCTCTGTGTTGCTGTTTGTAAGCACGGATCAGTTTGAAAAGTGTGAAAACAAGACTAAGTTCAAATTTAACAAGACTGACATGGACAATCTGTGAATAGACTGTATCCTACGGTGCTTACTGTAGGTCTGACATATCGACGACAGTTGATGGGCAGAGAAAGACCTGAACTGCAGAATAAGTAAAGAAAACTTTCTTGGAAAAAGTGTTGTTGTTTTTTCAGTATTTCATCAGGACACCTCAAAGAGTGAAAAGGTGCAGCAGCGTAGATATCGCCAGTAAAATAATCTTTGAGAAGAGAACACAGTTCATGCTGTGATGTGCTCGCTCGCCTTTTTTGGCACAGACTGTAAGAATCATAGGTGTCAGCCAAAATGCTTTTTTTTAATGTTGCACAATGAATGAATATCACAAAGATCAAAAAGCCTCTTTCATGTCTCCATCTGCTGGGGGGCGTCACCATAATGTATAATATGATGCTAAGTCAACTACAGAAGAGACTTGATGATCACTAACATTAGGGAGGGAAATAAGGTGGATACATAAGTATTGACCAAATGAGTTATTATATATTGGCAAAAAATCCAATATCATGCATCCCTCGTATCAACAAGTGACACAAGCTTACAGCACAAATCACTGCACGGTTGAAGCGCTTCATATTGACCTGCTGTATCTTGGACCTTTCACTGTGTAATGACTGATTTAAAGAATACATTCATTTGACCACAAGTTATGCTGATTGACTAACAAAATGTGTCATTTTCAGTCATCTTCAGTTTTGGTCGTCTGTCTGAACTGCTCTGGAAATTAACTTCTGAATGTGTTCAAGCAAATGAGAAAACTGAGATGACATCACCAGCTTTCCTCATAATTCCATCTGATATCATCCAACACACGATGACAGGTTAGCATTTTGTCAAAAACAGCACCAGCACATGCTGACACTCTGACAGGCTTTTGTCACGTTCACACTGACAGATTTTTGTGGCTTGTATGTTGAATTTAGGGAATTTACTTTGTGATGCAGACAGAAGACAAGGTGACGTCTCTTCAGAGCTTTGTCTCTGGGCAGTAACAGAAAGAAAACCACTCTATAAACTGAAGACAAGATAAAACTGTGGCCGAGTCGCTCAGTCAAACAGAGACTGAAGCAGAGAGAGCCAGATGTAGCGCTGCAGGCTGACGAGCTGATTGAGCAGGGCTGGGTGAGGCTGATTGCAGGCAGCTGCAGAGACTCAGCTCTCAGGCAGAGAGGCAGGTAGAGATCCTGCTGGATCTGGACCTCAGCTCTAGATCTTCTACTGTGGCAGCAGGTTTCTCATGAATCAGAGTAAGACAGACGTCTTCTTCAAAGTCCGTCCATCTGGTACTTTAGGTGTCACTTTGCTAAATCTGTTAGCCTTGTTAGCATCAAAGCTCTCGTGATTCATTCAGCGTGTTTTACCCCTGATGATTTGGAAATCTTCGCCTAACTGAAAAAGCCTGTTTGACTAAACAGCAGATTCCACTTCAGGCTTAGAGGCTGTTTACACGTACACGGTGATTTTGATAAACGGAGACATCTTCCTTTGTTTGTGTCCTTTGTTTACACGCAAACGGAGATTTCTCCTCTGAAAACGAGTCTTTCTAAAAACTCCGGCTAGAGTGGAGATTTTGGAAAACTCTGGTTGCGAGTTTGCATGTAAACTGAGATAAACAGAGATAAATGGAGTTATAGGCAGCCAACGTCACAGTATGCACCGGAACTTGCGCCTGTGTAAAAAGTGCGACCTATGTTGCTATGGTGACAGTGGATACACGGAAGGCTTGAGCTTCTCGTTACACTGCCACCTACAGGTTTGGCATGCTCTTGTGTATATGTACACGGGTAAGTGTAAACGAAGATCTTTTTGAAAACGGAGACGGTGAAATGTCCATTTATGAAAATAGCCGGCAACATGTAAACGGCCTCTTACGCCGCTTCATGAACACATTTCAGGCTCATCTAATCAGCGTTAACTCTAGTCAGGCTGGAATAAGCTTCAGTTGAGCACATGGAGGATACAAACAGTCCACAACAGTCAAAGAAAGTAAAAACGAGTAAAAACGAGAGCCGTGTTCTCTCCGGCAGAACAAACCAGGCTGATGGAGGTCTGTTCTAGGTATTTTTGTCAGTGCACTCTGAACTGCTCAAGTTGAAAAGCGCCCCACATCATCTCTGCTTTTTTCCCACTGTCCAATGGGATGAGTTGAGAGGCGGGTCTTCTGTGGTGGTCACAGCAAAAAGTTTACAGTTCATAAACAATGGAGGACCAACTGGTGGTTCTCCCATGATCCAGCCTCTTTTTTAGGGTCTCATGTACCCACACAGATCTCTGTTTATCTGCTGACAGCCTCTCACCCTCAACCAGAGCTACACACACACCCTCTGCCTCAACATGGCAGCAGCTACACACTCATTACTGCAGGATACACAAACTGTGGATTTATTACACAGGAAGTTTAGGGTGAGGAGGTGATGCAGTGGTTGCCTGGCAACAATAAAAATGCGCCGCTACTATAAAAAAAAAAAAAAAGGCAGTGCGGTGCATCTCGCATCTTGCAACCTACAAAACACTACCAGTGTGATCAGGGCCTCATGCTGCAGTATAGGTTACCATGGTTACTGAGCAGTGGTGCATGTAAGCCACGATAATGGAATGGATCCCACTCAGACTAGCTAGACTTATCAAAATAATCCAGGATGTTCTTTACCCGCCTCGATAGAATAGATCCTTAGATCTGTCTGCAAGTTACATTATAATGAGAAGTGTGTTGAAACGTCTCCACTCGCTGTTGGTTTCACGCGTCATTAAACTGGACAGAGCTGGCATCATGTGGCCAAACATGACGGAGCCGTGTGTTCATGGTGTGTTTATGACTGACACGTACAGGAAATGTGCTGCATGGGTGTTATTAACAGGGAGAGTCGCAGAGACTCAATATCCTGACTTCATGTTTGAAGCGACAATTGTTGGAAAGTGTTTACACACACACACACATACACACACACACACGCACGCATGAATGTGTGTGACTGTATTTAAAGAGTCATATATGTGAAACCAGCCTTGTGGCCATTTTGCTCTCGGGGACACAGTCTGTGCAGAGATGTGAGTTAGTTCGAAATTAAGAGTTAAAGAATCTCTGCAGCAATGCGACTGATGAAGGGGAAAGCTCACAGTGAATTCATCCTAACGAGCTGAGGGCTGTTAAAGTGACCAAACTGGTAAATGACCCTGTGGAGTGGCTGTTTCACTCTTTGTGTACAAATGCCTTTTTTTATGTGCACATCCATATGTTTGCTTACAGGTTTGCATGGAGCTCATGTAGGAGGGCAGCGTGTGTGTGTGTGTCTACATGTGTACTGATCCAGTTAGCCATTAACAGACGGGTCATCTTGTATTACCTTCCTTCTTCTCTTTGAACTGAAGTAAAAACTTCTGCTGTGGTTTTACTGCTTCATCCTCCCAGTTTGTTTCCCAGCTCCCTCCAACGTGTCTGCCCAGTGAAGATGCTCGCTGTTTACTGGGGAGAAACCATCAGGACACTGGACCAACACCAGGCTGAAAATCAGCACGGTCTTAAAGCAGTGAATTTTTAGGGAGTAAGTCATTTTCCAAGTAAAACACACCCACAAAGAAATTTGAAAAAAAAAATAGTGTTCTAAAAATAAAGACAGTCTGACCTGATCAGGAAAGTGGTGGAGTTGAGCAGACAAGTAAAGAACAAAACCACATCACAGAGCGCATGCTGAGATGACACCAAAGGCTCGTTCATGCTTAACGTTACATACGTATAAGACACAGACGGAGCCTTCTGTCCTCTTTTGTGCACGTTGTGTGAAAGATTATAGATCTGGACCTAACAGAGCAGAACCATCGCAGATTGTGGGGACAGTGTACTGTGGTTCAAGCGAGACAAAGGACACAATGAAGACATTTAAAAAATAGCGTAGCAAAACAAATCAATAATACTAGTCCACATCCATTGGTAGCTTTGTCACCTTCTACCTGCCAGTCCTCAAAGCCTATGTGCAGTTTCACATAGATTGACCACGTCAGTGAGTAGAAAAACATGAGACAGACAGAATGACTGACTGACACAGCGATCGGTCACATTTTAGCCATTTTGAAGCATTTTTCTGTTGTTATAGCGCCACCCAGTTGCCAATTACAGTTAAATTTCTCCAGTCACGTTGAGTTTAGTGAAAATCCACATGGCGGTTAGGCCTAGATAAGAAATGAGCTCTCTAGCACCCCCATTTTGTTTGATGGGGTCAATAATGGAGGGGTCCCCTCAGATTATGTGTGGTCATATGCCTACAAAGTTGCGTGGTGATGGGTGAAACCCTTGAGATGTTATACACCTTTATGTGATGAGCCACGCCCTCCGCAATATTCATTGCCTTATAGAAGCTCAGTTTTAGGAAGTTTTCCAACTTTTGCCAAGAGGGAACTTTAGATATTGGTCCCTAGATTATGTTCACCCAGTTTCATGCAGATCGCTCAAACTTCCTAGGAAGAGATGCATTTGAAGTGTTTTTCAAAAAAATTCAAAATGGCAGAAAATCTATATAAGCGGAAGTTCTGGGTTCTTGAGGCAAATGTGTTCCTCATGAGGAGAGACATCTCTGTGCAAAGACTGTGCTCATGGTTAGAAGAAACTAACACTGTCTGCATGTAAAGGACGTGAGCAGCAGTCTCCACTGTCAGAGTCACAGCAACAACCTGATGCCACTGCGTCTGCTTGGAAAGGACAATCACGATCCCACCGTCACAATGGATGTTGATTACATGGAAATTCAGCAGCAGAAATATGCATGTGAAAATGTTTAATAAAACTCTTCACAGTAATGACAATGCTGATTTGTAAGTACACAAGATCAAATCTGATAATCTGCTGAAATGAATCACCTGATGATAAAAGGTCAAATATTCAGAACCTCTTCACACAGACTGCTCTGAAGTAGGAAAACACACCCCATGACCATGTTCTGCTCAACAGCCTGAAGTGAAGGTAGAAACTGTGACGCCTGCAGTCTGGTCCTCGTTATCAGACGATACTTAAAGTTTACTGCGTGGAGTGAAAGAGAGTTATCAGTGCATCCCTGCTGTTTGCATAGTTTCTCCAGTGAAAGATGGACCTGGACAAGCAGCGATAGCACTCAGGTCAATGTTTACCTCTCACCTTTCTTATCGAGCTGGGAGTTTGTCCTCCGCCCAGACAGAAAGCCCCTCGCCTCTCCCCTCAGTGTTCCCTCGCTTCTCTGCGCTACAGCTGTTGAGCAACACAACAGTTACAACATCGACAAAGTGCGAGAGCTGTAAGGGCCGAAACTGTGAAAACACAAGACGCCGATGACGTTACATTTAACTCCAGAGCAGGCGGAGAGCGGAGTGAAGAATGTGTATTATGAACTTTAAGACTGAGCGTTGCCTTGTCGAATATTAACCTCCTCCAGAGAGGTTAACTCTAATCCTGAATGTAACCAACACTGACTACATGCGTCTTATCGCTCTCTTTGACCTCTGGGTTCACCCTCCGTCCTGCTCCCTCTTTTCTTTCCTTTCAGAGCAGGTGTCATTCAAAAGGGAAAAAATATACCTTAGAATACTGTCGGCATGATAGATGGACACTGAGGAGCGTTGTGTTTAGTTTTCTCATGGATAACTGGACAAAAGAAGGAGTGACCTGTGGACATTTTCAGAAGCTCTAAACACCAACCGGAAATAGGTTGATCAGTAATTTAAAACTAACAGCAGGTGAAGAAAGACTTTGAGGACAAAGACAGTTTGTTACAGCCTTTGTCTCGGACATGATTCCTGTCAGTAATCATTTCCTCACAGACTCTTGTGCTCGTGCACCGAATGACCTGAAATTAATTCAGAAACTAACTTTAGTTCATAGCTTGAGACAAACTTGACGTTTCTAGACATTCACCAAGTTTTTGGGTGCGTACGACCCCTGTGAGGATCTGTCGTCACCATGAACCCTGCCTGATCTCCCCCTGTAGGTCAGAGGTCACCGGGCACAGTCAGCTCTCCCACCACACCGCCATCGCCCCTTCCTCCATGCTATCTATCACACCATCGTCACAGCTCCTTCTGTATCGGGGACGTAGAAAGAGAAGTTGCTCTCAGTACCTTCCAAACTTTTTGGATCCTAAACGCATGTTCATCACATTATGCATCTCTGCACTTTTCATTTTGTGTTTGCTGCTCACGAGGAATGAAGCATCTGTTTAATGTGACGTGATGACAACGTCTGCGTCCACTCTTCACTGCTGAGCTGCTGCACTGTAAAAGCTAGTTAGCAGCTACGAGCCAGGCTAAAGCTAATTTGTTAGGCTAAAGAAACCAGAGGTCTGTTACTGCAGTTCAGAGCCACGCGGCAGAAGAGATAACGCTAACGTTGATCTGCAAAAGAAGTAGGTCCTCATCCCAACTCGTCAAATAGTGCTGCTTTGTCAGTAGACCTACAGGTCAAAATAAGAAAAATAATAAAAACTACACTGGACTTCTTGTCGGCATGAGGGTCAGTAAGTACTGTCTGTATTTTCATTCTAAAGTGGCCATTTCCTAATGCTGAGGACGGCTATGAGCTGAAACGCGTCTGTTCGACTGCTGTTGCTTTGCTGTAATTTTTTGGGCAATTACACTTTGAGACTTTTGTGCGAGGACACAGAGTTTGCTGAAGACTTATCTCCACACACAACAGCACTAGGCAGCCGGCCGTGACCTCCTCAAGATGGCGGCGACGTTGACACACAGTAGCCACAGGAATGAGTCATCTATGACTATATATCTATGGCTACACACACCAACACACTGCGTTTTTAACAAAATCACTCCATTGTCTTTTGGTGTGTCACAGGAAATGAACAGCAGGTTCCCAGATGTCTTTTTTTTGTGTCCGACCCACGTGGTGCTATTCATGTTATGTACTAAATATATATATTTGGTAACAGAAATATCTATCACATCGTTAGTTTTTTTCCAGCATGATGCAGCCCTGACAGAAACCAGCATCAACATGTCGTCACAAACAGTTTTCTTACGAAAACAGAGGATTTATTGGAGGTGATGACACTGAGAGAGTTTACATTAAGATGATGCATGTTTCATTGACCTGACTGCTCACAACTTTTACATCATCTGTGAACTTTTAACTCTTTGTAACACCATGTCATTCTTGCCAAACACAGAATGACATGAATGTGTGTGTGTGTGTGTGCGTGCGTGACAAGCCCTGCCCCGTAGCAGCAGTCAGGACAAAGGCACGCCGTCCCGCAGCAGACAGAGAGTCTGCAGGCAGAGTGAACACACAGATAAATTATGTCGACTAATGGCTCATCAAACTGTCACACTGAGCTCAGACAATGCACGCAGCGCTTTGCAACCACAGAAGAAGAAGAAGACACAGAAACAGAGAGAAAGCCTATACTTAAAGTGTCGGATGTGGGACGTCACTCAAGATTACTCAACAAGGTGCACGACCTGTACCGGCTGTCCTGACCGAGTGATGAATGTGTGCCCGAGTGAATGATGAAAAAATAGTAAAATTACTAGAGAGAGATTTTCTAGACGCACGCTGTACACTGAATACTTTCATTTTGTTTAGTTTCATTTACCAAAGCTGCAGCTGGAATGCAGCGTGTCTCTGGAGCTGTCAGAGGGTTGATACTTTGCTGGAGGGCAACATGGACGCGCTGCCAGTGACGTCACTGCAGGAACATTTTGAAGGCTATAATTTGATTGCACAGCTCACCGTCATCTTCCTCAGTGGTTCAGTTAGTGCAGTAAAATCATAATCTGGGCGAAGGGCGGGACATGGGTGATGGGTGGAGGCGAGATGGGAGGACACTGTGACTGGCTAAGATACCTGGCAGTTAAAGCAATCAGCTCTTCTTTAGGAGATCTGTGAATGACCTGGAAAAAATGTCCACACCTGTAATACACTCTCAGTCACTGTTCTGTAATGGTGCCCAGCGGTGTCAGGATGGAAACACGGCCAAGCAACAATGTAAGTTAAGGGGACAAAAGTCCAACTAGGCTGATGTAATCATGCCTGCGAAAAAAGTCAATCCACAATGTTGCACTGACACAGTGCTTTTATTTTGAAAGAGTTGACACGGCGTCCCAGAACGTCAACAACCAACACACCCAGGGTACCTTGGACGCCACATGTGGACGTGAAAGTCCATGACCAAACGTTGACATGTGATGAGGTCACAGTGAGGATGAGTTGTACAGTCAAATCACAGTATCTTGCTATGGTCACTAAACAGGGTTTGTCATTCACATCTATGCTCCCACCAAGTGCAGTGTGTGTGTGACTGATTAGCCAGGGGCCCAAATGAGAGGGGGCCCATGAAAAGACTAAAAAGTTTGGTTCTGTTTGCACTATTTAAATTCTATGTAATAAGTGCTATAACTAGTAAATTGGGTGAATAAATCGGTTCACAGACTGAACGTTGTATGAAAAAAAAGGCTCACAATGGTTTCATCCTCCATGCACCAGGATCTGTCTCTAAACGCATCTAGAACTGAGTGAGTGAGTGAGTGAGTGAGTGAGTGAGTGAGTGAGTGAGTGAGTGCTTCTGCCGCTGGAGCTCCAAAGTACACGTCTTTCCCAAAGAAAGGAAACCAGGGTTCCAAAAAAGAAAGACAAAGCAAACTGACAGTAAAGATGTGAAGTCAAAATGTAGACACTGATGATGAAGTGCAGGGGTCTAGAATTTGCATCTAGGTCCCATCACCAGAAAAGATAGACACCACTACTGATACGACTCTAAAGGCCACATATAGCAGCAAACGGCACGTGTCAAAAACTACGACTCTATGATTTTCCATGTGCAACCTGACAGCAATGGCAGCTACATGCGCTTCAGTGCTCCTTGATGTGCCACCCTGTGGCACTTCACTCTCCGATTTCCAGACTCGCTGCCACCAGAATGAAATGCATTTTCCTTCACTCACTCTCTGCTCACACATTCAGGCTCCTGTTGCAGCTCTTTTTCTCTGCTCCTACAGCAGCTCAACTCCTCTCCTCATCATGGACCTCTGTCTTGTGTGAGAAGACTGGATGGGGAGAGATTCATCGTTCAGATGGAGAACTTCCTGAGCTAAATGACTCACAATGCCATCACTATAAAGACAGCGGCCCAAAAGATACTTCCTGGACTGACTTGTTTCTCTTTCCTGATAATAACATACTGTGAAATGTTAATTCATTGGTGTGTATTTCAATGAATCAATCGCCAATGAAATTGTAGATTTTCACTGGAACTTCAGTCGTTCCAGGAAACCTCCATCTCACTTTCACATTTGTGATTGTGTGTGTTTTTAGGACGAAGGAAAGAAAGAGAAAGTTTAAATAACACACTGTAAACTTGTGTGTGTGTGTGTGTGTGTGTGTGTGTGTGTGTGTGTGTGTGTGTGTGTGTGTGTGTGTGTGTGTGTGTGTGTGTGTGTGTGTGTTTGTGTGTGTGTGTGTGTGTGTGTGCTGGATTAGCTGTTTACTTGGTGTAAACAAGGCAAATATAAACACTTAGTATCCCTCTCCATGTGTGTAATCAGTGACCAGCAGCAGACTGACGGGCTGAACCTGCGTCACAGAGCAGGAACCGTTTCCATCCCAACCACAGACGTTTCTAGAGAAACACACTCAGTTTCTCAGTCACCAGATTTTGCTTTTGCCACAAGAAGAAAAAACATCCAGCTCTGATGGGAAGACTGGGCATTTTCAGAGTTATATGGAAATATTAATGGAAATAATAACTGTTATGGTCTGAGTGCTGATCCGACTGTAGCCCAGGGAAGTAGATACAGTAATGTGTGGGACTGAGAAGCCAACAGTCATGTTTGGCAGGAGGTGAACTGGAGGCGATGATAAACTGAGTCACAGAAATTTTAATACAGTTCTGAATCAAATTATAAACCACAGAAAAATTGAAAAAATGATCTTATGATAAACTTTCCCTCTCAGTCAAGACGTCTGTCCCATGAAGACTCGAAGCAGAGGGAAGCCTCTAAAGCTCACTGACCATCACCTCGTACCTCGTTTGTTCCATACTGTTTGTCCGTAACGTCGCCACCATCAGGTTGCCTGGCAACCAGCAGAGACTCAAGGAGGCCTCCTGTAAAAAGTAAAACACCTCCGTCTGGAGTCTTCATGGTGAGATAAGCTGAGGGTCACCAGCCTCAAACTCGCTGGTTATGTAGGGCTCACTTTGGGCAGGGTGTGTTTCCACGAGCTTCATGTTGTTGTGCTGTTGGTCGTGGTCGGTGTTTCAGGAGGTCTGAGGTTGTGTTTTTCACAGTGGAAAGAGTCTCAGTACCTGGAGCAACCATGTTCTTGTCATCTGTCCTCCAATCAAAAAGCAAAGTAATGTAAATATTTCCAGCAGCTGAGTGTAAAGGCCCAGACACACCGACCTGACAGCAAAGAACTAGCAGCAGTAAAAGCAGACTGTTGCATCGTCAAACGTTGCCTGCATCTCCCGCCCTGTCTCAATCCCAAGTCATGTAATATCACCGTTTTGTCAGTGATGTCAGCATCAATGCCAAAAGGCAGCTTTTGCAGCAATCTGATATAGCTATTGTAACACCGCCAGAGGGCAAACGCTGCCAGTTACAACGTGGGGAGCTGGAAAGTCCCTACATGTACATGCGAGCAGGAGGGGAGGTGGATGGATCCAACAAACCCCGGACCTCCACCCAGGAACCCACTGTTTGTCTCTGGTGTGTATGAAGAGCCAAACCATGATGTTTTTTTCTGAATCTAACCACATGCTTTTGTTGCTTGAGGAAATAAACATAAATTGGTGTTTTACTGGTGTGAGTTTAGTTTGAAAAAACTGTATGCGTCTACGAGCAGAACGGTGCAGCACACACTGCAAACAATATGGCAACACATGCTCACAAATGGCCCAACCTTGTCCTCGGGCTGACAGTCAGCTTGGTGTGTCAGAGCCTTTAGCGTCTCCATCTCCAGCTGGCTCGCTGCTTGTTGATGTGCATGTGCAGTGTGATGATTACGAAAATGAATCCAGGGGTGTGACTGATTGTTGGATTTCAGATTGGTGGGGGGTAAAATAAAAGTCATATTGTTTGAACACCTAGAGCACAAATAAAACCAAGTCAGAAAATAAAATTAGTTAGAAATTAATATGAAACGTAAAAAGGTATGTCTTTAAAATGATGACACAAAGCTCTATGTTGTGTTGAAATAACAAAAAGACTCAGTTGCCTTTCTTCCACTCAGTAAAATCACTGACCTTTGCTTCATCCTCCCTCCTCCTCCTCTGATCTGACACAGACGGAAATAATTGTATATTCACTGTTCTGACCGGAACAGAAATGAAGTTTCCAGTTCCAAAGAAACAGAATGTAAAGTGTGTCCTGAGTGGGTGTGAGTGGCTGCGACACGTTTCCAAACACACTGAAAGCCTCTCTTATCTGAAGCGAAAGAAAAACTGCATCCTTCTGTGAATGGACACATTTTTATCTTTGTTTACCTGCTAAAGACTCACTGAGGACAAACAGTGGACTTGTTTCCAGCAGCACCTCCCTGATTCACACATTTCAATGCATTCCTACTGGGAGACGCCCAGTATCACCAGTCTGCTGCCGTGTGTCTGTCAGGGGTAACGGCTCTGAGTCCCAGCTGACGCCGGCCTCTGTGCTCCCTAAAGGATGAAATTACATGCAAGGGTTCAGTCCTGAATATATTCCAGGCCTGGAAATGGTTTGACATTAACCGTCATAACAAATGTTGCACCATAAAGAAGAAAATGTTTCCATCAGTGACATTTGAGTGAAATAATGAACGGTCAGAAAAGGACGAAGGGACAGAAAGAAACCTGAATACCTGACTGCAAATGTCCAGGTGTGCTCTGTGACATCAGAAAACGACACAACGTGCTGATTAAGCTGTTGACTCATCAGCATCACAGGTACTGTATGCCATAAAAGCGACTGTCAGCAGACAGATGTCACTGAACGCTAAATAAATGGAGACACACAGATGCAGCCCACATGATACACAGCCGCTGGTCTGTGGTGAAGTCAGTAAGGTGGCGAGCTGGCGTGCGGAAGTGTTTATGTGTCACTTGGCAACAGTTCAGTCTCAGTCTAGCTGCAGAACTATTTGTGTGGGTGGAGCCAAATAAACCAGAACCTGTTGTTGCTTTTTATTGTTGATAAATGGAGCTTGTAGAGTTGTTGCATAAAACATCAGACTCGAGGTCGTGCTGTCGGACTGAACATCATGGCTCTGATTATCTTTGCCACTCAGTCTTCGACAGAATCACCAGAAAATCCCCCCAAATCCCAAAACATATATGCATTACGTTACGTTATATCAGTTCCTTGGAAATGTGTATTTAGTACTGCATGGTTTCAAATTATAAAAATAACACGACTCAAGATGGAGGCAGACCCGAGCCATGCTGGAGGCCGACTGCACCAAAACGTTCAATGTTGCCAACAAGCAGCTCTGGTGAGTCATGCTAAAGGGAAAAAGCATCAAGACAACCAAAAAGCAGCTCAACAGACTGCCAGTGTCGACGAATACCTCACGTCTGCTGTAACCACAAAGATACAAAGGCCCTCTAACACAGCAAAGTTTTGCTACAGTGCCTGTAGTAGCTCACTGGAGTTTTTTATTTATTTTATTTTATTTTATTTATTTATTTTGAATATGTAAACAGTGGAAAAATTTTTTACAGTTTCCAAATATCATGATTTTAGTTTTATTTAGATTCAGAGATAACTTGTTACTGTCGAACCATTTTTTAAATTTACCAATTTCTGAGGTCATTGTGGACATAAGTTGCTGTGATCTCAATATACAGCAGGTGCATCATTTGCAATTTCAAACTACTTACATAAAGCCCTGGAGATGGTGTCAGACATTGTGGAAAAGTTGTTGGAAAGGTTTGAAAGTGTACGGATAACTGTTTGATGCTAAAAATAGAGACTTTTAGGAGAAGTATCACTTGAAATGAACAGTAATCTGATTACACCTGCTCAGTGTAAAATGTTTCAGATGAGGCTGCGGCGCCAAACCGATGGAGCGTCCGATTTTCTGTCATCAGTGTGACCGGTCAGTGCAAGTCCCTTTCAGGGCAGAGAGAGGACACTAATACCCCTGAGGGTGAAGCGTGTGTGTGTGTGTGTGTGTGTGTGTGTGTGTGTGTGTTGTTTAAAGACTGATGGTAGCTGTCAACCCTCTCTGGCCCTCGCAGCCCCGAGCACAGTCCTGTGTCGATTATAACCCTCACACACACTCTGCGTATACGCGTGTGTATTATCGGTGACGGAGGGCAACCTAATGAATGACCTTTGACCCCCAGAAAGGGGATCCGGGCAGAGGAAGTTGAGAGGAGAGGTGAAGAGGGGAGATGGAGGGTAAGGGGACGCCCGGCGCCACATTATGCCTCCTGTCAATCACCCCCAGCTGCCCCCACCCATGGGCGACTCATCGGAGCATCCACTGAAAGTGGGGACCGGTCAGCGTCAGCGGGTTCACCATGATGAGACAAAAACCTACTGTGCTGACACACAACTTCTACAAGGAGCTCAGAGGTCAGAGGTCACAGTCCAGAGCTGGTTAGTCTCAGCTGAAATTGTTTTTTTTTTTGTAAAATCGTTTCACAAGGGTGACGGTTTGATTTCTAAGTCAAGTGGGACACAAAGCTGGATTGTGTCAGGGAGGACAAGAAGTTTGAGTTGTTTGCTGTAAATTGCCATCAAGGATGCATTTTATTGTTATTACAATTTTTCATTTAAAATAAGATACAGAAAAAATACAGAACACCATTTTACATCCTCAGCTTGGATGTCGTCATCATCTGACAGCACAGAGGAGCGTCCAGTGAAAGAAGACGATGCACATAAACAGAACTACATTTGCACATTTGACTGTTCAAACAGTTAAAACAATAGCTCTGCAATAAATGCTACTTTCGTCACAGCACAGTTACCAGAGGAAAATGCTGACATATGTTTCTGTAAACCACGTTTACATTTGTACATTTTATATGCCTCGTTTCAATGTTTCTGAAGTGACTCATAATCTGACTTTGGCCTTGTTCACTCTCTGATCTGCGGAATCTTTGGACAGATCAGCCAGGAGAACTGCAGGCTCAGCTGAGGCCTGTGGTGCAGGAGCAGTCTTAAAAAGATCATGTTGACTTAAAGTAACTTCAAGGACATTTTTAATCGTTTCTTTTAGGCGTTGATCCTCAGGAGTAATCTCGATTATATAATGATGAGCAGATTTCAGCAGATCTTAATTTTGTTAAATTGATCAAGCAGCTCCTCTGAGGGTGCCTATTACAGGCCTCTGCTTCACTGAATCACAGCTGAGACACGAAAGTCCTTCAAGAGGACACCAAAACAAACAGCGTATATTTGCACACAATCAAAAGTGTCCACACAAACAGCAGCGACTTGAATGTTTGAACCAGTCAAGCTACAAAGGAAGCACCAAGGTAGCTCCCATTCATCAGATGGAGCCTTCAGGTGACCATCAGTGTCACCCAGTCAACTGAAGGAACCCTGACCAACTAAAAGCTGCACAACATGAGTCAGGTGTATGGACACCACAACTCACCAAACTGCTACTTAGTCACTGGATTTAACTAATCTCCCTCCATCAGACCACCGTCCCACAGCGAGTCAGTGTGTGAGTGCACAAACAGAAGCAATTCCCCTGCTACCTGCCTGACACTGACTCAGCCTAAATATCCTCTGGAGCGTGCCGGGCTCGGGGCGACTTTAAAAGCAGAGAATCAGTGACGTCGACCACACGGCCGAGGCCCTGAAATGCTTACCCCCGCCAGAGAGCCAGGTCTCCACCCAGGATCACTCCGAAAACAATAAAGGCAAAATAACAAATGAGTGACCAAAGGAAGGACGAATGACTCAATCCGGCTGGTCGCTCCCTAACTAACCAGGGAGATCACTGAAACACCAAACTGCATCCAGACACTGTACACACTGTGGATACTCAGCAACAGGAAGATGACTTAGCAGCTACTAAGCAAACACACGTACACAGCACAAAGACACTTCCCCTGAGATAACTGTCCCCAACGAGCCGCCAATGTGTCACAGTCCCGGCTTAGAGGAGCAACACGGAGGAGTCAACAAAGTGGACTTAATAAAATAAAGTTTATTGTAAATGATTCTAAGAAGAGGACAAAGGAGGCGTGTGGTGGTGGCCTGTCAGAGCACCTACCAGATACCTGGGGTCACATGATCATGTGGAAGGAGGCTCTCAGCGAGACCTGCAGCAGCTCCACAGACAACAAGAATCAGTTCAAACTTATCAAAACATGACTCCACACAAAACTGTGTTCAGCTCAATGAAAAGAGGTTTCTGTAAGATTTTCAGACACTCAGTACATGACACGAGGGGAAACGGATTTATTGTGTCAGTCTCCTGTAAACATGTGAGTGTGAGTGAAATGGTCCTGCAGTGAATGTGTCACAGTGGGACTAACAAACCCAGATCATGTGACTCCTGCATGTATACAGTCAGTCAGAGCCAAACTGGCCGAGGCGCTCTGAGCATGCTCCACAGTTTCCGTCCCGGGCTTTGACCCACAAGTCTTGCTTTTCCAGCGCCATAGGACCATGGACAGGACAGTCGTCTGTTAAGTGTCATTGCTTCAGGTGCAGGAGCTTAATCAGCCAGCAGACACTGATGTTTTAGCGACTCATTGCTGATTTTCTTGCAGGATATGACCATACAAAGAGGTTGTTTCTTACAGAGACGTTGCTGCATGTCCAGCCAGGTCATACCACCAAAAGCAGGTATTTTAAGCTTAAACATGATCTTGTCCTCACCATAGTGTCAACCAAAGTGTAGAGAAACATAAAGTTTTAACATATCCTCTACATGATAACGTACATATGTGACCATGGTTTGCAGAAACCTACAATGCAACGTTTTATTCTGGCAGGTGGGTTGTTTATGAAGGTCATGTTCATTTCTTCGTTGTTGTTGTTGATGGTCATTTTAGAGGCTGTAGTTTGTGGAGCAGTTGAATTGCATCACATTTTAGTGAGTTTTTTACCCTTATTGAGGCTGAAGAGAGAAGTTGGTCTGAAACTTTTAACTGCAAGAAATTGTGAAATGGCCACTTTAGAATGAAAATACAGACATTACTTACTGACCCTCGAAGTCTGGGTATCGAAGGATAACAGCGAGCTGGAATAACAGCTACACTTGAAGTGCATGGAACCCACATTTTGAAAATGTAATAAAACTCCGCTGATGCATTTCAAAAATGTCAGAACGGCACGTCCGTCGTAATCCCAGTGCCCTGAAACCACAGCATGCAAAACTGACTTGAAAGACATAATTTACTCCACTTTCATAGCATCATTTCTCACTGTGGTCAGTTAGCCTGCCCTGCAGAAGTGTTGTGTTTACATGGCTTCCATGCACTTCAAGTGTAGCTGTTATCCTCCGATACCCCGAACAAGTTTTGTGGATTAAAAAAACTACACTGGACTTCTTGTCGGCATGAGGGTCAGTAAGTAGTGTCTGTATTTTCAAGAACAAAGCACAAATTACATTTTGTTTTCTGTAGTCTGTATACGCTAACAGTAAACTGCTTTCAGAAAGCACAGTGTAGACTATCTGTTGAATTAGTTACATCGTCCGTCAGGCCAGGAGGAAACAAAGTGCAACCAGTGAAAAATCTCCATCCAGTTATAGGAAGTATAACACATGCAGCTGCACAGAGTCAACAAGAGTAAAAGTAAAAACCATCAGTCAAAAGTTTCAACACTCAGAATGTTCCTAACGTGTCTCATCTAAAGATAAAATGAAAGCGATGCTTTGAGTGTGATGAGCTGCACCTTGTGCAGTTAAAACACAACTGTGGCCTGAGATCATGACAGAGTCCTCCAGGAAGATTTCCTGACACTCAATGAAGAGGTTTTATTTGCTGTGACACACAGTTGGGACCGACAGGTTTCAGTGGCAGAGCTCTGTGTGGACAAATCTGCAAACAGTTCAACGTCTAAGAAAGCAGGTCTGCAAAGAAAACACACTCACACACAGAGGAAACCTTGGGACGTATCCCACAGTGCAGGCAGGGGGCCCAGGTCGCCTGTCATTGGCTGAAGCTTAGTATAAGCCCCACCCCCTGCCCTGACCCCTGGGTCGGGGATTTTAATGCAGCTCCAGCAGGGTCAAGGCTGGGTCACCGCAGAAACCTAATGACTTCCTCCTAACAAAGACGTGATGTATGAGTGCTGTGATTGGCCCCTGAGATGACCAGCAGGTAACCCCGACGCCAGGAGAGAGACACCGAGACACAGAGACACAGAGACACACAGAGACACACAGAGACACAGAGAGACACAGAGACACAGAGAGACACAGAGAGACACAGAGACACACAGAGACACAGAGACACAGAGAGACACAGAGACACAGAGAGACACAGAGACACAGAGACACAGAGAGACACAGAGACACAGAGACACAGAGACACAGAGAGACACAGAGACACAGAGACACACAGAGACACAGAGAAACACAGAGACACAGAGAGACACAGAGACACAGAGAGACACAGAGACACAGAGACACACAGAGACACAGAGAGACACAGAGACACACAGAGACACAGAGAAACACAGAGACACAGAGAGACACAGAGACACAGAGACACACAGAGACACAGAGACACGGAGACACACAGAGACACAGAGAGACACAGAGACACAGAGAGACACAGAGAGACACAAAAACTGGAGGAACGCTTCGATGCTTAGACTTGTTACAGACTGTTGGTCTCTCTCTGCAGGCCTGGAGCGACCTAAACCCAGTTTACAAAAAGTCTTAGACCACCTTAATCAGACTTCCTGTCCCGCTGATGCTTATCAGTCTGTTTAAGGATTCCAGCTTTATAAGTTCTGTCACTCCGTCCAGGAAACACACGACTCTGTGGTTCTTCATTACTGATGGATTTCTTTGACTCGACTGCACCTTAGTCAACATCACCGTCATCAGTCTGCTGTTGAGCTGTTTGTAATATATGATAATGAGCAGGATACGCACGTATTCACATCACAAACAAACTACAGTTTGATCTCCGCACAATGAAACATAGAGCAGGTAAATAAAAAACACCTTGCTGGCTGCAATTCAATATTCATTCATGACAAGAAATCACAGCATTCACATGTTAACAAACATTAAATAATGACATAAATAATGTTAAAATAAAAACAGAGTATTCCTAATGAGCTCTTCACATCACTAATGACAATGAATATTCCACTAATATTCCTGCTTACATGCAGCCGTGCTGATTAATGAGTTCTGACATTATTTATCATGTCAAACTATGGAACAGTTTAACAGCTGGAGCCGCTTGTTTCATTTTACCTCTTTGTATCATAATAAAATGTTTAAAGTTTCCTCCTGATGATGGACGGTGTGGACTCGGCCTCCCTCTGTCATTCCTTCAACCATCTTTTTGAAAAAGGTCGGTGTTGTGACATCTTACAATCTTACTATATAATGAGGAAAACTGTCTTTGTGTGTGTGTGTGTGTGTGTGTGTGTGTTCCATGTTTCTCCTCACTGACTTGGTCAATCCATGTGAAATTGGCACAGTGGTAGAGGGTCATGGCAGGATGCCAATGAAGCAATATGACATCAATTGGCCAAAGGGGGGCGCTATAGCAACCCATTGAAATGTCAAACTTTGAATGGGCATATCTCATGCCCCGTATTTGGTAGAGACATGAAACTTTGCACCTCTTGAACTATGAACACTGAAGGAATTCTAACCAGGAGAAGTTTCAGCTGGTTGTAATCTGCAGTCGTCACCACTAGATGCCACTAAATCCCTTTAAATCTTACACACTGAAACTTTAAAAGAATTTTCAGTGTTACACTTTGAGCTCGCAGGCACAAAAGAGAGGAAACCATTTTTCATCTGCTGCGATGTGTCTGCGATAAGGAAACTGTGTGTGCGAGGGTTGACTTAATGTCAGCATTTTCATACTGTGATTATGACTTTACATAAAGAGTGAGATGGAAAGAAAGAATAACAGGATGAGAAGAAAAGGAGGAAGATTAGTTAAAGGTGAAGGAGAGTTCAAAAGCAGAGCAGCATCCCGGAAGAGCATCCAGCAGAGAGCGGCCACCACTGGATGATAATTCACTGCAGCCGGGAGCTGCAGCTGCTTCCTCTGACTGCTGCGGTGGCTTCAGGAGAGGACGTGAGTGTGTGTGTGTGTGTGTGTGTGAGCAGAGGAGGGGAGTCATTTGAGCAGGATACTTGGAAACTCTGATTCATTCAGATGGAGTTGAGTTGTAGTAGTTACTGTGGACTGGTATTACTGGAAGGATTGCACGGCACCATAAAACCAAAAATCACCCCCCACATCTCACAGCGCCGAGGCCTCGTTCCACGTTCACTTCAGGCAACAAGCAGCTGCAAACAAACCTCTGACCCCAGTTCACCTTGTTAGAGAGAGAGGAGCTCAGTGGGAAGCTCGACACTGAAGAACTGAATCTGGAAAATTAAAATTCGGAATCAAGAGTTTATTCTGCAGCTCTGAATTTTTGTCTGGATGTTTTTGGCAACATCTAAATGTGGCCGGCGGGAATGTTCAGTATTAAAGGTCAATGCAGAGACAGGAGCAGGTGGAGCTGAGGTGAAGACACATCTACACGACTTGAAAATGTTTCCACTAGAGCAAAAAGTTGATGCAGGTCCTTGTTAGTGAAACTGAGCCAACGTGCACAAGATAGGAATGTGGAGGAGACCAGATGGTGACCCAACCAGCATTGCACCAAGCATGGAGTGAGACATGCAGCCTCATCAACCTCAGCTTCATCTCCCAGAGTGTCATCACAATTTGACTTTCTGGCAGTTCTGACTCAAGTTCTCGGAGCAGCGGCGGTACTTTTGTCAGAGTCAACTCGAAATTGAGTTTGCTTTCTTTTTCACTCTCCCTTATTCAGTCACTCCTTCAGAGCTTAGAGTTTACTGTCCGGCTGAAGTTTCATTAGTTTGGATGCTCTCTGCAGGTTGTAAAGTCATGACATGACAAAAAGAAACCAAAGACAAGAAGGTCGACACAACCTGCTACTGTCAGCGCAGACCGACAGACACGGTCACAGACCTGTAACCACTTAGACATCACGTCTCCTCCGCACTCGTCCAGAGTGTCAAAAACATTACAGCAAAGTCATTTCAGTATTTTGTATTGTTGGGAAAACAGAAAACAAATGTTACACCTAATTAAAAGCTTCTGTCACTGAGCTAGCTAACGTTACAGCTCAGCCGAGGAAGAGGCCATTATTGTTTACATCTCATGCTGTCACGAGCACGGGACTCTCGTCGATGAGTAGATGCACGTTTCCTTCTGCCGGGTGCCATCTAGTTCCATTATCCTGGAGAGAAGGAAGACGTCTCTACGGCCAGTATCTCCAACACTCTATTTACTGTAAGCTGCAAAATCTGACCTGAGCATCTGGCCTGTCAATGCTGCTGCTGCCCTGCATCAGAGCTGCTGCTCGCTCTTACAGCCACACCTCCAGCCCAACAGGCTCCGGCTGACGGGGGAAATATTTAATCATCACTCCTCAATATCTCATGTAGACACATCTGCAGGGAGCGATGAGGCTGGAGTCGAGAGTCTAAGCGTTTAAAATGAGTCGTCTGACCGAACCATCTACAAACAGCAACGCAGGGAAGAGGAAAAATATGCATTTTTGATTTTGGAGGTTGAATCGTCCTTTTTGTATTTATTCTGATAGTCCCCATTATTTTCTTGCATCATATGATTTGGCAACACAAATAAAGCATTGCATGAGTTCATGCCAACATCATCCTCACTGTGACCTTGTCACATGTCCACGTTTGGTCATGGACTTTCCCCGTCCACATATGACGTGCAAGGTACCCAACTTCAGCCTGGTACATGCATTGTCTGTTTTCAAAATACACCTCTGTTTTCACAGGACTTTCTCTGGTTCTTGTCTCACCATGTTTCCCCCGGCTGCTGCTGGTCGCCATTAAATAATAATGGCGACCAGCTGCGTATCATGCGGACGTGAAAGGACAACTGTTTTCCTCAGTGTTTGCCCAAGAAGTCACTGACCAGGCGACAGATTTCGATGACTTGGGAGTAAGACAAGAAAGACCTACGCCCCAGCTGTAATCGGCTGAAAGCCCGCTGATTGAATCTAATCAGTCACACACCAATCACAACAAGACGGTCCATTTCAATATGGCGTCCTACTCACTGATCCCTGCTACACCAGTGCTGCCACACACATTCTGCATTGGGCTCCTGTTTTGGTTTTACATGCTGCTTGTCTAATTCAGGGAGCATCTTTGGAGTGGAGCCATCAAACATCACTGTATTTCAGTTTGTTGAAATACATGGTTCAATCTATGACGAGTGTTCCTGCCTGAGCGTATTTATATGTCATGACAATCGATTCAACATTTTGGGATGTCATAAGAGGAAAGCACAGATGCAAATAATATAAGTGATGACGATGGCATCCAGGTATCTCGTCCCAGAGTTCAGATATTGTACATGCTACAGTAGCTCACCAGCACTGCTTACTGGGACTTTAATGCAGCTGAGCTTAATGAGTGTTTGTTAATTACACCTGGTTTACCTGCTGCAGGACAGCACAAACACCTGCAGGGAAAAATGTCTTTAAAGCAAAGTGAACTGAAATTTAGAGAGAGAGAAGTGACACCAGAGAAATCTCTGTGTGAACACAAGGTGGCAACACACTGCCAAAAACACACACACTATCCCTCACTCAGTCACACACACTTTTTCACACACTTTGAAAAACGTTGTTTGTCCCCGTCCTCTGCATCTTTTAAATCTTAGAAAATAAGCTTTTACATCTTTTGAGTTTCCTGCTTTTATTTTGTGAGTTACACTTCTCTGTTTTATCATCCATCCATTTATTTTCATTTTTATTATCTTACTGTGTTTTTTATTTCTCGGACAGTGGCTGACATGTGTTGTGTTTAAATGAACAAATGTGAATGTGATGAGCAGTTACAGATGATGGATGGATCAAAGAAAGAAAATATGATAAGCTGTGATATCACAATATGTCTGTCTGCTTAATTTACAGTTTCCATCAGAGTAATGATCTGTAAACGATCAATTAAAATCCTTTTCTGTCTTGTTTCATGTTTGTTACCGTGTCTACTGTCTGTGAATACATTAGGAACGTGTATCGACACACTGATTTGGCACCTTGAATAAACTGACAGCTGAGAAGAAAAGTAACTCGGCTCAATAAAATAAATCCAACAGGTTCAGACGAGTCGCTGAGAAAGAAGAGAAGGTGAGAACAGAGAGAGAGAAAAGGAGGAAGGAAAGAGGGGAAGGGGGAATAAGGAAAGGAGCAAAGGCAGGGAAGGTAGAGAAAGAAAGATGAGAATAAATAAATAAAAACAGAATCAAAGCCGAGCGGAGAGGAAGAGATGAGGACAAAAACAAGAGGGAAAGGTGCAGAGAGGAAGAGACGGAGGAAGAGGGTGAGACAGTGCAAAACACAGAGAGGAAAAAAGATGAAGGATTTGTGGAGGGAGGAGTGAAAGAGAGAGAGACGAGGGGAAAAAGAGAAATGGCAGCAGAGGATGGAGGGAGGGAGAAAGGGAGGAAGAGAAAAGGGAGAAAAAGGGGAGAGCATCTGTTTCCTGTCTGGAGTCCAGCTGGAGGAGGAACAAACGACAAAAGAAGAAGAGGAGGAGGAGGAGGAGGAGGACGAGGAGGAGGAGGAGGAGGAGGAAGTACCGGCCGGCCTGAGAACCTGTGTCTCTCTCACACACACACACACACACACACACACACACACACACACATGCAGACTTCCTCAGGGAAAAAACGAATCCTACTTCCTCCTCTGTGTGTGTGTGTGTGTGTGTGTGTGTGTGTGTGTGTGTGTGTGTGTGTGTGTGTGTGTGTGTGTGTGTGTGTGTGCCAAGACTGGTTCAGGATAATAATTTCACACATGTAATATTACAGCACATCACATAATGTACCTGAAACTACATCATTATTATTATTATTACTACAGGAACATTTTTAGAATCCAACAGTAAATCATTTAAGAAAGAAAAAGGCCTCTCTGGGCTCCTGTGTATTTATTTATTTATTTATTTATTCTTGTACAGTTTTTGTGAATCTTTATCTTTTTCCAAATCTGCTGCCTGACTGAAGTTGCATCAACCTATCAGCTTGCTTGACAAATGTCAAAGCACGTTGTGAAAGCAGGTGTTTAGTCAACACTCTCTCACACCTGAACCACAGAAGGTTGGAGGAACGTTGACTTTGGCTCTGTCTTCACATATCCAGATATTTTTGTTAACAAATAATTTTCCCCTCCGTCCACACGACCTCATTTACATCTCCATCTACACTAGAACGCTAAAACAACTCCAAACACTGACGACATGTGCAGTGTTCACACAGACAGTGTTGTTGCTGCAGAGCTGCTGCTGCTGCTGTAACGTCTGTATTTCCACAACTGAGAGCCGGTATTCCACATTTTCATGAAGCTGTACAGCTGCTGCAATATGGTCCTGGAAATATTTCACAATAAAAAAACCTCATGGTAACACATGAAGGGATTCTGTCAACAGAAATGCTGTCGTAGTGCTTTTTTTCGTAGTGCTGTGAAAGATATAAATATTAGCCCCTTTCACACTGCCAGATTTTCGGCGAATTTTGCCGGCAAGCTGCGAACGTTTAGACACACAGAGCTGGATTGGCGAGTTGATCTGAGGTGCCCGATTTTCCTCCTCGTAGGGTAGATATATTGGTGGATCCTTTTAGTTTAAACAGACTGAGGCGGCCTTCTGCAACGGGAGGAGCTGTTGATGACTTGTGGGAGGAGCTGTTGATGACTTGTGGGAGGAGCCACTGGCGGTGGATAAACAGGAAACAGCTGATAGCAGGAATTAGCGAGCAGCTAGTAGCAAGAGGGAAACACAAACCTGACAGACACTGTAAAGATGAGCAACTGGGGAGACAAGGAATTGCGTGCCCTCCTTGTCCTCGCAAACGAAGAGGCCATTAACCGTCAGATGACGGGGACGGTGAAGGACGGGCCGACTTACGAGAGAATCGCCGAAGGACTGACCAGCCGCGGCTTCCCTCCCACGTCACTGTTTACGTCACACGCTAAACGACAAACAACTGTTTGTCCGTGAAGTGGTGAGTTTGAGTGTAAAGTCGTCATTGCTGAAAACCATGAGCACACTGCTCGTCCAGCTTTGCATTAGCTTTCCTTCAGTCACATAGCAGATGTGAGGAGCCTGCACTGCTTCACTACACACAGATGAACATAGACTTGATGATCACAGTGATGGAGACAACTGACATGTTTTAACAGTTTTCATGAGTTAGCTGTTTGTTTTTTTGTGAATATGGAAATGATGGAGACCAAAGGCTGAGAGCTGAACACACCGTGGATGAAGAAAAACAACCTTCATGTTCTTCACAGCAGGAAAAATAAATCTGAAACTCTCCAGCTATGAACAGCTTCACCTCTGACTTTTTAAAGTTCATTGCTTCACAACATTTGAATATTTGACAGAGCAGCACAGCTTTAATGCAGCCAGAGGCCCAACACACACTCTGCTCACACATCTGCCTGTCAGTGAGTTCCTTCTGCACATGTGCAGTTTGGGAAAAAAGACACTGAAAATTTATTAATATGAAAAAGATTAAACGTCAGCAGGTGTTCAGTCCTCAAAAGAAGACGCGGTGGTGGTTTACTTTTCACTGCATCTTAGAGACGCTGTGTTTGTGTGTGTGCACACGTGTATATGTGTGTGTGTGTGTGTGTGTGTGTGTGTGTGTGTGTGTGTGTGTGTGTGTGTGATGTGAAGGGGGGGTGTTGGGGGGGGGTAGGATTTCCTGATTTGTTTGTTCCTCTCACACACTTTTCTTCCTGGTCCAGGCTGGATTTAGACTTCCTGTTCAGAGCTATTCTCAGAGCACAGACGCACTCACTCACACACACACACACACACACACACACACACACACACACACATACATTCATATTCATAAAAGTAGCCCACCAGTGTGTTTTACACATGGCAGGGCACATGTGCTTAAAGTGTAATCAAACCAAAGAAAATCATAAAAACTACACTTTTATTATCTGAATAAAATGAAAACAACATGACTGTGTGATATTTGTAGCTGAATGAACTCTACTAGTTTCATGTCACATGTAAAATACACACGATAACAAAAGCTGAACATGTAAATCCAGCAGATTTGGAGCTGTATGAAAGTGGGCTAGGCTTCATCTCTGTGTGCAGGAGGGAGCAGATTTTGGTATTCGAGGCTTTCTTCTGGAAGATTTAGTTTTATATTAATTGTAGTTTAAATGTATTTATCTGCAATTATATGCAGATATCTGTGATGTGAAATGTCTGGCACACAGTGGAGGAAGTCTTGGCCATGGATACCCACTGGTTAATCTGGATCTCTTGAAATATCGGCCGTTACTCTGAAAGGCTTTGTTACTGGCAGACGACGGTCGATGGGTTCAGAGATCCAACACATCTGTTAGTTCAGCAGTTTAATATGTTTTTTTTTTTGGCTCAAATCTGGTTTAAAACCCTTTATTTTCACTGTCATGTGTTGGATCAGCAGGTGTTGTGATGGTTCACCTTTACACTGTGATGTGTCCGTTAGGCTTCAGCTTTTATCTACCCTGGTGGGCGCTACAGTGAAAGAACAGGAGCAGGTGCCTCATGACAACAATACCATTACACACACACACACACACACACACAGATTCACTGCAGCTTGAAGTCCAGTTTTTCTCACAGCCTTGACAATCAAAGGGATGAATCCTTTTCATTGTGTGTGTGTGTGTGTGTGTGTGTGTGTGTGTGTGTGTGTGTGTGTCCTGTTTACCTTCACAAACACAGAGCCCCCCTCTCTCAGGTCGTTGTACACCGTGCTCACTCTCTCCTCACTCAGAGACGCAGTGACGTGTTGGTCGATGACCTGAACAGGTCCAAACACTGGAGGCAGATCTGCGTCGTCATGTCCCTCCTCTGGACCCTGACCACAGGTGCACACAGGTGCGGTGCAGGTCTGATGGGCTCAGGGTGACTTGAAGCAGGTGGACATTTGGGAGCCTGACCGGTGGTAATGTGATGTGCAGCAGTGTGATGTGACGTATTCCAAATATTAGGAATGGCACCAAAACTGTCGTGTGCCATGTTTGTTTGAGATCCTCGGGCAGAGGTCTTCCTCATGTCCCAGAGTCCAGACTGAACACAGGAGGGACAGAGCTTTAGCTACGAGGGCCCGGAGACTCTGGAATGACCTGCTGGAGGATGTCAGGCTGTCTGAGTCACTGGCTTCGTTTAAGTCTCCTAAAAAACACGCTTCTATTTGGAAACATATCCTGAGTTTATCTGAGCTGTTTCTTTGTTTTGTTGCTCTCCTGTTGATGTTATTTCTTATTTAGTATCTTGATTTTAGTTTTGGCCTTCACTAGTTTATCTTCTACCCCATGACATTGTATGACTTGTTAATTGTTTTATTCTCCTTGTGTTTTATATGTGTTTAGTTTCTCCAAAATGATGATGGACTATTATTTGCAAACTGTAGAGGATGAAAAATGTCATTAAATCTCAGTGACCTTACAGTCAAGTAGAAATAAAGTCAAGTTTGAGTTCAACTTTATTGTCATCTCCACATACAGAGTTCACGGGCACAAAACTGTGCTTTCTCACAACCCTCAGGTGCCGTCAGACAAGAACAAAAATATAAAGATAAAAAGATAAAAATTTATACACATCACACATTTATACATATATATGCATATTTACATACATGTGTACATATACACATATAAGAGATGCAAATCTTATCTGTAATTAATTTCGGGTGCATTACGGGTGGATTTGTCAGTTTTAATAACCTTTATTTACATAGTACTTTTTAAAAACAAACAATATTAGGCTAGAGTTATTTTTACATTAGAAATGTGACCACATTCGAAAGTAGCCTAATTGTTTAAGTCAAGAAAATGCACCTAGTGTATATGAAAAGCAAATGAGCATGAACGGCTGGACATGATTTAAATATGAATACAATAACTTAATGTTTGGCACGGGTTGCGTGCGGGTCTCTAAATTTCAGAAGATAATTACATCAGGTGAGTGGCGAGTGGATGATTGATGAGTGCACGAGGATTCGGGTGCACTCAAATGCCATCCACACATCTCTAACACAAAAACAGATAAATAAAAGCAGACATGTAGAATGTAAAATATAAGAGAGCACAGTTCCAGCAGAGCCCTGGACTCAGAGGCATCTGGTATTTAAAGTGCATAACGTAATGAATGATCAGTTAATAAATATGAATATGAACAGAAGTGTAACATCAGAATTCTGGCGACTTTGAAATAATTCAAAAGTAGGTGTAGCTGTTCGCTCAGTTTTTGTTTACATCTAAGGATCTGAAGGAGCCACTGTCTGTCTGCTGACAACATCATTTAATGGAGATCATTGTATTTTAAAATGCAACAATAATCCACCTCCACTGATGAACGTGCACAATGTCGTGATGCTTCGATAAACTTCCTGCATGTTGTATCAGAGATGTTTTTTGTGTGAGCTTCGTCACATTGTGAGGACAAAACTAAGAGTCATAATGTGACACAGATGTGCACATGTGGCCGTGCACGACTCAGCGTGCTGACAGAAATTAACATATTCAGATCATGTTGTGGGCATTTCATTTTACAGCTGGAGGTTTTTTCAGCTGTTTTTCGCTGCTGGCTGTGGGACACTACAGGATGGCGTGATGAATATCCACAGCCGGGGGCGGAGTTAGAAAATGCCCTTCCCCTCCTCAGCCTGCGATTGGCTGAGAGGGCCCTCGTCAGTCGTCAGTGTCGGTAATTACTGTTGGGGATGTTTGTGTGTCTGCAGGATCCTCCAGCGACAAAACATCAAACCACAACAGAAACGCTGTATGTCTCCTCCTCTCCAGTTATTTATAGGCCTGTTTATTAGACACACACACACACACACACACACACCACACACACACAAGCACACTCACTCAGATTCTTTCTGCTGCATGACGGATGAGTTTTGTGCATGTGTGAGTGTACACGTGTGAGCTTGTGTGTATGCGTCTTTTGATCGGCCTGATGAATGAGTATGTTCACAACATCTGCATGTGTGTGTTTGTATTTGTGTGTGTGTGTGTGTGTGTGTGTGTGTGTGTGTGTGTGTGCAGCAGAGAAGTGGGATGATTTTACTGAAACTTCAAAGTGAAAAGTAAAAAGGAAAATTCAGACATCCTGCCACACACACAGAAACACATTTGGACTTCTATAGTTGTGGGGACCCTCGTTGACAAAATACATTCCCGAGCCTTTAACTGTCGACCTAAAGCCAAACCTGAACCCTGTAACCAAGTCTCTGCCCTCAAACTGCTCTTTGAAGGAGCGAGGACGGGACAAAATGTCATCACTTTCTAAAAATGTCATTACAAAAGAACACACACTCACACACACGGCGGCTCTGACTCAAAGCTCTGGATGAAGGACGACGGCTGGACAGAAAAGATCCTGCCAACCGACTGCTCTGTCATTACCACAGATCTGCTCTGGCTGTGTGTGTGTGTGTGTGTGTGTGTGTGTGTGTGTGTGTGTGTGTGTGTGTGTGTGTGTGTGTGTCCATTGTATTGACATGTGTTAGCATGCTTCCATGCATCTGTTTGTGTTCTTGTTTGATATATTTCATGTTATGTCAAGTGGTTTGGATGTGCGTGTGTGTGATACTTCCTGCAGGTCCTGCATTTGGGTTCAAGTTCCTGTGTTTTGGAAATAAAAGCACTCACACACACTGTTCCTGTGACAGAGGAAAATAACATTAGAGAGAAAACAGATTCACTCAGTAAAGGCAGAGAAGTTTTTACCATGTACTTTAGTAATTTACCACAGTTGATCAGATTTAGCTCGTCATATGTTTTGTAAAAGACTGGTCATGTCCAGCTGAGGTGTAATTAGTGTTGTGACACTTGACAAGAGCTGCCTCACAGTTCAGTTCACACAGATTAAAATGAACCAGGTCACATTCAGGGAAAAGGTTGCGAACCACTGATGCAGAAGACTTCTGGACCTTTTCTTTTTAAGAACCGGCACAATTTGCATAAAAATGTGAGATTTTTTTTTTCCATTGCACTTGTTTGCTCGTAGAACATATTATGTTCTTCTGAGCTCCTCAGCAGTAACACTGTGCTGCTGAACGTTCAGGTAAAGCAACCAAGAAGTGGGAGCTGCGTTGTCAGAACTTTGAAGTTTCGTCAAAGACTATTTCCCTGTTGTTATACGTTTCCCTCCAAATCTCAACCAAACCTTATCCCTGACCTCGAGCCATGGAGGGCAGCACGGCACATTTTAACAGAAGAGGAACACTGTTTGAACAGACTGCGACACACACCGTACGTAAACAGTGCCTGAGTATAATGACACTTATCTTCATTAGTTGCAAACAGACACTTTCAGTTCACCAAAAACACAAACACGTTCAAGTAACAAACCTGCTTTGATGCTCTAATCTACTGCGTGGCTGTACAAAGAATTGTAACTGGAGAGCTGTCCTGATCTTTACCTCATTACTTTGTTTATTTGTTTGTTATCGTATCTGTTTCTTTGGATGTACACAACATTTTTTCCATCTTACATGTTCAAATTCTTGAGAGGGAATCACTTGGGGTCGCTATGAAACCTCTTCAGTGTTGAGACAGTTGGAATAATCTTCATTTGCTGTATTTGAGAAAACACTGTCAATAACACAAATGTTCAGTAATATCTTTAAAACCTGACACTTCATGTGTGACAGTGACATGTGTCCATTTTGCTGGTGTGTGCTCTATGAATCAGTTTTTCTATTTGTGTGTGTGTGTGCGCTGGTGAGTGAGTGTTAGTCAGTGTGTGTATTTGTGTCCAGGACAGCTCAGCAGTCATCTGCAGAGAAATCACAGCACGGCTAACAATCGAGGGACGACAAACCCCAGTTAGCTAATTGCTATCCGTGGAGTCTGACCGCACTGGAGTCAGCGCGCACATCAGCAAGTTGAAACCATTCAAAAACAATCCCTGTGGATCAGAGAGAAAAGGGGGGTAAATACGCCAGAAATACCCTAATACCTCTCCAAACCACTGTTTCATCACAGGCTAATCCTCGAGGCTATTGTTAGCTTAGCGTAGCTTAAAGTGGCGTGCCTGCGGCTGAAGGGCTGGCAGGCCTGCGGGCCGAGGTTGCTGAGCCGGGGGCTGGGGCTGCGGTCGGCGCAGGGCGAGGTGACTCAGGCTGGGGTTACAGGGCGAGCGGCGCGGCCATGAGTGTCCCTGGGTGTGGAGAAAGGGAGACCGGGGGGATTAGCTGAGCTCACCTGGGCTCTGATTGGGACATCGGTGAGTCACATGTGAAGAATGGAAAGGCAGAAATAAATACACTTCCACATGATGTTAGGTAACTCACACTGGGTGTTTGTCTGAGTCAGTCAGAGCCTCTGTGTGGCTCAACATGGAGTCATTACTGACATATTACAGCACTTAAATCCACCAAACTGTTTACCCATCAGCCTCTCAGAGGGATCTCCACAGCAGGAGCATGTCTCAGGCACACCTGGTTACATAACGGTCTCCTGAAGGCCACCGCGAGCTTCAGGAGCAGCAATATGCCACAATCTCTCTCTTAGAAAATACAAACCAGTCGCCAGAGTAAATATTAACATCGGGAGTTTCTACAAACTACAGTTATGTAACATTTATACGTTATCATGCAGCAGATACGTTGAAATCTTACAACAATGCTCTGAGTGTTGTGCGCTTTGGTTTGAGCACAAAAAACACTTGGTCGGTGATTTCGGCGTCAGACACCGACACACAGACTGTCCTTTTATGTCAACATGAAGTGCAGTCGCCATTATTGTTTGACAGCTACCGGCAGCATCGGGAGGAAATGTGCCGAAAGGACAATCCTGTTTTTAAAAGTCACTTTCACTCTACATTATTCAAACACTCAGATTGCACTTTTTTGCCATAAAATTTAATTTTCAATTGTTTCTTGTAAATTTGTTGTTTCATGTTAATGCACAAGAATCAGAGTCTAAAATAAAATAAGAATAAAATAAAATAAGAAATAAAATCAACATCTGTTTGCCCTGATTGTCAGGGCGGGCTGTCAATCACAGTTAACAGTCAATACGTACTGTAACTTCTTTATATATTTTCTTGTACCGAAAAGCCTAGTTTCACTCCGAATTCAAGCATTTTATTAACATTTTGTCAGCCATTTTTTGCAGAGTTTTTAATAATATTTTTCAGACATTTTTATTAATGTTTTTTGGACATTTTATCATGACCGTTTGAAAGTTATCAGATGAGAATAACTCTTGAGTTAAGACATATTTTTATATAGATTTATAGTGTCTGCAGATGTCATGCAATGATAAATCATTTCTTCCATTGTCCTAACATCAGTAACACTGTATGGCCCGTAATAATGACTCAAACTTATCATCTGACCTCCAGCCTGAACGCCACCGATCAACAGTGACACTGTAACAACAAAGACAGGTTAGTGAATGGGAGTGAAACCCTGCAATCTGTGTGTGTGTGTGTGTGTGTGTGTGTGTGTGTGTGTGTGTGTGTGTGCCACATGTTTCCAGCTGCTGACTGATGATAAAATGCAGGTCGGGGATTTGTGTTTTCTCCAAAACAGAAACAGTGTTTGCTGTGGAAATGAACTGAGCAATGGTTTCCCAACATTGTAACCCTGAGCCTCAGGTCCACTTTAAAATGAAAAGTGTGAGAAATGTGCGGTGGATGTGGCGTCGTGGGACACAATGCGTCCATTCTTTGCTCCGCTGAAGTGCAACATCCTTCCTTTTGTTTTTCCACCACAGCCTGTTTTTATGAATGAAGGACGGAGCTGAATGAAGCACCTGCAGCAGCAGCAGGGACGTGAATGGATGAATGAACGAGTGGGAACGCACACAGGTGTTTGAGCTTCAAACACACACAGGAAGTTGGACACAAAAATTGACTGTCACACACTCCCCCGTCATGACAACTGCTGCTCAGTAGCACCACTGCCACTCTTACTGACAGAAATACACCCACTACTGTGAGGAGCACTGCTCCTGTTACAACTCTACTGAAGTCAAAGCTGACTTTATTCATATCCAGGCTGCTCTATGTGTCTTTCAGATTTCATATCAGACTTATTTATTCTCGTCATTTTCATTTCTGTTATGTCGTTTTACTGACTGAATTTCCTGCAAACTATCGGTACTGAAATTGAAACTTGAAATTGCTTCATCATAAAAAAAAATCATCATAAAATGTGGCGTGGGCAGGTGCACTGTTGGTGTGTTGCAGCAGAAAGAGGACTTAGAACTTTATTTTAAAATCATCCTTATTTTTAAAAACATGCATACAGCCTATTTAGAGCTGAGCTTTCTATTGATAAAACATTCGGGCCTGAAGCTTTGGACACTCAGGCACAACGACGTCACTGTTGGTTTCCATCTATGTAGAAACCTGTTTTGGATACAGCCGCTCAAATCTTGCATACAGCCGTAAAGTCAACATTTTATCAGAGGCTGTTACATAACGCAAGTCTCCTTTATCCACCTTAGAAACATGAACACACGTCTCGTCCTGCAGATTAGCGCAGTGAACAAGAACCAAACTGTAACTGCAGCTGTCAGATGAAGGCAGAGAAGTCAAAGGTACAATGTTTCCCTGGAATGGAAGAATAACATGCTGTAAAATAAAAAAAAAAAAAACCATTTGTAAAACACAAACACTTTAGATTTATACTTGTACTGTCTCCTAGAATTCACATTTTTATGTACAGTATATGTCATTTACAAATTACTATGTTGTGACAGCGTAATCTCTGACTGGATTATGTTTAGATACAACGTTTCTTTCAGGTGTTGAAACATGCCAACATGCCAAATAATGCTCCAACATTCACCTGATTAATTAACTCTGAGACTTCACAGCCATATACTCTTCACACTATTTCAGTTTGACCAATATTTGATTAAAGTAGCCTCAAGACTAAATGAAGAAATACATTATTTGTTCACTGCTGATTTGATCTGATGGTTTCATATCATGCAGTAATCTCAAGTAGTGTTTGATTCGACTTTTCTCTAATCGTTCAGTGGGGGGCATTTTTTCAGCCCAGCACATGTGACTTCCTCTGCTTTTTAAAATAAGACAACGAGGTCTTCACAGCAGATACAAGTACAAGTAGATACAAGATTTTGTTGTAAAAGTTAATAGAAAAGTTCAATAATAAGATAATGCTGTGGTCACGATGAGAGGATAGTGTAATGTAACAATATCCGTGAACATTTTGCTGATGTGTTCAGTATCAACATGTTTGCAACCTGCCTGACACGTTAATGAGCAACATTTCCTCTTCATGGTAAAAAACCAATATACTTTAATCCACATTGTGTTTCCCTAAACATGTATTGCTGTTTCAGATTAGTTGTATTTAATGTAATTTCAGTGCTGGAGTAAATGAGCCACACTCCACTGCTAACTGCGGTTCCTTCGAGGAAACTATTATGAAATGACGGAGGCCATTACATAAAGTGCTTAATGACATGATCGTCTGCTTGTTGTTTGTCAGTCGGGTCTGATTTGGCAGCTGCCTCTGTGTAGCTGCCTGTCTGGTGTGAGAGGGAAGAATGTGCAGCAGGGCGGTGTCACACACACTGCAGCACGACGCATTAAAGTGTCCACGGGTCAATAAAGTGTAAACAGTAAACAGCAGCTGGTATCAGTCGTGTGCACGCAGGGGGAAAGCCGCAGAGCCACGCCGTGCTCTCTCTCACTCTGCAGGGATTTGAACCAGCAACCACTGCTGTTTACATTCCTCAGTCTGTGTCCGTCACTCGCAGACGCTGAGTCATCTGCACATGGGAATGCCCTCAATCTGTGTGTGTGTGTGTGCGCGCACGCGCGTGTGTGTGTGTGTGTGTGCGTCCTGCAGCAGCAATTAGCAAATAATTTCCCCATGTGTGGGTGCAGCTATGTGTGCACTGTACATCCCTGTGTGTGTGTGTGTGTGTGTGTGTGTGTGTGTGTGTGTGTGTGTGTGTGTGTGTGTGTGTGTGTGAGTCATTAATAGCCAGACATGCATGGGGTGAGTCAGCCCGTCTGACAGCTGATATGGAGAGCCACAGGCTGTTAGCATCAACAGGGCTTTCCTTGACAGCCACACCTGGAAACACCGAGAGCAAAGATGGAAACAGCCGCCAGCAGGAGGACTGCAAGTCAACAAAACACACTGATGAGCAGATGAAACAGAAAGTTAATGACTCTTTATTTTCTTTTGTCTGTCTGGACAGCATCCCTGGAAAGAAAAATAAACCCATCTCATTAGCTGCTACAGTAAACGTTTAACTCTGTCTGCTGTTTGGTGCTGAGCATTGTGGGTTTAATCAGCAACTATCTGAAGATAAAGCCTCGTGTCTTTGCTCTGTATCTGACACCATCATCAAGTCAACATGTTAGAGGGTCCAACACTTCACTTTGCAGGTGCTCGTTAAGCAATAATCACGGTTGGTTTATTTTCCAGCTCACACCAGCAAGTTTGGGGAATCTGCTGTTTTTTTTAGCATTGGCAGTATAAAAACAAAATCAGGGAGTGCAGCAAAATGCCGCCTACCTACTTTTGTTTGTGACGTGGGAAGGAAGCCGCGGCTGGTCAGTCCTTCGGCGATTCTCTCCTAAGTCGGCCCGTCTTTCACCGTCCCCGTCATCTGACGGTTAATGGCCTCTTCGTTTGCGAGGACAAGGAGGGCGCGCAATTCCTTGTCTCCCCAGTTGCTCATCTTTACAGTGTCTGTCAGGTTTGTGTTTCCCTCTTGCTACTAGCTGCTCGCTAATTCCTGCTATCAGCTGTTTCCTGTTTATCCACCACCAGTCATAATCTTTGTTTAAGCACCAGCTCTGCTTTCCTTTTTCCTTTTTCCTGGTTTCATGTTCATTGTTACTTCAGTTATCTCCTGAGCCTGATAGGAATGATTATAACTATCACTGAAGAATAATTTTTTAAAAACACAGCAAGACTGAATTTCTGTAGAGCGACACACCATTAACGAGGCTTTACCATAGATAGCTTACACAAAGTAGCTAGCTAATGCTAATGTGCAGGAACGTTTATGTGTGTAGTTACATCCCATCAGTTGCAGAACAATAGGCCCAAGATCTGCAGCTTTGTGCCTGCGACCAAATCACAGTCGTGCTGTATGATGATGCTTAATTTCGACCAAATACCTGCAAAACTAATGACGGTGCAATTTTTCCCCTCAGCTGCTCCTAGTTTTGATTTTAGGAACAAGGAACAAATGTTTACATGCTGGAAACTTAAATCAAGTAGTTAACATGATAAATATTGTACCTGCTCCACCAGGCACGAGCATCAGTGTAGACTCTCACTGTGTGTGTGTGTGTGTGTGTGACCATCCTTCACTCCTCTAATCAGTCTTCCAATATTTCTCCACACCTCCTCTTCCTCCTTCACTCCATCCATTTCCTTTCCTTCTCTCCTCTCACCCCTCTGTCACATTTTCACCATCCCACTCTTATTTATACCTTCCTTCCTTCCTTCCTTCCTTCCTCCATCTCTCCTTCTCTTTTCTCCTATCAGTCCACTCATCGCTCTCCCTCTTTCCTTACTTTTTCCTCATTTCTTCATCCCTCTCTCTGATTCCTCTGTTCACCTCCCCCTCTCTGTCCCTCTGACCCCTCTGCGTCTAATCAGACACTGATAAAGAGAGACGGATAGAGAGAGTGGGTTTTCATCTCATCTGGCAGCTGTGACGTTGCCATGACCCCGCGGGCCAAACAGCCGAGTGATTTAAGGGTTGCCAGTCAGGAGCAGGATTGGGCTGAAATCCCCCCTTTTCCCCACAACTCATCTCCCGCCAAGGACACACGCTGACACACAGAAACAGACGTAACTCACCGCTGTCACACGGCTACAGTCACACTGTACACACACATGTCGAGTTAAATCATGCACAATCACACACGGGGAAACTGCAGGTGAAAATAACTTTTAGATTTCAAGTCCTGGTTGTGCATGAAAGATGAGATTATTATAAGGAAAGTGACAGAAGCACCTCTGGGTGTTCTGTATTTTAAAGAGCAGCGTGCACGTCCATCAGATCCTACCAGTGACCTGGACCACACACTCAACCACAAATGAAAGACTGGACAGGTCTACAGGGCGCACGCTCAGGCTGTCATCTGCACAATAGCACTCAAATGACTGTAACATGTACCAAACAGGAAAAGACTCAAAATGATCACATGGAGATGCAAAAACACAAAAAGATGCATCACGATGACACAGAGATGCAAAACCAGAAAAAAGGGACAAAACCACAAAGTCTGTGCGTCTTCTCTGTGCGTAGGAGAGTCACTGGGGCTTTTTGCATGTCTGTGCCCCGAGGCTAAATGTCTCATTATCCGTCCATACGTACAGCTGCTATCTCAGCACGGTCTCATCCTAAATCATCACCTGTCACCACTTTGTCAGTGGCCTTTCACATCTACATATTACACACTAGGTTCCCCCTGCGTCTGCTGTTGGCGTTCTGGCACATCAACACTGCCACGTTACAAACTGACACTGCCCAGTTGATGCAGTTTGATGACTCTGGGCTACCCATAAGCTCACCATCACAAGCTGCACAGAGCAAGGTGCTGTGTAAAATACAGGAAATGGTTTCTCATGTGGCAATTGGCAATTTGTCACTTATATCAGAACTGATTCTTTCCAAGTACCAACCTTATGATTCCATCAGCTCAAACTCTGCATGTTTTCTGTCAAGTCAAATGAGTGCACCTGAAAAATGTGCTGCGTATCTCTAACGATAAGACAGTGTTGCCTTCTGTAGAGTCCCACTGCACAGCCCATCATCATCCTCACTGTGACCTCGTCACATGTCCATGTTTGCTCATGGACTTTCCACGTCCACATGTGGCGTCCAAGGTACCCTGGGTGTGTTGGTTGTTGACGTTCTGGGATGCCGTGTCAACTTCAGCCTGTTACATGCATTGTCTGTTTTCAAAACACACTTCTGTTTTCACAGGAAATGTACAGTTTGATACAGTCTCTTTCAAAATAAAAGCACTACGTCGGTACAACACCACCAAATGATGCTTTTTTCCTTCAACAACAAACACGGGCGGTTACGTTTAGGAAAAAACACAGTTTACAATCTTACAGGAAGTGAACACCAGCCTCCCGGGTAAAAGTTGGTGGTTGTTGGACGACATTCGCCCCCTTATCTTGCTTATTGTCCCACCTCGTTTCCCCCCAAGACTCCGCTGAGCGCCGTCACACAATAATGGTGACCAGAAGCGAATCAGGCCAACATGTCTGATGCTGGAAGTCACTGACGAAGCGCTGGTATTCTACAACTTCTGTATAGCCACGGGAAAAAGGCGTGGAGTGTTTTGATGCGTGCGGCTGTGTTTTGGTATTTTTCCTTTTTGAAAGAGATGAATAAATCTGTGGAGCTGATGAGATAATCATTTATGTTTTTGGTAATTATTACAAACACTCACTGTGTCTGAACTTTGTTTTTCTTTTCACTGAAACCAAATGAACATCACAGTGCTGATTAAAGGAAAAAAAAGAGAAAACAGTGTGATTAAATGTGATAATTAGCAGCTTGAGAAAGTCGTGTGAGGACAAAGTGTGTTGCAGATGTATTTTAAATGAAGTGTAACACTAAGCAGTAGTTTGTCTGTTGTGTACGTACAGTAATGGAGGATGTGTGTTGTGTGTCCCGAGGGCCTCGCCTGTCATCTCTCTGTGATTGGGCTGGTTTCTGGGAACAACCGCTAGCTAACTATTTAAATGTGTGTGTGTGTGTGTGTGTGTGTGTGAGTGTTAGGTGTGTGTGTTTTATGCATGTATGTCTGGGTCAGCGAGGTGTGTATGGACTGTACGTGTGTGCCTGCAGCACGCAACGACTTGCCCCTGTGTGTGATAGACCTGCGCTCTGATTGGCCGATGGAACGTCAACATGTTTACAAAATAAAAGTCAGTCAGCTAAGCATTTCCTACAGCGCTGTCTGCTCTGATTGTGTGTGAAAACACCCGGCAGACACAAACATCCCGTGTAAGGTCAGAGCGATCGGTCTCATGACACTGTGGGAATTCACACACTGACATTTGACCCGAAACCACAACATATGACTCACTGGTAGAAAATATAAAGTGTATGTTTTTACTTATTTCCTTTCATGTGATGTAACATCCTCTCTGGCAGCCATGTTGGAGCTCTTTATCTGCCTGCTGTGACTGTGACCTGATCGTTTCATCGCTCAGCTGTTGATCTGATTTTGTGAATTTTCCAATGTTCTGACCTGTCTGTGGTTCTGAGCCTTTAAACAGGGGTCACAAATATGTCGTTTTATTTCCTGAAAAAAAAAAATAATATGAAATAATCATAAAGGCTGAGTAATTTCCAAACACAGCTGGTCATTGTAGTTTTTAGCAGGTGTGACTCAAACTGGATTAAATAATGCATTTGTTGGGGACTACTTTTGGTGCTCTAGTGCAACGATTCCCAAAAACATTACGCATATATAAAAGTGTATATTGGTTGTCAAATAAATATTGGTTTATTGATAGGCTACATATTGATTCTGAATATTTAATTTTTTTTCAATACTTATTTCCCACAGTATCAATACACCTGTACTCAGTATCTTCCTCACCCTCTTTTATTGTTTACTAGTCATTCTGCTGTTTTCTGCAACAAACCAAGAAAAGTCAAGTCATCATTGTCATTTTATACGATAATAAAATTAAATAAAATAATTTAAATAAAAAATATTTTTTAAATTCTAATTTGTATGTCCTCAGTGTCATTTTTCCCCATGGTATCAAATAAAATATTTAAAAATAAAAAAAATAAAAAAATAAAAAATTATTGTAATGAAGTTCCATATGCTTTGTGTTAAGGATAAGGCAGAAGGACGGCAGAGGAGACACACACACACACACACACACACACACACACACACACACACACACACCTGGGCCAGAAAGCCACAAAAAAGTCCACAGACTGACATCGATGCAAAAATAATCTACTCATTCAAAACACCTGTGCACAAAAAAGGTGAGTCATGGTGCGTTCGTTTTGTACTCGGAAGAAGAAGACAGAACAACAGTTTTTGCATTCTAGTTGACGACAGTGGACAAGACAGAAAAAAACATGCACGCCAGCAAGAAAGCCTTTGTTTCCCGTGCACTCTCGGAGTATAAACAGCTTCAAAACCATCATGCACGCCAACTGATGAACGCTGCAGATGAGGCTGACCTCATGTAAAACAAATAAGATAAAGTTGCTATAAACAGCACTTTAGCAGAGTGTTGACTCACTATGTATGTGACCGGCAGCCATCTTGAATTCGTAAGTCGGGGTTGATGTTGCTCCAAGTTTCCGAGTTAGAAATCAGATCTCAGGGTGCGTTCAAGTTTAAACTTCCGACTGGGAACTAGGAATTTCTGACCTCAAAGAACAAAATGAACGCACCATTAAAACAGCAGTAAATGTTTCAGTCCCTGACTCTCATCAGTGTTACTGACACTAGTGCTTCACAGAACAGACACAGACAGATTCCCACCAGCTGTGATAAGTCAGTCAGCTGGTGCCACTAATGAGATGAGATCAGCTCTGACGACCAGCTCACACTGACCTGCCGTATGAGCCCTACACTATTCAGAAGAAAGATGCATCTCATTTCACACTGAAGGAGACTGTTTCCATATCTGTGTGTCCAGGATGAGACATGTCGTCATTCAGTATCTCTGTGTGCTAGAGGTGGAAGCTCCTCCTGAGCCTCTCAGTGCTGCCTCATGTATCTGGTTCCTTCATCTCGACCTCAGCAGGGTGAAAAGACAGTTAACCAGGTGACTGTGATGTTTAGTGATTCTCCTGGTCTGATTGCTGCAGCGTCAGGTATAAACAGTCTTTATGCAGGGCACAGCAGCGCCTACAGTGTGTTCGGATGAAGGAACCACTCTCCGCAGGGCCTCACAGCGCCGTGCGGTGCAGTGATGTTCCCCATCAGTGGTGCAGTAGCAGAAGTTCCTCAGTTATGAAATGATTAATGATTCATCTCGATGATTTCTACATGACTCTTTTTCTCACCGTGTGACTGCCTGCTACTTTGAAACATTGCCTTTTATGTGCCTACTTAAACAGTTAAATTTACCTGCAGACAGTGTGGCTCTTGTCCAGGTCCCTTTTCCATCCGTAGGGGACTTGGTTTGGGCACCAGAGGGTCACTGGCTCAAGTCCCTGCAAGGCATTAAACCCCCAACTGCTCTGATACCACTCTGATATCTCTCCATTTAATGCATGTACAGATCCTGTTTGTGCATGTGTGTGTGTTCCAGGCCTGTGTGTAGGTGACAACAGAGGGAAAAATGAATTTCCCCTCAGGGATTAATAAAGTATATCTTCTTCTTGAGTCAGATTGCTTCCATCACACTGTGGGATATTTACACCGGTGCAGTGTCCATGTTTTGCAAACTTAAATGTTGGTTTCATACTGAGGTTTTTTTGCACAAACTGTTTGAGCATATTAAATGATATATATCTGATCAATAAAAGTTTCTATATGAAGCACTTTATAAATTGTTATTAAATGATGCTTTATAAGTGAAAACATGATTAATCTGAAAAGCAGTGCTGTGTGCAGAAGGTGTCGAGTGGATTTTCAGCACGTCATGTCTATATGGTGAAGAGAGATGAGGGTGATAGGAAACAGCGAGGGATGACATCTGCCATGTGGGGTCATGAAGTAAATAAGAACTTGTGATGTTGTGGTGAAACCCTGTGAGAGCTCGCTGGTGACTGCTGTCGGTTGAGTAACTGAAAATCTGCCCCATTTCCTCATCAATAATGTGACATCATTTCACCGCCATCTTCTCCAGGACTGTTGTTTTGTGTCATATTTTCAGACTCCTGCGGGTTCATCGGGTCCATGACATGTGACCTGGTGGGCTGACATGCTGACACATTTGAGAACACAAAAGAGAAGTGACACAGTATAGATGCAGGACGAACTGTAACAGGATCTGTCCACACACAGCACAGCAGACGGGACTTCAGTGTATGACAGCAGACACAAACACAAATATTGACAGACTGCTGTTCCTGTGGAACAATCACTGTGGTCGCCTCATGTGAAAACTGATGTCACACATGTTTTCATTTTGTTACAGCAACACTGAGAGCTAAAAATATCTGTAATGAATCTTTATATCTTTGTCAGCAGTGGACACGATTCTCTTGACGTTACTCATGTTTATATCCACGATTTGTTCTCATAGATTTCTGGGTTTCACCAACATTTTACTTTTTTTGCTGTTTTCTTCAGGAAGAGAACATTTTACAGGTCGTTGAGAGCAATTCTAAGCTTTGTGTTTGTTCATCAGTGCCGTGCACAGACATTTTGAGGGACAGGTGCTCAGGTGAAAAAAGGGGCATCCCTTCCACAAATAATTTTGCATGCAGACATTTTTCTTGTTTCTTGCAGAGCGCGCCCTGCCCGGAGGTTTCTATGTGTCTGCCGGCACCAGAGGAGCTCCTGATTTATTTGTAACAGGCAACAACAAACAGTGACACACTGTGCATACACAAATAAATCACCATCACAATCAACAAAACTGGACACAAAATTAAAAAACGTTGAATAAATAAAACAACCAACAACTCAATCTACCAGCAAACTACAAGCAGACCTGTGTTCAGTTACAGCAAACAGGCTTCAGGTGTGTTCTGCTCCCTCCTCTTCTCTCCTCTCTCTCTCCTTTATTCTCCACTGCTTTCCTTTGCCCTCCTCTTCTCATTCTCCTCTTCTTCTCTTTATAATCAGTCACATGCTACTTCCTCTAATTATCTTCTAAATAAGCCTAGGAGATGTGTGCTGCAGCTGCAGCTTCGCGCTCCTCTGTGCTCTTTGCACACGTCAGATTTGTTTAAATTACTTATTAAAGCCGTGGTGTGGGAGATGTAGAGAATATTTCAAGTTGAGTTTCGGTCCATAAAGACACGTGGAAGAGGGAGAGCAGTTCGACATCTGTCTCTGCTCGTTACGGGCAGCTGGTGAACCCAAATCTGACAGAGTTGGAGGGAGACGGTGCGATTTTACACCAGACTAGCCTACAGTACGTGTTGTGAAGCTCAGTGGTGGGTTACTGCCTGAATGAGGCTGTATGGAGATGTTTTTAGTGGATTAATTTCACAACAGTGACAAACAATACTGAAGCTCAGGATGACACAATCGTTACCTGACGGCAGGTCAGGGAGACATGATGCTGCTCTGCAGGCTGCTCAGTTTGTGTTGGTAAACTGTGGTGACTCTGGCAGAGGAAGTTAAGACATACAACACGTTTTAAATTGAGAGCTGATGCTATGAGCTAATTTTTTTTTAAAAAGAAACCAAACACGTAAAATGAATAACAGAAAGAGAAAAAAAATGTTTTGTACAAAGTCAGAGGACAAAGCACCACGTGAGGTTTGTCTGTAGTGTTTGGCAGTAATGCCTTACTCATGTCACTTTTTCCAGTAACAAGTAGTGTAACTGATTACTAATATAATTTCAGTAATAATATTATAGCTACTCCAAAAACCAAACAACTCGTTACAGCACTACTTTTGTTATCATGTCACTGCTGACTTGAAATACATCATCACATCAAATTCAACCAAACTGTTCTGACAGGAGACGCAGAGACTTAAACCAACGCTGAGCATGAAAAAATATAAATAATACATGTTGCGAGCTGCTGGGCTAATTTATGCAGTGTATAAGTGTTTCAGGTAATAATGGATGATTTTGTCTCTGATCCTCAACAGTTACTATTGAGCCTCGTTTAATACTTTTGTTAAATCTTCTTCTTGTTGTTTTATGGCTGTTGGAGGAAGTTTGCCTCCAAGTGTTCAGACAAAGATGATGGTTGGGTTCAAATGAAAAGACTTTCTGTCAGAAAGGTCTCTGACAGAAAGTCCTACAGGTCAGTTTATCCCATGTGCTGTTTTATGGACTCAGTTTAACAACTTTACTGCACTTAAGTGGTTACTATTACTTACAATTACTTATTTATTTTCTGACAGCCTCTCCTGTAACAGTTTGAGTTTACTGTTCATATAATATTGTCTCATATTGATCACAGGCCCCTGGGTCGCGTCAGACTAACATGTATTGTGGCAGACTTTGTGATATCAGCAAATACAGTATCCTCATGAAACTGGTGATTTACACTCCTCGTCCTGACCAGGTTGGGTCTGCAAAATAAGTTACTGTGGAGATCTAGTCATGTTTAAAGACAGCCACTTCTGTAAGACAGAAAACTCAGGCTTCAGACTCAACTCACTAACACATTGATCACTCTGATCATTTTGCTCTTTAAAGTTTATTTGAAGTGATCAGAACGTAAAAGCTGAACCTTCCTCAGAGACCATCATCTGATGGAATTTGATCTTATTTGAAGCATAACTCCGTCCTGTAGTGTCTCTCAGTTACTGTTGGTGAAGGGGAGGATTACATACATACACATGTAAACACAGGTAAGCTGAGCACCGTATACACACACCCACACACACACACACACACACACAGGTAAGCTGAGTGCTGTACACACACACACACACACAGCTGTAAATACAGGTAAGCTGAGTGCTGTCAGGGGAGTCATGGTATATCTGTACAGAACACCTACACAGTGACCTCTGACCCCGTCCAGAGGAACTGGACACCTCGCTGTGAATACACACACACACACACACACACACCATGCAAATGTCTCTCATAGCTGGAGAGGGAGCATTCAGGTGAAAAACATTTTGTCACCAAGTTTTATGTGAGCACCTGCGTGACGACTGTGTGTGTGTGTGTGTGTGTGTGTGTGTGTGTGTGTGTGTGTGTGTGTGTGTGTGTGTGTGTGTGTGAGAGTGTGTATGGGTGCAGAGGAAGCTGATCAGTCAGTAGAGCTGAAGGTAAACGGTATTTAGTCTTTCCAGGCCCTGTAGTCATGATGCTTTGATGTGAGGATGGAAGTGTGTGTGTGTGTGTGTGTGTGTGTGTGTGTGTGTGTGTGTGTGTGTGTGTGTGTGTGTGTGTTTGTCTGTGTCACTGGAAGACAACACCACCAATTTGGCCTCCAGGTGTGCCCACTGATTTTGGGACAGACGCCAACTTCAAACGTGCCTCCGTCCTCGTCCTCTGACGGATGAAAGGACGAATCAGGAAGACACAACACAGACAGAGAGACAGAGAGAGACAGAGTGAGAGGGTGGGAGGGGGATCAGGTGGGCAGAGGGGCCGAGCACTGACAGAAACGAGAGAGCAAGGAAAGAAAAAAGGAGGTAAGAACTTACAAAAGGACGATAAGAAGACAGAAGAATCCTGGAGGGACATAACACAGTGAGTGAATGAGAATGTGTGACAAACTAATCTCATCTCAAGCTCCTCTTAACAAGCTTTTTCTGAGCTGCCTCTTGGTTTTTATTTGTGAATGGACCTGACTCAGGTGTCATCTTGTGACCCATGTCAGGTAATAAAAGGTGGATAGAAGATCATAAGCACCGTCTCTCTGACTCCTTCATGTGTGTCTGGCCTGCATGGTTCTGTTTTATACCTCTCAGCCATGGTGGACATCACCTGTTTGCAGATTCAGACGTGTCGATTCGTGATGCACGGGTCGCGCTTGTTAAAAGTTAAAACACACAGATGGAAAATGACCAAATGGATGAGTGGTGTGATCTCTGAACTCAGCTGTGGACAGACGAGACACAGAAACACACCCACACAGTCCTGAGCAATGCTGACGTGAACTCTGCTCTGAGTTTGGGTGTGGAAGGTGTAGTTATGCTGGTTGAATTCTCTGGAAGTACAAACTATATGCCGCGGTTTTTCCTCAGAAGTTCAGCTCAGGTAGACGCTCCCTTTGTTGCTATAACATACTAAACAGCATCAGTCTGAAAACACAAACAAACCTGTGAGCAGCTCATGCATCGCTGCTCATCTTCATACCACAGGTTCATACAAACATCTGTAATCCTGTCAGTTCCTCTGAAGGATCACAATAACGGGGGAAACTCCACATTTGGATCACCTTGAGAAAACACCAAGAGACATCAAGACTCCGTGTGGTTTCATGTTGGATACAAAAAGATTTATTTTCCCCAAACACACAGAGCCTTATACTCCTTCCTGCTTTCTGCTGAAGGTCGACACACCTGTGTCCAGTTTACACTCATTTAAACTCATTTAGTACTCGTCACAGTGTGCTGCATTCACAGTGGTCATGGTACATGTGTGACATGAAGGTTAGGGTGAGTCACAAATCATCATAAGGTCACGGTCAATATTTAATTAACTGTCAGTCACTTCATAAACAGTACAGCTGGTTCCGTCAGTGTTACAGTGCACATGTCAAAGAAACAAACAGGTCGTGTAACCCACGAAAAGCTGCGTATCAGGTGTTGTATTTTTATAGATATAAATTCATGGAGTTGGAGACACTCAAGGAGGATCCTTTGGAGGTCTGATGGTGGTGGAAGGAACATGCTAACATGTTTCCTAACCTGGCAGTGACTGAATGTTTTCACCATCCAGTCAAAGAGACGGAGAGCCAGCTTCATGTGAGGGACTGGAGCCTGGGGGTTGATCACGGGTGCAGGTCGGGTCAGCTGTTATTAACGGGTGTGAGCGGGTGCAGCTTTTTTCTTAGACCTAATGACGGGTACTGGGTCAGTTCTGGTGCTGAGCTTCATGGTTATGGGCAGGTGCGGGTTTTCAAAAATAGACCCGTGCAGGACTTCAACCTGGTCTGTCTCCCAACTCGTCAAATGCTGTCACTTGGTCATTTGCTCTCTGTGTCAGATATCAGCGCACACAGAAACTCTTTAGCAGCAGCATTTCTTGACCTTAAGAGCAACTGCTGGTGTAAAAAGCAATAATGTCTGCAGAGGGTGGATGGCTCAATCAAACTCTAGGCTTTCACCCGGGAGACCACTTAGTGGGCCAGAATGTGTAGCATGCTATGCTAGCCATGTCTGTCACTTGACATTACGTTAGCAACAGCTCTACCTATTTCAAGCCAAACCATGATGTTTTTTTCTGAACCTCACCATGTGCTTTTGTTGCCTAAACTTAAGGAAGTCAATCTACAACCAAAGTTTTTACTCATGTAGTAAGTTTACATGTAACGTGCAGAAACTGAACATTTCCTGCTTATTCTGAAAAGACACAATTTATGTAACGAGCATAAACTGACACGTCATCCCTGAGTGTCACGAGGGTACCTGATGATGAACATCAGTCCAACATGGCTCCTCTAAAAAGACTGAGTGAAATAAATCTGGATATATTCAAAACCATATCTACTGTCAGAACAACCACAGGAAGATGGATGGTGCACTTACCAGACCAAGGAAACAATAACAAGCACTTGTTTAAAAATTGATTTCTCCATCAGATTTAGATCTTGATTTTTCACTAATCACTCGAGTGTTGTTTTGACAACGGAGCGAGTCTGCGGTCTGGTTGGGAAACATTAAGATGCCAGTCAGACGAGGTTCAGAATCGCATTTTTCTATGACCTCAGCACCGCAGCCGACGACTGTCTCGCTGCCTCTCCTTTCCCTATCAAAACCACGTCTGCTCCCAACCTGAGCAACAATGAGGACTAATCACAGTTAATCTCGCAGAATGAGTCACTGTCAGACAGACACAATCGAAAGCAAGAGGGATTTCAGCACTAATAACCTGCTCTCCAGCCTCCACACACACACACACGCACACACACACACACACACACACACACACACACACACACACACACACACACACACACACACACATTGGATAGAAATGGAATGAGCAATAACAGACAGTGTACAACACACACGTTAACACACCCTGAGTAGGTGTGTGTTGCCGTTACAAACATAACAGAGAAAAACAGATACAGACAGACAGACAGACAGACAGACAGACAGGCTGGATACACAGACATACCACACACTGAGCAGGTAGCAGTTCTCTGTAAGGGCCGGCACACACGCTGCATCTTTTACCGCCCGGAAAACACAGGGTGCGTCGGCTGAGTGCTGGGTGCTGGGTGCTGGGTGCTGGGTGCTGGCTGCTGGGTGCTGGCTGCTGGGTGCTGGGTGCTGGGTGCGTCGGCTGAGTGCTGGGTGCTGGGTGCTGGGTGCTGGGTGCTGGGTGCTGGGTGCTGGGTGCTGGCTGCTGGGTGCTGGGTGCGTCGGCTGAGTGCTGGGTGCTGGGTGCTGGGTGCTGGGTGCGTCGGCTGAGTGCTGGGTGCTGGGTGCTGGGTGCTGGCTGCTGGGTGCTGGGAGCTGGGTGCTGGGTGCTGGGTGCGTCGGCTGGGTGCTGGGTGCTGGGTGCTGGGTGCCCGCTCTACTTGCACCTGACGTTGCTAAGCAACCAGCGAGCCCTGACATAAAGTATCACGGCCTACTCAACCAAAACCCTGAGGTCAGAGCTGATCTTCTTCTAGTTGTTGTTTTGTGACAGGCGTAACACTCTGAGCAGCTCTGCACTAAAATGCTCAGCTCCTCCGTACTTACTGATGACTGATGAACACAGGAAAGTTATGTGCCAGCTGTGACTGGTTGTTCCTTGTCACATGAAGTGTGCACTGCTACGATCCAAGAGCTGAACTTTGTTTATGTCAGCCGTCATGTTGCTCTTAATTTTGAGTCGCCTTCAGCGTGTCTACATTAAAAACAAATGACCTGAGGGTGCAAAAAGATGCAGCATGTGTCCAGACCCCAAAACAGTCAAATAATGGTCAAATAAAAGGCTGCATGAGAACTTGTGCAGCTGCCTGTGTGTGTGTCCACGAAGCCATCGACTTATAGAGCAATCTGGACGGCAGGTCGATGGTCTTCACCAGGCAGCTGAGACAGCTCTGTGTCCCGGGGACGATCACGTTCCTGCAGCTATATGCAGACTCGCCCTACCTGCACCCACCCAGTGTCTGGCACCATCACCACCCAGGGCTGTCTCACCCCAGCTTTCATGGGGCATGATGCAGCGGGCCAGGACCTCCCCGGAGCACATGGAGGAACTTTTCTCAAACGTGCCCTGCACGCTGGCACTGAGCGTGGAGCAGGTGGCTCTTTTTGGGGAAAGGGAGGGGTACCAGAGAAACTCCATGCCTCGGACTTCTTCTGACTCCCCAGAATACGGGAGCTGCTCCACTCACAGCCCATAGTCCCCCCGTTTGCCTCCTGCACTCAGGAGACCTCTGAGTGGGACATGGTCCAGTACATGTTGGAGGGGCTGGCCGGTCTCTGCAGAACCTCTGCCAGGACGTGACGACCAGGGATGCTTCCCCCACACTGTTTGTTTTCAAGAGGGCAAAGCAGCTGATGAGGAAGGCTGGGAAGGACGTGGCCAAGTGTCTGAGCCTCTCCATCCAGACACTGGCTAAAGCTGTGGCCACACAGCTGTAGAGAAAAGTCCATGAGGATCCTGACCTTCCTGTCCTATGTTGGCATGATTATGAATGGCGGCTACATAAGCTTCAAGGAGCTTGGCGAGCTCATAACGAACATGGAGGTGCCTGAAGTGGAGCCCCAATGGCTCCAGCTTCAGCCAGACTTTCTCCTCCTGAAAGCATATGGCCTGTCAGTCTAGCATCACTGTGACGCCATTTCCTACAGGATGGGGCCCCCTACCAAACCGCCACCCAACAGGGTCTTCCCCGAGAAGTGGAAGTGGTCCAGGGAGACGCTGCAGTGGAGGACACGCAGGCGGTTGATCCTGAGGAGGTCAGGCCAGAGGGCTCAAGGAGCAGCTTCACAGCAGCCACCATCAGAAAGCTGTGCGGTGTGCAGGAACGTTCAATGAGCCGGACTCCTCGGGCACCCGGCAGGAGTGCTGCAAGCACTATTTAAAGGCATGTGGGCAAAACTTTGTGTCTGCATGCATCATGAAAGCTTTCAACATCAAGTACCGCGCAAAGAAAAATGCGTGAATGTTTTTTTTTTCCTTTTTTTTTTGCTTCCTCGTTGGACAACAGAGATACCCGTTTCTTTCTCGTGCAAACTCATAAATGATCCTGATAAAGGCCACGTATACATCATTTAACCATGGTAACACATATGCACATCAGTGACGGTATTTAACATTTAAAAAGCTGTTAAACTTCCATCAGTGTATCGACTGTGTGCAGTTTGTTTATTAAAAAGTGTGTGAATCATTGCTGTACAAGACGCCTTCTTTTCACCGTGTCTCTGTGTTAGTCATTATTTATAACATGTGATTGATTTGCAGTCTAATAACAGCCTCCTAATAATGCTGACGATGAGTTATTTCTCCCCGAGCTATGAAATCAAACAGAGGTTTCTGCAGCAGCATTTAAATTCTTCTCAAGTGTTTGATTTCCCCGCCTGAGTACTGATGATGCAGGATGACAAACGCCAAAACTGTCCAATCAGCCAGTTATCTGTCGGTCGGTAGAACTTCATGTTCAGGTTCTTCTGCAAAAAGTCAGTGTGAACAGCCACCAAACCAAAACTAAAATACAACATTACATCATTTCTTCCCTCTGATGTGGCCCTAATAAACTGAACTACAGGTGTGAAAGCAGCCTTAGTGAACGTGCTCACTTAAAACAGAAACACACCGGGAACAATGACGAGAGCTTCACCTCATGTGGTGATAACTCCAGCAGGAGCTGGTTATGGAGATATCAAGACATCTGTAGGAAGAAGCAGGACAGACGAGTTCAGATTTAGATCACAGCAACCAATGAACTGTCATCGTCGACCAAATGACAAAATTAAACTTTAAAGCTCACCGTTACTCTCACTGGAAACAATTACAACATGCTTCTCTCTGATTTAAAGACAAAATAAAACACATCTTAAGAAAAGCCACGGCTAATGTATTTTGGGCCACAATAATCACAACGAATGAACATCTATCTCCTCTATGACACACACACACACAACCACATGCACACACACTTCCTCTTTGTCTTTCAGAATTAGAAGCATCCTCTTCCCTCTATCCGTCTCTATTAATTATGTCTGTTTGGGACCACAGCTCACGACTGAGCCAGGCATCAATGTCTCGGCACGCGACACATCAAAAACACACCGAGTCCTCCGCCGCCATGTTGGCTCCTCGCCTTCTCGACCATGTCCATGATGAGCAGCTTTACTGCTTTCATGTTCACGACCACTTTCATTTGACTGACTAATAGCTGTCATGTTTTATACTGTAGCTTCTCACTTTATGTTTTTCAAATAGTGTTAAGAAGTGTGCATAGCTGTGTAAGATGAGTGTAAGACTCATAAACATATATGTTTACATACACGTTGTGTATTTTACACCATCTGTGATTGTTCCAGTTTTCTCCTTCACTGCAGGAGGTGGCAGCAGAATTGAGACTGTTGAGGAAACTGAAGAAAATATTCTGGTTGGATCAGAGCTGGTAAGTAAAAGCATAACCAAAATTAAAGACAACCTGAAACAAACACACCCTTAATGAGACACACACACACACACACACACACACACACACACACACACACACACACACACACACATATACAGAGGCGAGGTTGATGTTGCTGTCATAGATCATGTGCAACAATCACTTGCAGCAGAGCGAAGCCCACACAGTCAGAAAAACCACAGACAAACACATGTCTGTGTGCATGCGCACACACACACACACACACACACACACACACACACACACACACACACACACACACACACACACACACACTGAGAGAATCACACCCATTACCTGATCTACACACAGGAACTAACAAATAACACACACACATTTACATCTATAAACACAAAACAAGTCTGCACACATGCACAGAGCACAGGTCAGACAGTTCAGACAGGAAAGTGCACACACACACACACACACACACACACACACACACACACACACACACAAACTAATGTGTGGGTGCAACTCACTGGTTTTTAAAAGAGCTCTTTTTGGGAAAATAAAGCTAATTTACAAGAAATGTGAACAACCCAAAACCACAGCTGATCACTTCTGCCAGATGTTTCACTCAGCTAATGGTAACAAAAATATATATTCAGTCTACAGTCACACATTAAAGTCCTGTTTCTTCCTTACTGAACTGGATATGTTCTTACAAGCACGATGTGGTATATCACAATCTTCTGTTTACTTGATTTAATTTACACACTGCTGCACCTTTGACAGAAGGGTGTGTTGGGAACAAAACATGCGTCACACCGGCAGCAACTCATCTTTTCCACTGACGCATAACTGATGTCTATCAAACACTGATTCTGGCCAAATCTGTCTTCTTTTCTTACCTGGACAGTTCATTTATCTTCAAAACTCACCAGAAGAGTAATGCGAGATGGAGAAACATCCGACCTGCTGCACGCAAAAGAAATGCATTCAAAATCTATACAGTCAAAATAAAAGTGTACTCAGTGCTACAGTACCAGGGTTTATGCATTTATTGAGAAATGAGATGCTAGTGCTAACACGTAGTGTCAAGGTGTTCTTTCCTGACATCGTTGCACAACACATTTCCCACTCCGACCTAGTCACATGTCCATCAGTTTGGTTTTTTTCATCACGTCCTCACTGTGACCTCGTCACATGTCCACGTTTGGTCATGGACTGTCCACGTCCACATATGGCGTCCAAGGTACCCTGGGTGTGTTGGTTGTTGATGTTCTGGGACGCCGTGTCAACTTCAGCCTGTTACATGTATTGTCTGTTTTCAAAATACACTTCTGTTTTCACAGGAAATGTACAGTTTGATACAGTCTCTTTCAAAATAAACACATGAATTGATGTTTTTTGTTCTCCAACAGCAAATGCACACGCACATGGTTACGTTTAGCCAACACATGCACATGGTTGGATTTGGCAACAACAGCATGTGTTTTGGGTTTAGGAGAAAGAACAGGGTTTGGCTTTACAATCTTACAGGAAGTGAACACCGGCCTCCTGGGTGAAAGTTGGTGGTTGTTGGACCCATCCACCCTACTCAGACTTCAGCCCCCTTAACTCACATTGTTGTCCTGCTGCGTTTGCCCCTGATGCCGCTGGGCACCATTAAACAATAATGGTGACCAACCACTTATCATGCTGGAAGTCAGTGACCAAGCACTAGTTTTCAGCAACTACAGATTGAGACCAGGTTGCCTTGTAACCACAGTGTCTTTGGTTTGAAGGGGCAGCCATCGGAGTAAAGAGTTTTGTTTATGGTTTTGAGGCAGTAAGGAGTCGTTTCCTTCACTGGCCCTTAGACCTGCACCAGAGACTTAAACTGGTGGTTAAGCTGGTGTCGTCAATAGAAAAGCGATCAGAACTTGTGGATGTTGAACACTATGAGCAGCAGCTTTCTGACAATCTGCAAGGGTCTGATGGTAGACGCAAGGGCTCCAGCATGGAGGAAGGTGCAGTGGTCCATGTCCCTGGACTGGGTGTCTCCACAGTCAGGAGGCAGGACAAATACTCCTCATGTTGCACAGGAGCTCGATACTACCTGCTTAGATCGACAGTTTATTGTCCTGGGTCACATCTAGGTTCAGCGTTTGTCATGTTTAACTTACATGTTTCGAAGGCATCTGCACATTGCGACAAGCACTACGAGCAGTCTGAAGCAGGTGTCGATTTTCTTATATATCCTTTATTTAACCAGGTAAAAGCCTCGTTGAGATTAAAATCTCTTTTACAAGAGTGACCTGGCCAAAAAGGCAGCATAGACTCAGGTTACAGTACAGTACGTACATAGGTCACACACAAATTCATTCTGCTATGTTTCATGTATGAAAGCCAGTAACTGTTGTCAGAATACCACCAATTAAAAACTGTAACAGAATACATTACTCATATTTTGCATTTTAAAGGCGCAATATCATCACTTGTATTCCGTTACGCCCGACCTTGGACATAAATAGCTGGGTGTCATCAGCGTAGCAGCATTGAGAGAAATCATGTAAGTGAACAACAGAACCAAGATTTAACTAGAAGGTCAACCAAATGACCCTGTGCATGATAGAAACATAGAAACCTTCAGTGTGTAATCTGCTACGGGTGCCTCGTTGGACCATTTCCAGTAAACACAAGCAAACATTTCTCAGTTCACATCTATTGTCCAGTTGCACATGTTTGACTGTGTATCACCTGACTGGTGTCTCGGCTGTATGATAGCAGAGTGAGTCAGACGGTCAGACAGATGGATATGTGGAAGTTACTGACCTGGATCCGTGAAGGGACTTTCCACCTCCTCTCTTCCCCCCTCACTTCTTCCTCCTTCTCCCCAAAAAAAGTATTCTGTTTTTTCCCCTGTCAGACAGGGAAGAGTGAGAGGAAAGTTAGGAGAAGTTCTGCCTCTGTTAACAGATATAAATGACGGCTGAGAGTTTTCCATGACTTGTTTTTATTGCCTACATTTTTTTGTCCAGTTTGTCGGTGATGATTTTTTTCCGTCTGGAAACAATCGAACAAAATAAATGCAAAAAGTTTGTTTAACACATTCCACTGTATTTCTGTTTTGTGACTCATTTGTGAAGTCCCCAACTTTTCCTTGAATTCCTGAGAAATCAAAAGATTTTGAGCCCCGTGAGTATGAGAGAGCTATGATTGTCATTTTCTCTGCCCTCTCTTTATCTCTCTTCGCCACCTCCTCCACTCCTCTTATTTTCCATAGCTATGTCTCATAATTAGTGCCGTGCACAAGGGTCAAGAGAGGAAAGGGCTCCATGTTCTCCGAGCCAGGATTTCAAACCTCAAAGCACAAATGTAGCTCACCTTGTGTGCCTCTGCTCTTGGTTGTCCCTTTACTCGAATAGGGCGCAGAGTCTGTATCATTTACAGCAGGCACAAAAGTAGTGAAGGTAAAGTTAACAAGATGTGAGGATGTAAAACAAATGCTGCTTTTCTAAAGAGCTGATACTTGGGAATAGGACAGCAGTGTGTCCTTGTGCATCTCGAAGTGGCCACGACACTGAACAAAATGTCCTCACTCTCCAAGATGTCCTCACTTTGACGGTCTGTAACTTGAAGTACAAGAGCACATCTACATACATGCACGTGTACACTACTACCAGTGTGCTGCTCACTGCTCTGGCTGCTCTGCCTCAACTGAAACATCTTCAGACTGTCCAGCGACCAGTCGATGTGCCGAAATCCATCCTGTCGACTGGTTAAAAGAGCGTCAGTGAAGTTGACGATGTCAGAGAGAGAGAAAACAGAGGAGCAGTGAGGCTGAATGGAGGAGGCAGCGGTGAGGCAGGAGAAACCACACACACACACTGCTCACACTGATGTGGTGAACACAAAGCTCTGTCATCTACCCACACACAACCATATACACACATGCATCCATACATACACACACACACACACACACACACACACACACATCAACATACGCACACACATACATACAGTACAAGGTCTGGACAAAAACCATAGTCTACAACCTGTATGTTCACGTTCGATCAGTGTTGGGCTTGTTACTATAAAACGTTATTTATTACTCCCCATGTGCACCTCTGTGTGAGCGTCAGCACGGCTGAGAAGAAATAGCCTGCAAGTGATTTTTTTATCTGAGGTTTTTCTGTTGCCTGTGACCTGTATCTTCTCAGAGATCTGTCTGAAAGACGGAGAGTCAATCTCGGAGATATGCAGCGTTTCCACGACACTAGAGCTCTGAGTCTCTGCCTGAGTCTCACTGGGCCCGACCTCGACCCGCCAGGTTCAGGCCGGGCTGTAGTGTCACATTATCACCCCTGGGCTTGAACTGGGTCACGTTTTTGCCAATTTAGCTTTGGTTTGTTTGTTTGTCTGGCAGTTTTCATGCGTAAGTGTTTCACGTTTTAATGGACTGACTCAAGAGGGAAAGAGAGAGACTGCGACTGACAGAGCGAAAATGCCTAACTTCCATCAAAGAGCAGTGATCATCATCTGTGCACCATATCACCATGGATCACTGTGCACACTAGACACATCGAGGGGTGCAGCCACTCTGCCAAATCTGTCGTACAGGAGACTTATTTTTAAAAAAATAAAATAAAATATATATTTCTTTCACAGTAGAAATTTGCGTTAATCAGACTCTGGCCCAAAACTGCTGCCATGGTTTGGGCTCAGGTCAGACTTGGACAGACACAGTTTGGGTTCATGGAGGGTTGGACCTGATTTTTTTGGGCCTGATCAGAGTTCTACACCAAATATCCAGCCAGACGTTCATTAGTTCTTTGTCTCTTGTTGCAGCTCTCCAACATAAAAATCAGTTTTGGTTGTTTAGCTGGTGCAGGGCTGCAACCGTCCTCCACCGCAGAGGAGAGCTCACCTTTGGTGTGGTGTGTTTCCAGGAGCTTCATGATGTTGTGCTGTCAGACGCAGTCTGTCTTTCAGGAGGTTTGAGGTCGTGTTTGTCACAGAGGAAAGAGTTTTAGTACCACTACCTGAAACAACGATGTTCTTGTCATGTCTCCTCCCAGCAAAATCAAAGTAATGAGAATATTTCCAGCCTCTGAATGTGAGCGCTTCCAACTTACATGTTAGCTTGCTGCTTTTTGACGTGCATGCACAACGATTACAAAACTTCATCTGACTGATTGTTGGATGTTAAATCAGTAGGAGGTTACAACAAAAGTCAGGTTGTAATTAGTTATTTGTTTTGGGGTAACATAAATTATTACGAAAATTTTATGAGTAATTTTTACTCAGTACTGGAAAAAGTGACAACTTCATGGCTTTAGATACAGACTGAGACAGCAGACAGAGTTTACCCACACGAACACAAACAGACATAAGTGTGAATACTGAAAAGAATACATGCAAACATCCCACACACAAACACACACACACACACACACACACACACACACACCTACACACACAGTCACTATACACAGAGACAATCTCCGTCTCCGGCCCATGAAGTGGCCCTGTAATGCCTGTTGATGTAATGTGAGAGACACATGAGGATAAATGAGATCCTGCACTCGTCTCTTCCTCCTTCCTGAAGTTCTGTCTCTTCTCTGAAGTGCAGCTCTTGTCCAGAACGAGCAGAGAATGAAAACAGGCCTCACGGACAGACAGACCTCCATTGTTTCTCAACATGTTTGAAATAAAGGACAGCAGCCTCCTGGGACCAGCGGCACATGGAAACAAAGTCACAGCACAGTCCCCCTATATCCAACCTGACAGCCTGTCCGTCTGTCTGTCTCCTTTCTCTCCTCTGTCTCTTTGTCTCGCTCCTCATTCTGTTCCTTACATAGTTTGTCTTGTATTAACTCAGAGTTTCTATAAACTGTCTTTGTTTTGTGTAACATACAGCAGAACTGAGAGTGATGGAGAGTGAGCCATAGTTTGATGCATTTTTGGATTTGGAGTTAAGATTTGATTAAAAAAAATAGATACATAACTTTATGTGAAGTTCACTGTGCCACAGTAACGTCACTGCACAGGCTGTTCACGCAAAGTTTTTGTATGTCTTCTTACAAAAGGCAGTGCACCCAGAGTCGTACGCGTATTTCAAAAGGCTGCGATCACGTGACCGATGAGCTGACAGCAGTAAACAAGGAGGCAGTTCTGAGCACTTGTAAAGACGCAGTTTGGGGTGAAAGGGTCACAAAAAACAGACTTTTGCTCAGGACCTTCCCCTGGAGTCACGTGTTCAGATCTGTGTGAACGTTCTTTTCCTAAATCTAACCCCAGTAACTTTGTATGTGAATTATGTAACTGTATCTTAAGGACATAACATCATTCATCATTGTGAGAGTACGTTGCCCTGCAATAATTAAAACTGATCAGCTGACAGTGTCTTATTTTGCAGACACAGTTTGGATGATCTATTGTTGTCAGCACACAACGCTGTGATGAATTCATTTTATTTCCAGTAGCTTCTAAAAATAAAATCTCTCCTGGTTTTGGTTGTTGAACACTTTTAATGTGAAACAGCTGCAGAGCACCTCCCAGGTGCCAAATGCAGCCAGATTGTCTGTTTGGTGAGTAAATCTTCGAAGGCTACTGCCGCACTGGCCGGTACATGTTGATACCAAAGTGGTCACGTAATGAAAAACAATGCAGAGTCTCTGCTGCGTTTTGGTGACATTTAGCTCTGCTGCTCCCGTGCTGTCTGTCACACATGGACATAAAATGTTCAGTGCTGTGAAACTGAACGTCTCAATGCACCTGGTTCTGCAGCACTTTTTAACGTGTGGGACATCGTTAAACTATGACTTGCCGCCAGTCTGCTGCTGCGTATGAAGGTAATTAAATAATATAATATGTAGTAAAACAGCAAAGTCTTTATTGCCTCCCACATCGTCAGTGACAGAGCGTTATTCTAACTTCTGTTCTTACCTTTCACAATAAAAGCTCTCTCACATACACACTGCGTCACTGCTCACCAGAGGGAACTTATTCACAAACTGAGGCTGTGGTTCAAAATTAAAAATCACTTAGCTTCAGAATTTGATCCGGCCTCTTCTTTAGGTTTGTATTCAATGTAACACCTTATTATCTCAATCAAATATACTGAAACAAATATTTATGTGGCACAGTAGTGGCAGTTTATTACTTTCAGACTGTTAGTCTAAAATGAAAGGATGTTTTTCTTCCTTTTCATCTTCAGCAGCTACACTGACAAAAAAAATAAATTAATTCGCTCTGCTGCTCAAAGACGACCGCTGGCAGCGACCAGACCTCTGTCTTTCTGTGTTAGTTTTTCTTCCATTTCTTTTTTATTCTTGCTCTGATTTCTGTCAATCATTTTCTTTCGAACTTTCCTTTATTTTAATCTTTCTCTCCAAATTTCTTTTTGGTCTGATTCTTTAAATTCTTGCTCAACCTAACTATCTGTTTATATGTCTGTCTGTCTGTCTAACATCTTAATGTCTGTATGTCTTTATGTCTGTATCTCTGTCTGTCTCCATCTCTCTGGGTGGTCTGTGGTCCAGCAGCCTCCTCTTCTCCCTCCGGTGGTGGTGTGAGGGTGTTTTTGGGAGGGGGATAGTGGGATATGTTGGGTATTGGGGGGCAGTTACTTCCTCACCCGCTCTCCTCCCACCCGTATTTACCCTTCGCTTCCTCCCCTCCTGATTGTTCGTGGCTCATAAAGAACATAACGTGCCCACACAGCAGCGCCGATGCTCAGATGCCCCCCACCGATCCCCAGCTCCTCCAAAAAATAAAAAGTTTAGGGGTTAACCACGGAAACCCAATGACTTCTAACACCCCTGCCTCCCCACCAACACACACACACACACACACACACACACACACACACACACACACACACAGTGCCGCCCCTGCTCAGCTTTGTGTATGTAAACAGTGGTTGCTCACGGGCGGAATGACAGACAACAAGGCGTGCAAACACACATATATACAGTACAGTCACATTCAGCCACATTGATGCACACACACACACACACACACACACACACACACACACACACATATACACAGAAACATATACACACACACACAGACATACAGACAGACAGACATATACATGCCACACGCGGAGACTGTCCTCAGCACCGCCATCAAAGAGCTACACGTCGCTTCCTCTCCTCCATGTCTTCCTTCTCTCCGGTCTGGTAGCCATTTCACCATCAATGGCCTGGTTGTGTTTAGGGGGATTTTCCCCCTCAGATCTGGCAACCGCAACAGCCAGAGAGGCCTGCAGAGGCCGAAAGAGGAGAAAGCAGCGAGTGATTGGCATGTGGCGTGCTCGACACCGCTCCTTTTTGTGTGTCCTCGAAAATGCAAATTGTGAAACAGACACAAACGTGTAAATCACTCACGTTCTGAATTCACTGAGAACCTGAATAATGTCAACACATCCCAAATGTCTAAATCAGAAATGCTTCATTCTGAAAAAGGCCTAATTCAGGAATGAAACCTGCTGTTTATGTGACTCATATCAAAATCTGAATATTGTCATATTTAGAATGACAGTGAAATGTCAGTGTGCATGTAAACACAGTCATGTTGGATTTGTTCCACTTTATAAGTGTTATTTTTCTAATAATTTGTAAGTTTTGACTTTCTGAATATAAATGTTTTCTTCATCTTTATTCAAGTTCATGTTGAAATATGGTTTATTTGTTTTGTAGCCGCTGTTGCAAACACACGTGTGTGACACAGCCTTTAATACGGAAGAAGCAGAGCATAAACAAATGTAGTTTAACGAACAACAGAAATAAGCCTGATGAAAAAGACGGAGTGAAGCTGAGCCCAAAGCTTTTCATTATTCTGTTATATTTAGGGAAGAAGTTATTGTGAAATTATGGGTCGATACCAATGCTTGCAATAACAATTTCTCCAGTAGCCAATACCTATGTTTGTTTGTTTTTTGTTTATTTGTTTTGTTTTTGTTGTTATCTACTCTCCCTTTTGTTCCAGAGAAACAAAGAAATCTTCATTATATAAAAAAGAGAACGAATGACACAAATTCAATCGACACAAAGACCTTCTTTCACATGAAAAACATTAAAAAATAATTGTTTTAAATTTTTTTACTATATATAAGGGCTGTCAAGTGATCTATTGAGATTATTTTTTTAACGGATTATTTTGATGGTCCTACTATACATATATATATATATATATATATATATAATATATATATATATATATATATATATATATATAATGAATATATATATATATATATATATATATATATTTATATCATAATTCCCTCTCTAATATCTATTTTATGTTGCTGTAAAAAAAAAGTCCTTCAAACTGTATTTACTTAAGTTTTTAACCAAAAACTATATTTTACAAGATTACATTTGAAGCCTCATTTTACTGAGTAGTGGTTGAATGCATCATAATGTGACTCAGTGCAGCCTCTGTTAGCAGCTAACGTTAACTAGCTCTCGTCCTGCAAATCCCAACCCAGATTTGTTGTTGACAATGTAAAATCTCAGGGACACAAGAGGTGCGTCCTCTGACACGTCGGGTCCTTTTGTCCTGCGGAATATCCCTGTTCGTCATGAACATGGTTTCTATTGTCCCCGGGACAACAGGAGGACGTGAGTGTGGAGCTTAATCGCCTGCGACACAACAGGCCACTGCCATCAGTGATGTCATCTTATTTTCTGATAGGCTGACGGCAGCCAACAAGGAGAATCTGGGCTGATAACACTGTGCATCTTTAGTTGTAATACTTTTGTATATTGTTTTTGCTCTGACTGCTCCTCAGAGAGCTGCACATGTTATATCGTGTCTTGTCGTGTCAAGGTGTTGTACAGTAAATACACAGTAGTGCTGTTGTATCTGAGTGTTACAGAACATAATTGGATTCACATTTTTGATGCATTTTTGCATGAAACAATATTTATCATGTCAGCTTTAATTTTGATTCACCTGCTGTAGTTGATGAGCAACAACACTGTGCTGACACACAACTGTAGAGAACAGTGTTGACGTAAAACTGTACCACGCATCCGTTTTCTCAGACAACCGTACTTATTGCATTGGAATCTACAAATGATGATGATGATGATGATGATGATGATGATGATGATGAATTACAGTAAATTCTCTGGTCGGTATCTCCATGTGACACAATACATGATGAGTGATCAGTTAACAGCTGTTCAGTTTGCTGCATCTTTGGGAGATCTGAGTGTTTTAGTGACACTTTGACCTTTTGGTGAGAAGTGCTGCAGCGCTCCGTAAATAAAGTTGATTTTATTTTGGTGACCAAACTCAAAGTGATGGGAAAATAACCGAGTGTCAGCCACCTGCTTCATTACGTCAGCGGTCACAGCTGATGAGAACTTAACACTGATTAGCACCGAAAATGATTCATGTTGACCAAGCATACGTCTGTAATCTGCGGTGATTATTTCCCAATTCTCTCCCACACACACACACACACACACACACACACACACACACACACACACACACACATTAAGACGTAGCGAGCAGCTGCAGAGAAGTGTCTTAATTTGCTTCCCAGGGATTAACGGACTTGTGTTTCTGCGAAGCATCTCAGAGTCGCCGATGACTCATTATCGTTCGGCCTACACTTTAGGATTAGCATGAATTTAGCATTTAGCTTGATTAGCAATTAGCAGAGCATCAGCTGTATCAATGACTCATAAACCAGGGATTAACATATATTTAGCATTTAGCCCAGTTAGCAAAATTAGAAAGCATCAGCAGATGCACATCACAGTCTTAAAATGATTGATGATGATTATTTTTCAGCATCGCACCGTAAAAACTGAGTGTAGTGATGAAGTATAAAATATGAAATATCTGAATCAGAGCTTCCAGGAAAACTGAAGTTGTGGTGTTTACAGTTTGGACTATATCCTAGGCTAATGTGGCCATTATCAGTTTATGAAATCCCAATATCTGTTGTGGAGAGAATTGAAAGGTCGGTTAGCTCCTATATTAGGAAGTGGTTGGGCGCTCCTAGGTGCCTAAGTAGTGTTGCATTGTATGGAAAAGGGATACTTCAACTGCCAGTATCTAGTTTGACAGAGGAATTTAAATGTACCAAGGTCAGGACAGAGCTCTTGTTATCTGGGAGTAAGGACGTAGTAGTTAGGAGTGTGGTTCCAAATCCAACCAAGTGGAGGAAGTGGAACCCAAGAACGGCAGTTCAGCAGGCAGAGGCAGCTCTTAGGCATGCGGAGATCGTAGGTAATGTTCAGTTTGGCCGGGGAGGCCTGGGGCTTGGCTCAGGCAAACCGGTTTGGAATACAGCAGGTCCCAAAGATAAAAGAAAGCTGGTCGTGGAACAGATACGTAGACAGGAGGAGATAGTAAGGGGTGCAAAGGTAGTGGCCCAGGCTAAACAGGGACAGTGGTTGAATTGGGAAAGTGTAGAGAAGAGGAAGCTTAGCTGGAGGGACCTGTGGAGTATGGAGGAGAATAGTATTAGATTCCTGGTAGGGGCTACATATGATGTGCTACCAACTCCCCAGAACCTAAAACTGTGGGTAAATGAGGACCCATCATGCCCATTGTGTTCAGGTACGGCAACCTTAAAGCATATTTTGTCAGGCTGTAAGGTTAGTTTGTCACAAGGCCGATATACATGACGACATAACCAGGTGTTGAAATGTTTAGCTGCAGGAATCGAAGGGAAACGAAGAGAGGTCAATTCAGAAGGTTATAAAGATAGGAATTTAGCAATTCAGTTTGTCCGTGAGGGAGAGAAATACAGAAGGGATAAGTTAGTAAGGAGGCAGGGGTGTGGCCGCCTAGTAGGTGCTTGTGATTGGGAAATGCAGGTAGATTTAGGGGGAAAGCTTGTTGTTCCCCAGGAAATAGTTTGTACTAAGCAGAGGCCTGACATAGTGTTGTGGTCATTGAGTCAACGGATAGTTTATTTCATTGAACTGACAGTTCCTTTCGAAGACTCAGTGGAAGAGGTCTATGAAAGAAAAAAGCTTAGATATGCAGATTTAGGAGCAGAAGCTGAGCAGCGAGGATGGAAGACTAGGATTTGTCCAGTGGAAGTGGGGTGTAGGGGATTTATAGCAAGATCAGCTATCTCGCTCCTGGAGGAACTTGGAGTGCAGGGACAGAGTTTGAAGAAGACAGTGAAGGAAATGTCAGATGAGGCCATGAGAACCAGCAAGTTCATTTACTACAGAAGGAATAATGTTAGTTGGGGGCCAGCAGGGGGAACTACTAAGCAGGGCACATAACTCCTTGAGATCTGGTGGAGAGATCCACTTCCTGTCAGGAAGAAATTCAGGAAGAGGAAGGCTATTTAAGTGTGGGAGCGGGCTATTTGAATCCCTTTTGTTTGAGACCATGCTGCAAGGTGAGTGTGCTTGCTGATCCTGTGAGTTCATTTATCTCTTTTAGCTTTAGTTTATATTGTAGTTATGTTATGTAGTGTGTGAATTAGAGTGTGAATTAGGGCTGTGAAAGCCATGTGTAAGTAAGGAGGAAGAGGAAGGTTATTTAAGTGTGGGAGTGGCCTAGTTGAATCCATTTTGTTTGAGGCCATGCAGCAGGGTGAGTGTGTTTGCTGATCCTGTGAGTTTATTTATCTCCTTTAACTTTAGTTTATGTTATGTAGTGTGTGAATTAGAGTGTGAATTAGGGCTGTGAAAGCCATGTGTTAGTAAAGAGGAAGAGGAAGGTTATTTAAGTGTGGGTGTGGCCTAGTTGAATCCATTTGGTGGCCATTTTGAGGCCATGCGGCAGGGTGAGTGTGTTTGCTGATCCTGTGAGTTCATTTATCTCCTTTAACTTTAGCTTACACTGTAGTTATGTTATGTAGTGTGTGAATTAGAGTATGGTGAATGTGCTAGGAAAGGTGGCGGTGTTGTTTGGGCTGTGAAAGCCACGTGTAAATAAAGAGGAAGAGGAAGGTTATTTAAGTGTGGGAGTGGCCTAGTTGAATTCATTTTGTTTGAGGCCATGCAGCAGGTGGGGAGGTAGACTGTACGGCCTAACCCGGCGGGGGAGGGTGATAGCCTAACAAGGTTTCCTTCCCTGGGTCTACCTCCTGTGTGGTAGTATAGGTAAGGTAAAGGAGGTTGTGTGGTCAGTGTGTGGAGCAGTGAGACCTGGCATTAGGGGAGTGTCTCTGGGACGCCAGAGATCACTGTCTAGCCTCCTGGAGGTGTCGTGGGACCAACTAGACGAAACACCGGTGAAAGGAGGTTCCCACCCGATGACCCCAAAGACATGTTAGTTATCACTGCTCATTGGTCTGTATAGTTAAGCCTCGCCATAATAGTGTATCATAGGGTTTAGGAGAGTGTTCACTGAGTGTTGATCCTTTTCTAGAGCACAAACTTCTTGTGTTCATTTGAATGTCATTTCTCTTCGAGAGTTGGAACTTCTTTGTCTTTTGTGTTCGACAGTTTTCCATAGAAACAATAAAAATATGCATATGATGGCAAAAATAACTTTAATGCTCACTGACTAATTGAAGCAGAAATGCTAGACAGCGCTAACCAAACAGACACTTAGTCACCAACACCTTCTTTAAAACACTTCTGCTTTTCTGCGGTTTGAGAAGGATGGAGAGTGTGAGAGAGAAAAAGGCAAAAATACAACTTGGGTTATTTCAGTTTGTCCGCGTGTAAATAACGTCACCAAAAACAGAGTTCCTCCTTTTTCTCACGCGAAAGCAGACGACCGACCCACTTCCTGTTGGCGCTGCGCAGGAAAGAGTGAACCGCGTTTGTGTAAGTGGGGTCTGATTGTGTCAACGCTGTAACCCAACTTGTGTTTCCCACATCGCTGCCGTGTCTTCACTCACTTTCAACACGCTGTTAGCCAACCTGCAGCCACACGCAGCTGCAATACAACACTTTTCACTTTTGCATAATGTTTTTCGATCACTTCCCCGCACTGCACAATCACTGTGGGCCTCTGTCCTCGGCACATTCACTGAAAACTGTTACAGAAACTTTTATTTAATGCAAATGCATCATCTGTCCTCAGCTAATGTTTCCCAGTGCGCAGGATTTAAAAGAAACAAACTCTTTTAAAGTCAGAAGGTGAGAAATCAGACTGCAGCCCAGCTCTAGGTAAAAATAAATGAACAGTTTATGCTCAGTTTACCTTTTATGATGTTGAGGGTGATTTTAAAATGCCTTACAAAAATCTCTGTTAGATCGAAACGTTGCACAATTGAAACTGCTGGAACCTTTTAATGCAAAGTGCAGATCTCTCGTCTGGTTCTTGCTTTAATTTGATTTTTTTGGTTCAGCACTTGTAAAAGTTTTTTGGATGTGCATGGATTTCTGTCTGCTTGTCCTGCTCATTAATATTAATAACAATATAAATACATTAAAATGAAATATTGTGCGTTTTGATCAAATTGCAGGTTCATTTTTTGTGGTCTGAACACACTCAAAGTCAATGTGCCTTTTTTATTTTACCAACATGTAGGTGTTGTTAGAAGAAAAGCACAAACTGAACATGTTGACTGTTGGGTGTTATGAACTCTGCAGAATCAGGGGCTGCTTGCAGCTGAGACTGATTGGCTGGGAAAAACTGTGGAGCAGGACTAATGAGGCTGATGCAGGGCAGGTGTGCAGACAGGTGAATGAAGGTAACACAGGAGGGATTGGGCCTCATTCACCAACATCTTCATGCTTTTTTTCTCAACTTTGTCCTTTAGAGAGGTCGACAGAAATGTCTATGTCAGATTCATGACGTGTTCTTAAAACGCAGATCACACCTTTGTTCTTATCATGATGAATCCCAGTGTCCTTCAAAGTTGACAGGGTGTGCCAGTTTATCCTAATTAGCAGAGGTAAAAACCAAAACCCACAAATCCTCACAAAAGGGCATGAGCCTGCAGGACTGTGTGCACACAGGGAGCCTGCAGAGGAAGAAAAGTTGAGAGAATTACGTTCAGAATGCATTTTGACCGAATTCAAACATTACTCAGACGAGGTGCTTCTGCAGAAAGTGAACGCCAAATGAGCCGTCATATTCAGCAGGGTCAGGGGTAAATATAAAATAGCACAAAAAGATGCATGTGATGCTAAAAAAGATGTTAGTCAGCCATTCAACATGAAACCACAAACTGTGTTTGTTACAGTAGCACATTCGCCATTCAGGCTAAAGAAAGAGATGGAAAGAGGGGAGAGAAGGTAAAGATGGACTCACAAAGTTTCTGTAAGTTAGTTAATTACTGTAATATGTTGTTGTTACATGTTCCATCGCACCCTGAAAAATAGGCGCTTGGGAATTTGTGCGTGCTGTGACGGCATGGCTCTGGGCACGCCTGCCAAACGTCTACATTAAAAACAAGTAACGGGAGGGCTCAGAAAATGTGCCACATGTTCAGCCTGTAGAAGCGCTCAAGTGCATGTAGATTCTGTTCTTATTTAAGAACTAATCCCAGATAGGAAAACATTGGTGAATTTCAGAATCTTCATGAAAACTGCACAAGAAGAAATTTCTTAGCAGTCTGTGGGTGAAGCCAAATTTTCTTGATTATAAATCAATCAAATGAAAACAGACAGAATCACTCTTTCACAGACACTTGGCGCAGTCTTCCCAAAAAGTCTGAAGGTGTCAGGACGCAGCACACTGCGACATCTACTTGTGTTCACAAGTGTGACATAAAAATCTCATTTAAAAAGTTCACAGGAACTTTTCAAAAATGTTGATATCCAAATCAGCATTCAAATGACGCTGTGTTACTTTCTTTCCTCTCCTCTCTGCGCTGATCATAAGTGACGTGTCGAGTTCTGTCATATGGATCTCATTGTGATAACCGTGTGGTTGACCAGACCAATCTCTGCTCCACTTTCATTGTTCCTCTGACTGTTTACCGACCACACTGCCACGCACACTGACTCTGCTGATGTACATGTACAGTCCTCTGTCTGTTTGATGCTCTGCACTGTCATTTTGTACTGACTGTGGGGTCCTGTCGCCCTGCTGCTCGTGCCACTGTCGTCCCTCTGCGCAGTTCATGTAACTCTGAGTAGGCTGCATCCACAGATCGTTAGACGGGCCTCTGCTTTAAATGTAGAAACACAGAGGAGCTCAAAACAATACAGTCAGACAGATACAGAACACTGTGGCTTTGTGGGCCCTCTGTGGCCTGCAGTCCTGCCAGTGGGGAGGAAATATGGGTATCACATAAAAAAAAAAAAAAAAATCAAGTCCCTCTCGTGTCAGATATGTGTTTAACTTGTTGTTCCTTCACTTGGATGTTTCAGCTTCAGTGTGCAGACGGATGGAAGTGCAGAGTTCATTTGCTGAATGGAGAAAGTTTCTGCATGCTCACCAAAAATATTTAAGTTTAAGACGTGTCCATCAGAGGAAAATGTTAGCACTGTACATTTCTCATTGTGTGTATATGAGCAGACTTTGTTATCCAGCGAGACGCCTCCCACACTGCAGACCACTGTTTGAGACCAACAACCAGATTTTGTGATAGGACTTTGTGACATCACTGTTGAAACTTTGAAACAAAAGAAGCGTTTGCAACTCTAGAAATTCTGGATTTCTGGACACAAGCTATCAGCATCTTTCCATCACGTCAGAGAAAATGGATTGACTGTCGGATTGAAGTCGGACTCATGCTGCGTTCGTTTTTTACTCTGAGGTTGGAAATTCACAGTTTTCAGTCGGAAGTTTAAACTCAAACGCCCCGGGCTTTGACCCACTCCACTTAACTGTACATGGAAAGGTACTGTATGATTCAGTGCACAGACTAAAAACATGTGTAAAGGGGATCTTTGTGTCCACTCTCATGACCCGGCTCAGCAAAGCTGAACAATATTTATTTAATCAAGTTAAACCAAATTACAGATGAACTGTGTGGAAAATGTGTGCAGGTGATTTAAAGGTGAATAAAAGTAAAACAGAACTGAAGAAACATAATAATCAAACCAGAGAGGAGGTTCAGCCAGGAGGAGCTGCCAGCTGCACACAGGCTGACATAACGTGGGACACTCTCAGGTGTTCACAGTCGCTCCTAACGATCACCTGTCTGCAGGCCGAGCACACAGACAGGTAGCTCAGCAGCTCAGAGATGATGCTTCAGAGGTCATCACACCACAAACGCCTCACAGCAAACCCATAAAATATTCTTAGTTACATTTCAAACTTCATCATGTGTCTGTGAATCCTTGAGATGAATGATTACATGAAATCTGTTCCATTTCATCACCTTCACGTCTGGATGCGTCAGACAGTCACTAGTTAAGTTGTTCCAGCAGTGGGAAAGTGTCTGAGTGACTGTGAAGGGTCAGTTCAGTGAAGAAAAAAGAAACTGTTGTTGTCAGTGTTAATGATCCGTCTCTTCTCTTTATTCCTCTCTGTCACTCTTTGCTACGCTTGTTCAGCACACGCAGCCCGCAGGAAGACGAAGTGAAAGTGTGTTGAAAGTGAATGTTTTCGCTCGTTCTGTCAGACACACAGGAAGCAGAGAGAGACAGTGGCCTGAGCAGAGGAAGTCAGATCGCTCTGTGTGTGTGTGTGTGTGTGTGTGTGTGTGTGTGTGTGTGTGTGTGTGTGTGTGTGTGTGTGTCTGTGTCTGTGTGTCTGTGTGTGTGTGTGTGTGTGTGTGTGTGTGTGTGTGTCTGTGTGTCTGTGTGTGTGTGTGTCTGTGTGTGTGTGTGTGTGTGTGTGTGTGTGGTCTGAGTGCTGACTGAGCCCTTTGACGGTGAGCACTTTACAGGCTGCGGCTGCTGAACCTGATTAGAAACAGCTCGGTGTGGTGCCTTAACAGCGTGGGCGGAGAGTCTTTAACAGATTCAACAGACTTAGAAAGGTTTCAACACGATAACATGTCGTTATGCAACATCAGTATGAATGAAACATGGAAAATCACTTCATGTGGGTTTGTAAGGTAACACACACATGAATCACAGTCTTCTGTGTTGTCACAATGAATCTGCACTTTGAGATTGACTTCCAATAATTTGATGCATCTTCTGTTGAAACAGGACGTTACAGCGGGACACGACAGCACAGGACACGACAGTGGTTACTGTCCAGGCAGGATGATTTATCAGTTGGACAGGACGGGCTGCCAGCTGGGACAGCATGACGGCAGCATTAAGATGTTTACGCTGTAGATATCTTTGCCTTTTGACCACGTGATTCGTGTCGTACACAGAATTATTTACTGACTTGCAGGAGCGTAGCACCAAATTCTTGGCCTCATGCATCAGCAGTCTCTGTGAGTCCCTCGTCCTTCCTCTCTGCATCCATCTCTCTCTCTCTCATCTTTTGAATTTTCCTTTTTTTTTTTTGTTTGTTTTGTCCACGTTTGCTCATGGACTGTCCACGTCCACATATGGCGTCCAAGGTACCCTGGGTGTGTTGGTTGTTGAAGTTCTGGGACGCCGTGTCACCTTCAGCCTGTTACATGCATTGACTGTTTTCAAAATACACTTGCACAAAAGATTTAAACACAAATGTTTGATGGATAAAAATTACATAAAATAGTTTAAAATCTGAGATGAATATCAGAATAACTGGAACCAAAGAGCTGTAGAGTTTGTAAGCTGATATTTTTCAGTCAGTTTTCTTTGTCATACATGTGATGTATGATATTTAAAACACAGCAGCCTTGCAGCAATTTGGATGACGTTTTTATCACAGACGCAAACACTGTGCTGTTCATGCTCTCGTGTTTGAATCTCAACTTTCCACCTGCTGAAGAGAAAAGACAGAATACCTTGTCTTGTTTTTTGTTTGCTCTCAGACTTTGATTATAATAGCTCCTCTGTAGGACTGTCATTCATAACCTTTACATTTATAGAGCCTGGAGAACGGAGCTCTGTCCACTCTGTTTCAGGTTATAAGTATTTTAACAGCCACTGTGAAGCTGCAACATTTGGTATGTTGTCAGAGGAAGTGAAGCACAGATGGAGCTGATGAGAGTAACGATGAAGGCCACAGCAGTGAGAAGCATGAAGGGACCAGGAACAGACACACCTGGTTGGAGCAGTGATGAATGTGATGTGTGACACCTGAGTCTCTTACGAGAGAGGTCTGGTCAACAGTACACCTTCAAATATACAGAACATTGTGTACGTTCAGATGCAAACTAATGTCTGCCACAACAGTGTGACTCTGTACACTTTAACATCGCTTCTTCCTCTTTGTAGCTGTGTGCATTTGTTGTATATTCTGTGGCTGTTTCTTCTTCATGGATGTTTCCTGATCTGAGACAAAGCTCTAAAGATGAAGAGTGTTTTAGGCTTCATTTTATGCTTTATGCTGATTGATTGATTGATTGATTGATTGATTGATTGATTGATTGATTGATTGATTGATTGATTGATTGATTGATTGATTGATTGATTGATTGATTGATTGACTGATGCTGCAGATTATAAAGCCTTAAGACAAACTCTTTCAGCGACATAAATAAACTTGAGCTGGCTTCACAATAAGAAAACTCAAAGATACATTAAAGGCCCAGTGTGCATGAAAAAGGTGGCTTTTGCATTGCTACAGGTATGTACATGCTGTGAACAGGTTATGTCTATGAATTAACCTGTACATTAACCAATATATATTTAATGTATATATCATGTGTGATATATGTAATATTTTTTATTGGGGAAAATATTAACACTCAGTCATTCAAACCCCTGCAGATAATGAGCTGTTCTCCTGTAAAAATCAACTAAATAATTTATTTCCTTTTATTAAAGACTGAAACTCAACATTTTACCTGAATAAGATGACACCACTCTGTCTGCACCTGGAAGGAGCGACAGTATTTCGGATATATAACATAATTTCTGTGTCCGTTGATAAAACTGAAACATTTTTCTGCAGCTCACTTTCTGTAACTGAAAAATGCACTGCAAGCAATTAGATCTTTTTTTTTTAACAAGGCTGCTTCTATTTTTATACCCACTTTATTAGTTTGACCGTCACATCAGTTCACTTCAGTTTTTGCTCCAAGAATCCCACTTCCTCTTCTGCCCCAGTGTGAGCACCATAAAGATGCTACGTACGTGTGTGTGTGTGTGTGTGT
>CM048919.1:43851690-43869190 GCA_026686955.1 Epinephelus cyanopodus | reverse complement strand
TTAGTGTGTGTGTGTGTGTGTGTGTGTGTGTGTGTGTGTGTGTGTGTGTGTGTGTGAGAATGTGAGGGTGTGCACATGGTGTTCGTCACCCTGAGCAGGAACTGAAAGTTTCACTGAAGGCTTTAATCCCAAATAAGGACAAATAACAGTCACTCCCAACTATCACAGCATCATTCAGTGCTTCATGTGTGAGCTCCTGCAGGATCAGGGACGCAGCACCAAGAAAACCCTGCAGAGGAAATAAGAGGAACGGGAAATTTTCACAAGTGGCTCACCTTCCAGGAATAAAGTGTTTTCCAGTAAGTTTCATAAAATCATCACATGAGACAGTTTGAGTCAAACTGAAACAAATAATCATTATGAGCTGTCTGCTCTCTGACACGTTGAGACTCCTTCTGCACCAATATTAGCATGTCATGTATGTGAGGGATTATTTAAAACAGCATGGAGTCTCTCTCTCTGACCGATCTGGTGTCACTCTGAAGTCCGGCGTTGATCAGTGACTTACGGCGTCAGGCACCAAAGGAAAGAGCGGCCTTTTCACACTGGCATGATATGCAGCCATTCTCCATTATTGTTCAGCGGCAGCCGACAGTGTTGGGAGAAACACAGCGGGACAACGATGTAAGTTAAGGGGGTTGTCCTAGTCCAAGTGTGGCGAGTTGGAGGGGTGGAGGGTGGGTCCAACAAACACCCACTTTCACCCAGGAAGCCAAACCTGTTCTTTTTCTTAAACCAAACCACGTGTTTGTTATTGAAGACAAAAATGTCAATTTGCAGTGTTGTACTGACGTAGTGCTTTTACTTTGGTCAGCTGCGTCAGGGAGAAACACAGTGGGACACCAACAGCAGGGGTGGACGGGTCCAACAACCACCAACTTTCACCCAGGAGACCAGTGTTCACTTCCTGTAAAACTGAAATGATATACAGGCGCTGCTCGGACAGAGACGGACGATAATTTGTTACATCACGCTCGCAAAGGGACTAAAATTAGTGCGTCCACCTGGATGTTGTGTTATTTTGTTGTGTTTGTGAGCAGGTGTAAAGGAGGTTTCAGTGTCAGTTTCATTTTTCATCTTTGGATGAAATTATCTTGAATGCATCATGACACGTGTTTGAAAAAACACCAGGGGAATGACAGAAATATGTCGACAACTTCATTATCAGTCACTAAAAAGTCAGCATGTCTTCATTTTATTATCATATTACAATTTAGTTAATAAATCAGACCAGTGTTGTCATGCTGCCATCTCTGCTGCCACACACACACCTTTACTGTCTGCTATCTCTGTTGTAAAAACTCCTAAATGTAAAAAGCAGCTTATAAACTGGCCTCCTGTGAACGTGGCCAAAAAACTGGCTTTCACTGGCTTTGGAAATCCAGCTGAGTAAATCAGGTTTCAGGTCTCTGGAATACCTGCAGGTAATCAGATTACTGCAGAGAGTCAACTGTAATCCGATTGCCAGAGGTTTGTTGAGTAAAAATCTTAATAAAATGCTTGTTAAAGATCTGACTCTCTCTCTCTCTCTCTCTCTCTCTCTCTCTCTCTCTCTCTCTCTCTCTCTCACACACACACAGACACACACACACACACACACACACCTCTGTCATCATGTCATCTTTTCTGTCTGTTAGCAGGACGATGCTCCCAATACTCTCCCTCTCTCTGGGGTCACAGATAAAAGGCTTCAGTGTAACATGAGGAACTAAAGATTCACTCACACACAGACTATAGCCTTTGTTAGTGTGTGTGTGTGTGTGTGTGTGTGTGTGTGTGTGTGTGTGTGTGTGTAGGTGTGTGTGTGTGTGTGTGTGTGTGTGTGTGTGTGTGTGTGCGTTGGGGGGGCAGCATTATATTCATGCAAACAAAATTGATGCACATGCAGGTATTTGGTGCATCTAAAGGCCCAGACACACCAAACTTACTTCAGAGAACTAGCAGGGAACGATGCTAGTTAGCCAGTTAGCACATGAACAACACAATCAGAGCATATGTACCGTGCGCCAGTGAACAATAACACAAACCATCAGACGTTTCTGCTACAGAGAAAATTAATCTGACCTTAAGTTGGTTTGGTCTCACTCCCTCTGGACTTTAGCTCCTCCTTTACTCACTGACACTCCTCTGCTCCTCACCTGAGCTCAGCTGACAATCAGAGTGAATTGAAAATTCACTGACAGGCGTCACTGATGGCGATTTATCATGCGTAGTCAGCCACAACAAAACCAACAGAAACATCATCCCGTCTGCAGCAACTAACACTCACCGATGGCCCAACTTTGACCGACAGATAACTGTTTGATTGGTGTGCCGGGACCTTTAGTGTGTCAGAGTTCGCTCCTCTTTGAACGTGAGCTGATCGTGTGTGTGTGTGTGTGTGTGTGTGTGTGTGTGTGTGTGTGTGTGTGTGTTTGTGAGACTTCAAAGTATAGCATGCCTCAGTCTTCACTCAGCCCAAAGTTGATTTCACATGAGATATAGAGGCCAGTGTCATTACAAAGATGCTCTTTAACACTCTGTGTGTGTGTGTGTGTGTGTGTGTGTGTGTGTGTGTGTGTGTGTGTGTGAGTAAAGAAGACAGAGTAGTAGAGAGAGTCTTGCACGGTGTTATGATGTAAAACTGGCTAAACCACAAATTATGCGTCTGTGAGTGAATTCCCGTCTACCTTCTGTCATGGACCTCATCTTCCTCATCTTGTAAGGGTGTCATAGAAAAATCAAGAAATGATGCACAGCATGAACATCACCGTGATTGTGACACAACACTTCAATTATAAAGAAATAAACTTCTGCAGTTTGGTGCATATACATCCAGTTTTTCCACTAGCCCCTTTTACACTGCCTGTTCATGGTGTGATCATCACGCCGTTATTCCACCTCGACCCTCTGTATGAAAGGTACAGTCATGCAATGTGAGATTATAAAGCCAAACCCTGTTCTTTTTCCTAAACCCAACCACGTGTGTGTGTGTGTTGGCTAAACGTAACCACATACGTTTGTTACTGAAGGGAAAAAACTGAATGGGGTAAAGAAGAGACTTTGTAGCAGCCCTAAAGCAACATCTCTGTGTTTGAAGTGCTTCTGTCATGGGGAGGTGGATGGTGGATGGTGGATGGTGGAAGGTGGATGACGGATGGCGGATGGTGGATAATGGATGGTAGATGGTGGATGGTGGACGGTGGATGGTGGACGGTGGATGGCGGATGGTGGATAATGGATGGTGGATGGCGGATGGTGGATAATGGATGTTGGATGGTGGATGGCGGATGGTGGAAGGTGGATAATGGATGGTAGATGGTGGATGGTGGATGGCGGATGGTGGATAATGGATGGTGGATGGTGGATGGCGGATGGTGGAAGGTGGATAATGGACGGTGGATGGCGGATGGTGGATAATGGATGGTGGATGGCGGATGGTGGATAATGGATGGTGGATGGTGGATGGTGGATAATGGATGGTGGATGGCGGATGGTGGATAATGGATGGTGGATGGCGGATGGTGGATAATGGATGGTGGATGGTGGATGGCGGATGGTGGAAGGTGGATAATGGACGGTGGATGGCGGATGGTGGATAATGGATGGTGGATGGCGGATGGTGGATAATGGATGGCGGATGGTGGAAGGTGGATAATGGACGGTGGATGGCGGATGGTGGATAATGGATGGTGGATGGCGGATGGTGGATAATGGATGGTGGATGGCGGATGGTGGATAATGGACGGTGGATGGCGGATGGTGGATAATGGATGGTGGATGGCGGATGGTGGATAATGGATGGTGGATGGTGGATGGTGGATAATGGATGGTGGATGGCGGATGGTGGAAGGTGGATGGTGGATGGCAAATGGTGGAAGGTGGATGGTGGATAATGGATGGTGGATGGCGGATGGTGGATAATGGATGGTAGATGGTAGATGGTGGATGGCGGATGGTGGATGGTGGATGGCGGATGGCGGATGGTGGAAGGTGGATAATGGATGGTAGATGGTGGATGGCGGATGGTGGATGGTGGATGGTGGACGGTGGATGGCGGATGATGGATAATGGACGGTGGATGGCGGATGGTGGATGGTGGATAATGGATGGTGGATGGCGGATGGCGGATGGTGGAAGGTGGATGGTGGATGGTGGAAGGTGGATGGTGGATGGCGGATAGTGGAAGGTGGATGGTGGATGGTGGATGATGGATGGTGGATGGCGGATGGTGGAAGGTGGATGGTGGATGGCGGATGGTGGAAGGTGGATGGTGGATAATGGATGGTGGATGGCGGATGGCGGATGGTGGAAGGTGGATGGTGGATGGCGGATAGTGGAAGGTGGATGGTGGATAATGGATGGTGGATGGCGGATGGCGGATGGTGGAAGGTGGATGGTGGATAATGGATGGTGGATGGCGGATGGCGGATGGTGGAAGGTGGATGGTGGATGGCGGATAGTGGAAGGTGGATGGTGGATAATGGATGGTGGATGGCGGATGGCGGATGGCGGATGGTGGAAGGTGGATGGTGGATGGCGGATGGTGGAAGGTGGATGGTGGATAATGGATGGTAGATGGTGGATGGCGGATGGTGGAAGGTGGATGGTGGATGGCGGATGGTGGATGGCGGATGGTGGATAATGGATGGTAGATGGTGGATGGCGGATGGTGGATGGCGGATAGTGGAAGGTGGATGGTGGATAATGGATGGTGGATGGCGGATGGCGGATGGTGGATGGCGGATGGTGGATAATGGATGGTAGATGGTGGATGGCGGATGGTGGATGGTGGATGGCGGATGGTGGAAGGTGGATGGCGGATGGTGGAAGGTGGATAGTGGAAGGTGGATGGTGGAAGGTGGATGGTGGATGGTGGAAGGTGGATGGTGGATGGCGGATAGTGGAAGGTGGATGGTGGAAGGTGGATGGTGGATGGCGGATGGCGGATGGTGGAAGGTGGATGGTGGATGGTGGAAGGTGGATGGTGGATGGCAGATAGTGGAAGGTGGATGGTGGATGGTGGATGGTGGATGGTGGAAGGTGAATGGTGGATGGTGGCAGGTGGATGGTGGATGGCGGATAGTGGAAGGTGGATGGTGGATGGTGGATGATGGATGGTGGATGGTGGATGGCGGATAGTGGAAGGTGGATGGTGGATGGTGGATGGTGGATGGCATCACTGCACCAATCTGGCCATTAGTGAATCTATGCCTGCCACTGTCTGTCATCAACCTTCCTGCTGATGCTCATGAAAGATGTCACTGAAAAATCAAGAAATGGGTTACTCACAGTGATTCTGACTCAACACTATGATTCTGCAGAAATTAAGAAATGACAAATGCTGCAGTTCTGTGCACACATGTTCAGTCTTAGAGCTGATTCCTGGTCGTCTCCCCCCCTTCAGAAACCTTTCTTCCTGGCTCCGACCAGGCGTTTGCATCAGCAGCAGCATGTTCCTCTGAGCCATATGAAACGTCTCTGCAGTGTAAACGGAGCTGGCAGGCTGAGTGACACCAGAGCAGATGAGTAAATTAACGTGAACAGAAACAAGAGAAATCTAACATTAAATATTCACAGCTGACACCCTGAGCTGTGAAACTAAACGCCTTCGTCCTCCTTCACTAATCCTCCTCCCTCCCTTCCTCTCTCTCTAATCCCCCTCTCTCTTTCTTTAAGCCTCTCTCACTCTTTCTCTGCATCTCAAACTCTCCCTCAGGACGTCTCCCCTGAAGGTGCTGCCTCTTTTCTTCTGAATCGGACTCAAAAAGTCAGTGTTGCTGTTTGTTTTTGGTTTGTAAAGGTCCAAAATGATCAGTCCAGTGAGCAGGGGCTCATAAACCTGCTGATTTGGAAACTCTCCAACAGAAACATCACAAAGAAACTGAGCATCAGCCCTGGTCTCACTCGTCACAGTTTTAAAGGCACAAGAAGCTGCAACTGTCTCTCTCCTCTGGGTCTCTCAGGTTTACATGTCATTTCCTGCAGGTTTCAGTTTCATGTGAATATAGAAGATGTTATTCATTTCTGCTGCTCTCTTGTTTAATACCTGAGTGCGGAAACATAAACCCTTTTTACCCCAAAATAAGTGCGTAAGTGTGAGTTTTTTGACACAGTAAAACTTGTTAAAAATAGGCGATAGACTGCTTTCCCTTTGCCAGGAGACCAGAGCTGAGAACACGGCTGTGCAGGCCAGTTTGCCTTACGGGTCTTTTTGTGTGTGTGTGTGTGTGTGTGTGTGTGTGTGTGTGTGTGTGTGTGTGATGTTGAAGGAAAAAAAATGGCAATTTGCAGTGCTTTACCGACGTAGTGCTTTTATTTTGAAAGAGACTGTATGCAAACTGTACATTTCCTGTGAAAAACAATATGTTGAAAACAGACAATGCATGTACCCAGGGTACCTTGCGTGTCATACGTCAACATGGAAAGTCCATGACCGAACGTGGATATGTGACGACGTCGGAGTGAGGATGTGTTGATTCAGTATCTCTCTCAAACTCGGTGCCAACTAAATTCAGATTGATCTTTGAGCGCTGCTTGGACGGAGACATACAGTCTTTTGTGGCGGCGTGTCATCACATCTTGCTGGACACAAGACACAAACTAGCGCCTCCGCCTGGATGTCGTATTTCTATCACTGATGATCGGAGCTGGAGCTGATAAATTCCTGTGACTACTGTCGAGTCATTTGTCCTGCGAGTCAATGTCAGTTGTTATGTTTGCCATTAAATACAAAAGCCAGATGTTAGTGGTTGTTTCCTGTGATACAGGTCAGCGCCGGATCATCACATCAAAGTGTTGTTTTCAGCAGTAAATAATAAGCTGCAGATTACAGGTATGTACAGTAAATATATGACAGATGTCAGGTGTGAGCAGTCATCAGCCTATGATTTCCCAAACCTTCCAAATCACAGTTCATGTATTTGCACTTTGGACCCCACCTTATTCAACTGTCTCGTTCTGCCTGCTATCCCATAATGCTGTTTTCCACTTCTCATTAATAATGAACTTTCTGCTCATCCTAAATCAGATCGGATCAAATCTTGAAATTGGATTGTTCAAAAGAAAGGAAAGGAATCAGAAATCGGATCAGATTATGTAGTTACGTTCTGGTTTTGATCTGGATCAAACCGTCAGTTTGTGTTGTCCAAACCTTTTAATAGGACAGGGATACCTGTGGGCCAAGGAATCAGGATTATTCTGATCCAGATTAAATATTTGAGCAACTGGGCCCTGGACTGTGAGCTGTTTTCTTCAAAGACATGAATGTGGAAGTATTAGTAGTAGTATCCAAAGCTGGGTCTCAGAGGCAGCAGGCTGAGCAAAGTATTCCAGACGTCCCTCTGCTCAGCAACGCTTTCCAGCTCCTCCTGGACCCTGAGGTGTTCCCAGGCCAGATGAGATCTATAATCCCTCCAGTGTGTCCTGGCTCTGCCCCGGGGCCTCCTACCAGCTGGACCAGGAGGATCCTGATCAGATGTTGAAGCACCTCAACATGAAGGAGCAGCGGCTCTACTCCGAGCTCCCTCCAGATGTCTGACTCCTCCCTCTATCTCTAAGGCTGAGCCCAGACACCCTACAAAGGAAACTCATTTCACACGCTTGTATCTGTGACCTCATTCTTTCAGTCACTACCCAGAGCTCATGACCACAGGTGAGGGTTGGGACGCAGATAGACCAGGAAGTAGAAAGCTCTGCCCTTTGACTCAGCTCCCTCTGAACCACGATGGTGCGGCACAGCGCCCACATCACTGCTACGCTCCAGTCTCCCCTCACTCATGAACAAGAGCTCGACATACTTATTCCTTCACTTGGGGCAGTAACTCTCTCCAAACCCAGACGGAACAATCCACCATTTTTCAGCAGAGAACCATGAACTCAAATCTAATATGGAAAGCCTCAGAGAGCTCTATCAGTAACTTATTTTATTTCATTCAGTGCCAACAACAAAATCCTCAGTGTGTCTGTCGCTCTGTCCTCTTGAGCATCTGGTAGAGTTACACTTTTCTTGTTTGTATTCATCCTATTATTTTAAGTTGATTGTTTCTTATATTTTAATGATGTAACAAACAGATTTTCCATAAATGTATCTGGTGTCTTTTTCCTTCCAGTCCATTTCCTTAATTGGTCTGGAATCAGCGAGCGTCTCCTCTTTCATCTCCTCTTCTTCTATTTTTCCTCCTTCCCTCTCTCCTCTCCTCTCTCTTTTCTTCTTCTCACGGCAGCTGTCAGTGTCTCGTCAGTGTTACAGGACAATGCTGCTAGGCTCAGGTTGCTCCGTGAGTGTGTGCGTGTGTGTGTGTGTGTGTGTGTGTGTGTGTGTGTGTGTGTGTGTGTGTGTGTGTTACTGTATTTGACATGCTGACATTCCTGCAGCCGCTGGCCCTCCACACTCTGCTTATTCAGGCCACTGCTGCAGACCGTGTGGGGGATTAGCAGGACTGTGTGTATGTGTGTGTGTTTGTGTGAGTCGGTACATCTTAGACACACGCCTTATCATAACACAGACGGCAGTGCCACTGCAGGGACAAGACGGTGGTTATTTTAAAGTGAGGGTGTGTGTTTCTGCCCCCTAAGCCCTGCAGGCTACAGAAGACCCCAGGTGGAACAGCAAGGCGAGGAGACGGCCTTGTATGTGTGTGTGTGTGTGTGTGTGTGTGAATGTTTAGACAGTAGATTCTATACCTTTTCCATCTCTACTATGTGAAGAATGCAGCTCAGGCCGAGCGCTCTGTCAGATCGAAGCACAGTTGTCGGCTGCAGGGGGAAAAGAGAATGACTGACCAAAGATTTACACTCCACTGTTTCAAGGCCGATGACACGCCGCCCGACTTACAGTTACATCTGGCCATCACCGAGGCTGCACCTCAGTTTGAGCCTGTTTTTTAATGCAAACATCAGCTCAGTGAAAATGATTCTGCAGGGACAATAAGGGCACAACTTCAGTTTGACTGTGTTGTTTTTATGCCTGAAGATATTATAACTAATGACAGATGACTTCAGGGTCAGGAAGCATTTTAACTCACTCATAGACTGTTAAACAATGGATGTGTTTTAATATATAAACAGACAAACTGGACTTGGTTTTGTTTCGCAATCTCAAAGCACAAGCACAAACAGTTACCTGCCATCAAATCTATACATCGAAGTGGAAACAGACTTAAAGATTGTTGTTGATTCATATTTGTTATCTTTGTCCTTTTTGTTGTTGTATATATTTATAAATATGTAAAGATATGTTGAGTTTGTGACAAACCTGCACACAGGTTTTACCCACCCACCCTGTCTCACTCACAACTCGTCAAATAATCAACATTTTGTCAATGAGCCTCAGCAGCAGCATGAGCTGTAACTATCACTGGACAAAGAGCAAGAAGCTCCACAGTTGGCAGGGAAAGAGGTGCCTGATGGGTCAAACAAATTTTGATCTTTCACCCGAGAGCCCGCTGTTTGTTTCCAGTGTGACACATAAAGTCAGTGGATATTAATAACACGCACATGACGTGACTCGTATGCATGATAAATGGAAGAGGGCAGGCTGCTCTCACCAATGTGTCGCATGTTTTCCTACAAAAAGCAAAAAGCAGAGCACCCAAATTCATACGTATCCCAAGGCTGCGATCATGTGGCCAATGTACTGATGGCAGACAACAAGGAAGCAGAGCCAAGCGCTTGTAGGGAGGCAGGCTGAAGTGGTGGATGGGTGACAAAAATACAGACTTTCTCCCGGAGTACGTCCTCACTATGTTTCTTAGCATAATATTGTGTCTGCTCCACAGGAGATTAATGCACCAACCAAGCAGCCTCGTGTTACTCTCACTCTTTTTTTTCTAACTGTAGTTTTCTTCTTTCATCATGTTTTTAATTTTTTTTTAAAGTAACGTATCTAAGCTTTGTCCTCTGTAAACCTTAGAGAGTTCTGGTTTCACCAATCTCCCCCTGGAGTCAATAAAGAATTTCTGATTGTGATTAAATGAAAGTTCTGTAAACTTACTAACAATATGTGTGTGTGTGTAATTAAACATTGAACATTTTTTTACTGTCTGTTGGGAGAAAAGTCTCCTCGTTGATGAAACAAGCGTAGATCTTTTATCCAGTTTCTTCAATGGTGCAGTGTGTGTCTCCAGCCTCAGATGGCGCTCTCGTCCACGTCAATACACTGTGTGTGTCGAGTTTGACGACCTGCTGTGATCTGACTGTCACCTCTCTGTCAGGGGACCCTCGGTGTAACCACCAGCCCACCCTGCCAGCTGACAGCAGGCTGCTTTCGTAACGACGTGTCACTTTGGAGACACTGTCGTCTCATTAGTGTGTGTGTGTGTGTGTGTGTGTGTGTGTGTGTGTGTGTGTGTGTGTGTGTGTGTGTGTGTGTGTGTGTGTGTGGCAGCTCTGATGGGACGTAACAGTTTCACATTTTCCTGCAGCAACTGCTGTGTCACTGTTTTTACAGTCAGGAATTCAGGGACACAAACTGGTGACAGGTCGTCGTGTGGCTTTCCAGTCGCTGCAAACTTTTAGCTCCAGTGCAGGATTTCCTGCGCTGCACTTCATCTACAGAGTCACAGTGCAGCAGGCATCCAGGGTTTCTTTGCAGTCCTCCACAATCAAAAGGAAGTTGAACATCACACCTGGACTGGTGTCCATTATTTGCCATGTCTGTGCCGAGTGTTAAAGAGTTTTTTGTGCTCCTGTAAGTGATGCAGAGCAGACTGCTGGACCACAGAGGGAGAGAAAAACACTGTCGGGGGGTCGTACTGTCAATCACAGTACATTTGGAGAGACAGTAATGATGCCACAGGCCCGCCCAACCACTTCACACACACGTCACAGTTTGGCACAGAAGACAAGGAGGGATTAACTGGATATATGTTAACATGATTCCTCCCAAAATGTTTCAAAACTTAACAGACTGTTTTTTGAATCTGGTGCTCATGATTTCAGAGATCGAGGCTGAGAGAAAGAAAGGAGCGAGATGGGAAAAGAGGGAGACAGAAATAAAACTCTTAAGTCCTCTACAGCTTTGCTTTGTTCAGACATGTCGCTGCAGTGTGTGTGTGTGTGTGTGTGTGTGTGTGTGTGGCATGCTCCACTGTGACAGGGCAGATTTACAGCAGGTTTGGCCTTGGAGAGTGTTGGACTGTGTGTGTGCCTGTGATGGCTCAGAGCAGGTGTGTGTGTGTGTGTGTGTGTGTGTGTGTGTGTGTGTGTGTGTGTGTGTTTCTGTCGCTGCCAGGTGAAGGGTTCAGAGTTCGTCTTGCCTCAGAGGGGAAAGTTAGCCGGCGGCTCGTCGCTCTGTTGGCCTCGGATCAGAACAGAAAGTGTCAGAGGACAGAAAGAAAAATAGCCACACTTACACTTACACAAGAGCTCACAACTCTCGGTTTAGAAAGCAGACGATGTTCACTTCAGCTGCAGGAGGGAAACAGCTCTCAGCTTTACCTCTCCAAAACTAAACTGCTGCTGCCTGCTGAATCACACAGAATCCTACATAATAATTCATTTAGTGTTCTTCTTATCTGACCGTGACACCTGAAGAAGTTCCATGAGCTCAGCTGATGAAACTATAAACTATAGAAACACTTAAACTACATTCAGAAGCATCCTGCAGCTCATCCACTCCTGAAAGTGCTGTTGCTCTTTGATTTGTCTGTTTTTAACGCTGCCCTGTGTCTTAGTGAACATCAGTGAATATAAGTGACTTTACTCATTCCAAAGAAACTTTGTACCGGGTTGCTCAGCTCATTAGAAAATGTTTCTGTTGAGCATTTCTACTATGGACACATTTAACATTTCATGCATATCATATCTATGTTTCATAAGTGACGTAGTGTATGAGCTGACTCTGTCATTAGGAGGTGGAGGGGTGGTGGATGGTGTGACACCCACACAAGATGCCTGCCAAACTGCAGACTGCTGTTCACCACCATCAAAAAAAACATTTTCCTCATTGGTCACTGTTGAACAGCTCTATGGTGTTTAAGACAGTCAGAGAAAACACCCTGGTGGAAGGTTCTCGAACTCTGAGGCATAGTGATATCGATCATATCCTCCTTTTCCTCAGACATTTCAAAGTTCACCTGGGTTTCAGCGTTCACGAGGCACCACTCCTGCTATAATGACCAGCTCTCAGTGATTGTCGCTGTGTTTCCTGACGGGATAGTGGCACAAAGAGACACTGCTGCGCTTCCAGCAGCTTTTTAGACACCAAAGCAGGTATTTTAAGCCCAAACATGATCTTCTCCTGCCTGTAACCAAATGTTTTCTGTGCTTAAACCCAACCACACGTTAACCACAGTGTTGCTGAAATAACATTTCAATATATCCACCATTTAACAACATACAAAAGTAATGCTCCAGTGTCCAGTGTCAACATAACGTGCCCCTGTCTGTCCTGGGTTTACAGGAAATTAAGTTTGTGGGATACTGGTGTACTTGGATCAGGAGGAGTGATGTCATCTCTCTGTGGTCACAGCAGCAGCATCATCTGACCAATCACACATGGGGTCACATTTAACCTCCAGCTGCAACACTGAGGTCAATGCCATGTCTCAGTTTCCCACCACAGCCTCTGGTTTTGCTGTGGGAACATTTACTGTTGAATGTTAAACTATTAAACAAGAACAATAAGAAACAGGGACATTCAGGTGATCACCTGATGACAGCAACAGGTTACTCAGACAATCTGACTGATTTCAAACTGTGCTACAGTGAAGCTGACAGTGTTTCCTGTCTGAGAGTGTGTGAAGTGAATCAGGAAGTGGGGAGGTTTTACAGCCTGACTGAGCTGACTGTGTGCAGGTTCATCAGCTGATGGTTCGTGCTCAGGAGCCTCAGTGGGAACAAAAATCACCTCAAAAATGTTTCCACAACAGCTTCTGTCGGTCAGCTTCACTGTCGGTCAGTTCAGTTCATACTGGAGACTGAAGAAAAGATCTTGATCTTCATGCGTTGATCACTTCTCACATTTAACATGATATTTATTTGTGAATGTGAACTGATGAATTGAGGTAACGAGGCTGACCAGTAAACTGCCGGGCTGCTGGTTCCAGAACAGGATGAACATTCACACAAAGCTCAGCAGTTTGAGTGTTGCTCATTTCCCAGCAAGCATTAGCAGGATCTTTTAAAGGAAGTTAAATTTATTGACACTGTTTTGTCACTTCAGATCTAAAAGTTGTGCTCTGAGCTGCTGTCGTGAGGTTTGGAGCAGGTGGACCAAAACACATGAGACTGCAGGAAACAGGAACTCAAGAAGATCAGTCCCCGTTTAAGGATGGAGCAGGGAAGCAGCAAACTGAAGATTGCAGAACAAAACCAAGGATCCAACAAAGTCTGAACTGAAAACCAGGAGTTAAGTACAAACTGACGAGGGGTGAAGTGCAGGTGGAGAAAAGGATGGAGAAGCTCAGGTGAAGGGAATAAGGTGATCAGGCAGAGAACAGGGAGGAACTAACGAGGATGATGAGGAGCAGGTGCGTCCACGGACAAATGATGGAACACAAGAGGGAAAGAACACAGGAAACAGGAAACACAGAGAGCCCTTCTTAAGAATAAACAGAGTGTTAACAAATACAGACTCACTAATGCAGCCAACTTAAATGAGTCTAAAACACAGACACAGAGTTCAGTCTTTACAAAAGTCTGAAGGTATCAGGACACAGAAGATGCTCAACACTCAAAATCACCACAGCTGAGAATGTTTCCTTCAATAGGAAGCAGGGTTATTTTCTTTATTTTATTTGTGGGTTTTGACAAATAAAAAGAAAGTGAAAAGTCCATCTGCACCTGTGTACGCATAACATACACCTCTGTACATATATGCAAACTGATATTAATACACATGCATATCTGCCTACCTCAAACTCTGCAAGTAAACCTAACTACATACACTCAAACTAAGGGAGCTCATGTTTCCACTGATCCTATCAGGAGGTGAAGAGGAAGAGGAGACAGCAGTGGAGTGATACAGCGTCTGCTCTTCATGGGGTTAAAAACTCAATCCATTTATTTACAAACTCAGTTTGGGACGGTCCCAAAATATATGAAAATGGTTTGTTTCCCTTGAGCCACACTGTCTTCAACATGTCCAGGTCTTATTGTTGTATTTTTCCTGATGTGGGGTCTTAAAATATCTCTCAGTATTTTTCCAACAATGTTCTCGACAGTCCATGGAGGAAGTTGATGACTCGTTGAAAACCGCAATGGTTTTTATTCGTAGTACATTTTATATATGTGTAAACGAGATATAGGAAGCAGAAAACTTCGATGTTGAAAATATGCCAGATTGCCTCAGTGTGATTAATAGTTACATACAAACAACAGAAAAATCATATTTCTAAACTCTGGTTTCCTTTTATTCCTGGATTGTATGTTCAATAAAACTGTAAATGATCAGTTTACATTCACACATTTCCAGCAGCCACCATTTCTGCTGAAACTGCTCCACGTACAAATAATGTGAGATATTCAGAGAGAGAGATTAATCGTGGCCTTGTGCACAGTTTTAGTTTGACTATGAATTAACAGTTCTGGATCATTAGATGCATCACAACTAAAGACATTCAGGTATGTGACCAACTTATTTAAAATCTAAAGTGAGTTTTGTTTTTATGTTCTATGTATTTCATGTGCTTTTATGAAGTGCACTCTGTTCATGGGCAGCACTGTTTTTCCTGTTTGGATGCTCCGTAAAATTAGCTGAGATCAAGAAAGTGACTCATTAATGTTCTCTGTCCCTGAAGTCTTAAACTGTACAAGTACATAAATTACTGGTCATGATCTTTTTTTTCTTTCGATTAGAAACCTGCTGACATAGTAGAGAGAAATCTATCTGGGAGATCAGGTTTCTGCATCCACTGCCTCTAAAATGAAAGAATAAGATGACTGCAGGAAGCTGAGCTCAGTTATTTACCTGCATTCACACACACTGATTGATCATTTAGACTTTTTGGCATTAAGTAACAAACAAACTCAGCTGTGACGTCTCGACGTTTCCACATCACATTTATCACAACTCCGTCTGGCTGCTGGAAGATTCTTTGTTTCCACTGTGGAGGAAAACAAGTGAACGTGAGTGAAAGAGGAAGCTGGAGAAGACAGCAGTGTGTTGTTGGGTGTTGCCAGTGTGTGTGTGTGTGTGTGTATGTGTGTGTGTGTGTGTCACTGTCTCCAAAAAACAAGTTCCCATCAGATACAAACCCTCCATTCACCTCCACGATTTATGACCAGAGAGCTTCATCCGTCAGGCCTCAGCCGGGTGGAGCGCCGCACCGACACAACACACGTAATGAGATTAAAGTAATCTGATTACAACAACTGGAGCCTGTCAGGTTTAAACAACTCCTGTGTTTTCCTGGTGTCTGTTGGTGCTCACTAATGCTGTCACTAATATTGTGTAAATACTCAGTGAAAATCCTTCTGCTCATTTATTGATGTTTCAACTGTAACAGATTACTCTAATCTGATTACTTCAACAACGACACTTGAAACCACTGAAAAACTTTAAAGCTTTTATCTGCAGGGAACAAACAGACGAGGTTATTGTCCCTGTAGTTCATGTACGTTACAGGTGATCTGATACTTTCAGCAGGTAATCTGTAATCTATGACAGATTACACGCCGACCTTCCTCCTCCTCCTCCTCCTCCTCCTCCTCCTCCTCCTCTGGAGCCTCCAGTCTGACTCAGACGACTGTGTAAGTGCTCCATACAAAGAACCAACCTGCGCGCAGCCATAAATAAGGTCCCCCCTCCCCTGGGTGTGACAGGACAGGTTGAGATGAAAGGTTCCGGTCTGTTCTCTTCCCCCGCAGCTTCTTATTAAAGAGCTTTTAACATGTAAACACAGCAGAGACACGCACTCATAAAACTCAGACAGACAGGGAGAAGACACAGCCAGTGTGTGTGTGTGTGTGTGTGTGTGTGTGTGTTTTACCTCTCCTTTCCTTTAGTCCACACTAAACATTTCTACATCATTTATAGCAAAACACCTGAACAATAGGAATATGGCAAAATCAAATGAGGCAGCAAAATGTGATGTGATAATGAGGCTCAGACGTTGAGCAATAGCGAAGATATTTTTTGACCAAACACAAAGTTTAGATGACGTTCAGTCGAGTTGCTTTGTGGCCAGTAGCAGACACACATAAACCGCCATGACATAACTACATTTATGACCGTAAGAGCAACATTTCAACAGCGACTCTGGGATATTGTAGTGGATCACGCTGTTGCCGTGGCGCTTGCAGTGTGAACACAGCATCAGGAGCGATTGTGACTTTCTTCATTTCATTTCCTCTCTGACATCATGCAACATTCTTTTTGCTTTATTTCTTTGACCCGTTAAATTTAACTCACACAAATATGGACACACACTTCTTCCACTTCTGTGCCCGCCGCATCGATGTCTAATGGGCCATCCTGCTGAGAACAGCAAGGTAACACACACACTCACTCACACACACACTCACACTCAGTCTCTCCTGCTGGGTGGTGTAGACACAACCCCACTGAGCAGGTCGGGTCCTACAATGGCCCATCAGCAGGGAGGACACAGCAGTAATCCATGTTAACATAAGAATGGAGGAACAGCACACCTCAGCCCTGAGTACACACACACACACACACACACACACACACACACACAATGGCAGAATACTCTTGAGGTGTCCGCACGGAGATGGCAAACAGATCACACAAGCCCTTTTTTACACAGAGGTGGCGCCATAGAGCCGCTACAAACTCCCTTCTTTACGCCTCATTTACATTTTTACCAGAACAAAACGACGGCGGCATCATGTTGCTCCCGTGTGTGATGTCACACAACGTGCTGACAATGTGAAATCAAATGAGGCGAGACATGTAACACAACAGCGTCAGCCTCTAGTGTGACATATAACACACGTGTCAGCAGCTCTTCATAAACAATAACAATGACATCACATGTCAGTAACAATCATTTAGCGTCCCTGTTATATGGCGGCTGATCTCATCCTCTGCTCGGAGGGTAAGAAGCTCCTGGACCTCAGTGTTTTCACTATCTGTGGACATTTTTGGCTGCTCTTCTTCTTCTTCTTTCAATTGGCCGCTAACCGCTGTGAGCGACTTTTTTAACCTCCCAGTGGTTTGCACATGTTACACATCACATACCCTCTCGTCCTGCAGCCTGTCCCTTTTGCACAGATGTCATATCAGCGCTGTTAGTTCTTCTGCTGCCAGCTTAAAGATGAAACAACTCTGTCCCGCTATCGTACCTTTTATACAGAATGGCGAGGCGGCACAACGGCGTGACCTTCCCACCTTGAACAGGTAGTTTTAAAGAAGGGTTAAGATTCTGTCAGAAATGTCTGAGCGTCTACATCCCTAATTGCTCCTCACAAAGACAGGTAAAAGAACACACACACTCTAAACTTCCGCACATTAACACCTTCCCCTCTTCATTCACTGCTGTGTTTAGATAACACCCCCATCCATCCTTCAACCTGTTCTCCTGATACAAGACGTGTGTGTGTGTGTGTGTGTGTG
>CM048919.1:43594190-43846690 GCA_026686955.1 Epinephelus cyanopodus | reverse complement strand
GCAGAGCTGCAACTGAAAAGTTCCCCAATTTGTCATGCGGTAAAAAAAAAAGATAACATCACAGCATGAAAAGACATGAAGTCATTCATCATGCAGTGATAGAGCATATAACTTTAACTATAACTAAGAGAATTTCAGCATGGTCAGAGTCTGAACTGCTTCCACCACTTGCCTGTGCTGTGCACTTTGTCTGCCTCTGCACTGTGTATGTATTTTAATGTGGCCGGCCTTTATGTCCAAGACAAATGTCCCTCAGGACAAATAAAGTCATTTTGAATCTTGGACAAACGAGACAGAGCATTAAGCCAGCTGCCACTTGGATTTTGATGCTCGTCTGTTTGTATTGTTACGGTGCCTGTATTTAGAGCAGCCAAAAATAAGCAAGGAAAGAGTCGCTTTACAGCAACAGGTTCTCACACGTCATATGAGATGTCATGAAAGAAGTCCTAGTGTGCATACGTTTCCATATGCAGTTTGCTGAAATGCTGCAAAAATGTTCTCATGATCATACACACGTCAACTTCGTCTGACTGAGTTGACTTTGCCTGTATTATAATGTGCAGATGGTATTGCAAGACTCTGAAATCTAACTCTCACAATAAATAAATGTTGGAGCTGAGAGAGAAGGGCAAATACTGCAAATGGTGCAAAAAGATAAATAAAAAATTGGTGCATGTGAACAGAAAACAAGTATTTTGAGCCCTGAAAACGTTCCAGTAACCACAGAAGTGTCGTGGCTCGGATGATTCTTGTTAGTAATTTGACCAGCCACCAACATTTTGGGCGATCAAAGACTTAAACTGAAAGCAAGAACTTTCGCTGGAGATCTCCTGACTCCTCTTTGTTTCGTGGTAACTCCAACATTCAGAGAACCTGATGGAAACACTGTAAAATGGTGAATTTAATGATGATGCCACTCAAACACCCGGATGGTGACAAGAAACTATTGATTACACAGTCATACATTTTTTCACACGTTCCCAAAATATTCAGTGTTTTATGTTAGAGAGACAAACAACAATATGGGAGTCAAACTGTGCTGGATTGAGACCTGATGACTTTAATGTTCTTCATCTCTAAAGCTGGAGATTTTTCTGACAGTCATGAGCTCAACAGTCACGTTTTAGGTGATAAAGGAAAAGAGGAGGAAGAAAGGAGAAAGGAGAGGGGGGCCGGCTGAGGGAGGGACAGAGGTGAGGAATTTATACGGCCGCCTCTATAGGTTATGGTGAATTATCCTGAATTAACAGTTTGTTTACTTTAGCTGGGAGGCTGCTGAGTGAAGCGGGTGAAGTCGGGGCGTCAGGTGACCCAGCTCTTTGTCATGCAGAGAGGAGGGCTGGCGAACGCAGCCCCAAATGACTGGCAGGAATGTCACCTGGAACAATGCTGTGATTCTCCACCTCAGCAGCGTCCATCATCATTAGAGGTCGCCCGTCTTTGTGAAAAACTGCTGTGAATGTCTTTGTGAAGTCTTACTGTCATGACACTGCGGCGCTGACACTTGACCTGTTCACTGTCGGTGGCTGGATTGAGCAGTGATTGAGGGACGGAAGATTGATCCACTAAAAATCACTTTAAATGACTGAAATATTAAAATACTAAATAAATACAAACTCCTTCAAAAGCACACGTGAGTCCATGAGTCGTCCTGATAGTCTCCATTAAGCTGTGATTTTAAAATGATTCTTCTTTCTTCATATGTCATGATTGATTTAATGAACGTTTCTTCAGCTTACAGGCAAATAGATCAGACTGAGAAAGAAGAAAGGCAGGACACTCCCCCTCCCTTCTCTGCACCTTCCCTCACCTTCCCCTTCATGTAGGAATATATAGTGATCTGTTACAGAAACAATTCAGCCCTCCTGTGTGCAGTGCATTTACTTAGAATAAATACAAATGTTGATGTTACACGTCTAAATTATTTGCATCTTCCTTTCGATCTCAAAATGTGATCAAGAGTCTAATCTGAAAGTGTCTTATATTCTTCATCACTGCATCAATCTCCTATTTATCAAAACTTTTCTGTCTCTATTTGAATCTGAAGACTTTTCCAGTGCAGACGAATCGTTCCACTTGTTTCCAATGAAATCAACTTACTTTTGTTAATTTTCTGGAAATAAGTGTCTCTATATATAAAAAGAGAAAGACACTTTGATAAGTCTTTTGCAGTGTTCTCAGAGGGAAACAAATGATCACATCACTTTTTGTTTAATTCAACCAAAAGCCAGACTCACTATGCAAATCCTCCCTTTCTGCACAGCACATTGATTTGCATCACTAATAAGTCATTTCTATTATTTTTGGCTAAAAACAGAGCAGTTACTCAAAATGCAAACTCACCACCTGGAAAAAAACCTGTTTCATACAGATACTGGCGGTTACTGCAGCGCGGCCGCAGAGGAAAAGTGAGAAAACGCCATCGGGATCATTTTCATAACAGTTATATATGGAAATGCATCATTCTGGATGATTTATCAGAAACTGCAGAGCAGAGTGCGCTTTGTGCTCAGACACACACCAGCGTCACAGCACGGCAGCTCAGCTCACAGGGACCTGGGTTGGGAATCAGAGGGTCCAGGGTAACATGAGGACTGTTGCGTGGAGAGGTGCCAGTTCACCTCCTGGGCACTGCTGAGGTGCCCTTGAGCAAAGCACAGAATACCCAACTGCTCGGGGTATCAGCTCCCCATCTCTGACATCTCTCTGTGATATATATGTAGAGGTCCATGTATTTCAGCCTGTGTGTGTGTGTCCATGACAACAGAGTGAAAAAACTGAATTTCGCCTTGAGGATGAATAAAGTACAGTCTATCTGTTGTGGAAAAAAGTATCCAGCTTTATCCCAACCAGAAGCCCTGGATGACCAGAGGTGTACGGCGCCTGCTGCGGGAACAGGTCTGGTGATGGGGCACCATACAGTGCCGCCAGGGCCGACCTGACGAGAGGCATCTCAAGGGCCAAGTCTGACTACAAGAGGAAGATGGAGGGGCAACTCAACAGCAACACCATGAGGCAGGTTTGGCAGGAGCTCCAGCAGATCACCAACTACAGCCCTAACCTCACGGCCACCAACAGGGACCCTCCGCTGGCAGAAGAGCTTAAGCTGACTTTGAGGTGGAGCCACCAGAGGCAGCTGCCTCACCAGCCGCCTGCACTTCCTTCATCACGGTGGCGGAACATGAGGTGCGGCGCACACTGAGGGAGGTGAACCCAAAAAAGGCTGCTGGACCCGACGGTGTTGCTGGGCGTGTACTGAAGGACTGCGCAGACCAGCTTGCTGGAGTCTTGACCAACATTTTCAACCGGTCCTTACTTGAGCACACTGTTCCACCCTGTCTGAAGGCCTCCATCATAGTTCCTCTGCCTGAAAAACACAACAGCAGCCTCAACGACTACAGACTGGTGGCACTTACTCCAGTCATCACGACGTGCTTCGAGAAGCTGGTCCGGAGGCACATCACTTCCTGTCTTCCACCAACATTAGACAGACACCAGTTTGCCTACAGGCAGATCAGATCCACAGAAGACGCAGTAGCCAGCGCCCTCCACGCTGCTCTGTCACACCTGGAGCAGCCAGGTACCTATGTCAGACTGCTGGTCATGGATTTTTCTTCTGCATTTAACACCATCCTCCCACACAAGCTGGTGCATAAACTAACAGACCTCGGAATAACAGACTCCATCTGCCATTGGATTCTGGACTTCCTGTCAGACCGCTCCCAGAGGGTCAGGGTCGGCACCCACACCTCCACAGCCCTCAGCCTCAGCACCGGCTCCCCACAGGGCTGCGTGCTGAGCCCCCTGCTCTTCACCTTGTACACACACGACTGCAGCCCCTCTCACCTGAGCAACACCATCATCAAGTTCACAGACGACACCACCATAGTCGGGCTCATCTCCGGGGGGGATGAGTCCGCCTACCGGGACGAGGATGACAGGATGGTGCAAAGATAACAACTTGGTTCTCAACACGGCAAAAACCAAAGAGGTTGTAGCAGACTCGGTTGCTCGGCTTTGTCTCGCCCATCGGACGCTCAGCGTCTCTGGGGTCTATGGGGCAGTGGGCGGGCCTCGGCTGGCCTGGACGCTGGGCTTCTGCATGATGATTGGATGATCTGTCTGAGGCTGAATCCCTTTTTGATTTACAGTGAAATGAGCGAATCAGCGATCTTGAAATATAAACCACCACCGGAGCGATTTTCAAGTTTCATTCCGTTGTTTCGAGTTGATGTGGAGACTTTTCCAATCCTCTTAGTGACTTTTTCTTTGTTAAAAACGACTAGCGACAAATGTAGCATGTTTTTCTGGTGTTATTGGAGACTGTGCTCGTGTTTGGAGACTCTGACTTCTGTCGCTCTGCAGTTACTGTCCCCAACGAGCAGCAGGTGCTGCTGTGAGGCCTCCACCGTCCCAAAGCTCTCACAGGCGGTCACACTACCAGCCCCAGCTAGCGAGCGAGCTAGCAAGCTGCACATAATGGCAGACAATTTGAATATTGTTGACCGGATTTTGGCGAAGCCATTTGATAGTCTTCTTTACGAAGGAGAAACTTCAGATTGATTTGGTGCAAAGTGTGAGGAAAGTAACAGTCTTTTCAGCTGTCCTGGTGTGACAAAGTAAGCTGGCTGACTGGAAGTGCTGTGACAAATAAAATGTACTGTTGGCGATGCCTCTTGATGAAACCATCTAAGCAGCTTAGCTCTGCTGAGAGGACGCTGCTCGAGTCCCTGGAGAAGACGCCTTGTTGGTACGACGGGGTCACAGATCATTTTTTTGAGAAGGAACAGAGGGTTGAATTTACATATAAATAAATGGACACATTTTATGATGTAGGCCGAAAATGAGCGTCCCCTCCTTGAAAGACCAGCAGCCGCTACTGGTGTGTGTGTGTAAGACGTATTTTTAGTATTAAGTCTAGTACTTATGTACTTTTATTAATTGCACCATGATTGCACTTAATTTTGTTGTACTCATACAATGACAACAAAGATTCTATTCTCTTCTTCTTCTTCTTCTTCTTCTTGAATGGTCTCACTGGAGAACAAGCTGTTTGATTCTGTGGCTAAAACATGAATAAGAGCACAGGAACCTAAATATATTAATGGGTGATGACATGATTTCCTCCTGTTGTTTTGTCAGTCTGAGGTTTGTACCCGGATGTTTTTGAGAAGAAGCTAAAGAGAAGTTGTGTGTCACAACCAAAACACAGACTGGAAACAGTATTGCAAGTGTGTGTGTGCATGTCTGTGTGTTTTCTCTCCACACACACACACACACACACACACACGCACACAGATTGAACCCACTGCAGGTCAATGCAATCCGCTCCCCTTCGTGGTTTGTTTACGTAGCCGCTGTCCTTAAACACCTAGCATTAGCATTAATGAGCTAAAGAACAAAGGCAGTGAATGGGCCGATATTAGCATTTGCTCATCTGCCTTTTATTTGATACAAGCTCAAAGTCAGCTGAGGAGGAGTCATTAACACTTCATTTACAGCTCTTTAACTTTGCTTGCTGATGTTTGACAGGAACAAAACTTTATCCCTGGTCTCCTGACAGAGAGGCACAGCAGCAGAGTCACTCAGGCCTGAAAAAGATGTTAAAACAGGAAGTCAAATTTCATTCAAAGCAAATTTGTTAAAAGTTGAAAAGCCGACAACTGACAGACGTGTTTTGCAAGTGAGAGGTGATATGTGAACAATCCATTTTCTAACCCCAGTGATTCTCAGTAAACAGGACTTTTATTTGCTCAGAACACAAAGTTTGAAAATCTCTGACAAGTAACGCTGCTGAACTATAAAGTGTTTCTGGCGTTTTTGTTTATGAAACAAGAAAGGTTGAAGAATAAAGGAGAAACACAAAGATTTTAGAGGTTCTTATTGTCTGGTGGATGCAATAACGCAGGACAACCAGTGCTGCTCTGATGAAGCTCTGACAGGCCGAAGGCTCAGATCAAAATACTGTAAGTGTGAGGAAACGTCTTCTTCCTCATTCTCTGTAAATGTTGTGGTCTAAACAACAAGCTCTCAAGACAATTTGTGGAAATACAAAAACAATGTGAGCAGGTTTTATCAGCCCAGAAGTGATAAAGCTCTCTGCAGAGAAACAGAATTCAAGGCCACAGTGTACGACACCAAGAGTTTCCAATATAACATGAATCATCTTTGTGTAAAAAATATGAAGGCGAAGCTCCAGCAGGACAAACTGGTGAAATGAAAGGACGACACGGTGACATCAGTTTAATGGATCTCTGTGTGTTTGTTAACTGATGATGAAACTGAGGAAATGATGAGTCAGCCGAGTGACATGAGCTAACGTTTGTCGAGTCAATTAGCACATGCTAATAGAGCTCCACTCACTTACAGCAGGGTTCGTCAGAGCTTGTTAGCACGCTACAGTGTTGAGTTTCTCTGCTTTGCCCTGCTGTTGTTTTAACAGCAAACAGCCTGGAGATGGACAGAGGGCAGAGTGGACCTCTTTCACAGCAGACACTTTAGCTTGTCACAGGATGAAAAGCAGAGGTCAAACTGATGACATTAACAGTGGTTGTTGACGTTCTGGGACGCCGTGTCAACTTCAGCCTGTTACGTGCATTGTCTGTTCAAAATACACTTCTGTTTTCACAGGAAATGTACAGTTTGCATACAGTCTCTTTCAGAATAAAAGCACTACATCAGTACAACACCACCAACTGATGTTTTTTTTTTTGCTTCAACAACAAACGCACATAGTTAGGTTTAGGAAAAAAGAACAAGGTTTGGCTTTACAATCATACGAGATGTGAACACTGGCCTGGGTGAGTGTGTGTGTGTGTGTGTGTGTGTGTGTGTGTGTGTGTGTGTGTGTGTGTGTGTGTGTGTGTGTGTGTGTGTGTGTGTGTCTCTCTCAGACAGTGAGAGCCTGTCTTCAGACTGTGAGCAGCTTACAGCTTGGGGGAGTTTTGGGGGCCGTTGTGTTGGCTGAGAAAACTCATCAGGCTAATTCGTCACCAGTTTAATCCACTGGTCTAATTCCAGTGTCTGAGACAGTGAACTGGTCTCAGCAGATTACAAACAAGGAGAGCGAGACTCGCCAAAACAAAGACGACTCTCTCTGTCGAAGGAAGGTAGAGCCTGGACAGATAGACGGGACAGTGTGAGAGTAAGACCCCTGCAGGCTCCAGCGCTCAGTTCAACACACAAAGTCTGAGATGTTGACCAAGAAATCCGCCTGAACCTATCTGACTCAACACTGCTGACATTGTGTCATTTAACTGAAAAAAAAGTCATTTCAAGTTCCAGAGAAACAGAGAAAGTCCAAATCCCTTGCCAGGCTTCCTGCTCTATCTCTTCTACATCTGCGCTGTCATCTTGGTCAAACTGTTTGTCTAGTAGTTTTGGACTCGCAGGAAAATCAGACCGCAGCCCAAAATCCCCGAGTGCAGGCCCGCTCTGTCAATTCATTCAGACAGCTGAACGTACAGAAGCAGAGAACTCCACCCAAAATCCTTCACAGCGAGTCTCCTAAAGCGAACTTGGACGGGAGTTCCCCACTTTATTTAGTCTGTGAATTCACTTTATCTGACTTTAATCCACTGAAGTCTTTTCTCTTTGTTTTCTGTGCACTGGATCCGTCGCACCTGAAGAACTCCTTACACAAAATGCATTTGTTATTTCCAGAGTGCCCTCAGCTATTAAAGAACTGTCTACTAAACATCCACAGAAAAATCTTTCACTTCTTGCTTTTAAAAATTCTAATGTCAGAGGAACAGACTGATTTTTTATTTTATTTTATTGGTTTATTTAACAGAGGTTCACCTGCAGGTGAGGGTTTACCATATGAACTAACATTTTCATTTTAGCATGTTAAACCTGAAACTACTGACAGATATTAGAGGAGATTTTGTAATTTTGCATGCGCGTGTGTGTGTGTGTGTGTGTGTGTGTGTGTGTGTGTAGGAGGGAAGGATTATTGTGTCTGTTTCGGCTGCAAAAGCATGTGGGACACGTCACCGAGCTCTGCAGGTTGCCCCCTCATTCCCTGCTGATGATTAACTCAGTTCAGCTAATTAACACACACACACACACACACACACACACACACACACACACACACACACACACAGAGTGGTAAACTCCACTGGTGTTGTTGTGAATGACACGCTTCCTTCTAAACATCCTGAATTTTCCTTTCAGTTCAGTGAGACTTTGAAAGCTTAAAGAGGCTGATTGATTTTATAACAACACACACACACACACACACAGACACACACACACATTATATCAGCATATCCTCACACAGCAGCTCGTATGATATTTTAAGAATTAGTGTTTTACGACTGACATTACGTAATCACTGGTATGTAAAGTAATGTAAAGTGACTGAGGTTAGGTTCAGGAAAAGAACCTTCAAATGACTCCAAGTTCATTAAAACCTCATGTTCTGAACATCGGCTCCAACCTCACACTTCCTTATTCTTTACTCTCGTCAGCGCGTCGGTCATGTGATCGCAGCCTTTCCAGTCACGTGGAGCATCACTTTTCAGAGGAAAATGAACAATGCATGACAACAGCCTGATTCTGTACATCACAGCATGTGGTGAGTCACATTCCTCTCAGAAGAGAGAAGAGAGAGGCTTTAAAGTCTCTTCAGCTTTCTGCTTGAATTTGTCACTTTTTCAGCTCCTGTTGGGTCCACGAGTAGACAAGCAGGGTTCCTCCTGTTTTACATTTTATCGTCTAAGAACCTTAAAGGAACATCCAGTTTTGTTGATCTGAGGATGCAGTGGCATCATGGCGCCTGTTTCACTGCTGTCACCTCTTTGTCAGATTAAAACAGTGACTGAAATATTACCATAGTGACGGGAAGGACCAACGAAATGTTGATAATGACGTCCAGGTTGCAGGAATACAAAATTTTCATTTAATATTTTTAATATTAGAATATTTTGTAGGATGTGACAGAAAAATGTCGCAATTCAAAGCTGTGAAAACATTCAGCTACAAGACTCATTACAATTTAAAGGGTTTAACTCACTATTCAACAATTCATACACACATACTAACTCACACTCTCTCTCACACACACACACACACACACACACACACTCCCCGCTCAGAGTCACCCCGCCTTACCCCCTGTGTGGCGGCTGCGGGCCCAGATTTGAAAGGGATTTGTTTGACCTGAGGAGGTGTTGGTGGGGGGACAGTGTGTTTGTGTGTGTGTGTGTGTGTGTGTGTGTGTGTGTGTGTGTGTGTTTGGGGGGGGAGACTCAGACAGACAGTAAAACATATGTCGCTCTCAGGGAGGGGCCATCTTGCTAATTTAGCCGTGGCGTTGCTGCGCTGCGCCGGTCAATAGTTTGGATCGTCCACACCCTGAAAACACACAGACCTGCTGCTTTACAGCTCGCCAGAGGCACGGCGGCAATATGGAGGGGAGGAGGACCCCTGAGTGTGTGTGTGTGTGTAAATTCTCCCTCCAAGGCAGAGAGGACTGTAGGACGTGTCGCCTTCTGTTTCTTATAACGAAGTTTCTCTGTTTCAATATTTTATGATGGAGAGTGAGCGAGGTGGGACGGAGGGTGAGGCAGATTTAAACCTGATGAACATCATCATCATCATCCTAATCCTTAAAAAGGTAGATGGGCCGAAACCTCAAATACACAATTCACAATGCATCTGTTATTTTTTTAACCATCATGCCTCAGGACATTTGTCAGGTTTGAGGATGTGTCCACAACAGAAGTCATCAGAGCAACACGAGCGGTCGGATACTCAGACAGGATTTAAATAAATCCCCAGTTTAACCGTATTATCTAAAGTAGAGAAAATGAAGGTAATCGCAGCCGAAGTTTCCTCTTTAATCAACCGATGCTCTGAAAACTGTGTGCGTCAGTGGCGTGAGCAGAAGTGTCACAGTAATGAATTTTAATTAAAGTTTGACACATTTTCCTCATTTTGCTTTCTGTGCAAAACAGTTTCATGTTCCTTCACGTGTAGTGTTGAAACATGGTGTGCACTTGAGACGTGCAGCGACTGAGAGCTGCAGCGACTGAGCACGATGCAAAAACACGCTCTATTACTACTGATGAACTATCCAGAGCTGCTCTGATCACCTGCAGCTGACACCAGTCTGGTCTCTGTGAGCTGCAGCTCATTTTTATTTGCCCTGGTGAAGACTGTGAGCTGAAACGTGTCAGCATGAAGCCCATTTATTAAAGGCTTTCAGTTTGCAAAGCAGTGTGCCCTGGTATTTTTTGGTTGTGACTTATCAATCTCAGGTGTCGTTGGATCCAAGAGCTTTAATACCTGCGTGTGTGAGAAACTCTCCTCAGTCACAACTATTTTATAGATGTTGAATCAATAAACTCAATAAATCACAACAGGTTTTTAGTTTGGTGTTGAACAGTGGTCTGCAGCCTGCCAGGCATCTCTCCAACGAGTCACCTCCAGATGACAGTCAGCTTATATACTACGTCACTTGAGAAACAGTGATATGACATGTATGAAAGATGCAAATGTAACGTAATGTGGTTTGCAAAAAGAACATACAACATTTTCCTGTAAACACTGAGCTGACAGCACAGAAATTCCTAATTCCTAAGCCTATATCACATGTTTTTCGTTGTAATTGACCTTTGTAACACTTTTGTCTTTGTTGTAACACTTTATGTTTTTGTTTTGGTGTGATGTAGTGTAAAAAGGGAAGGCAACATATAAGCTACGGCTTCAGCCTTCACCTTTTTTGTTCATTCATATATATGTACTGCTTTACTGGAATGCTTTTGGTTAATTAACAAATGAACCATAAACTACTACTACTACTAAGAAGCTAAAGTTGTAAATGTGTGTCCTCAGTCACGACTTTTCCAAATAAGACACGTAGGATATGCTGATATCATTCAGGTTTTCAGAGCATTCTTCCAACACGTATACAGCACTTTCAGGATGTGAGTCTCAGCCGGGATTTTCCTGCAGTTTGCAACACACAGCCTCTTGCCTGTTCGTTGGACACAAACCAACTTACCCGCAGTTTGTCAGACGGTGTTAAGATGCATGTCCAAAAGAAAAGCTCACATTTCTGGTCAGAAGCAGAAACACACCAACTTTAAATATTAGATTTGTGTTTTTTGAGTCCACCACTGGTAGGAAACTTTAAAAATAAATTGACAAGCATCTCCAGCCATTTCCCTTTTCTATAGTTTGATGTGATGAAAGACAAGTTAGGACACGTTAATCCAAGAGTGCACAGATGCATATGAACAGGAATATTAGTGGAATAATCATCTTCATCAGCCATTGAAACAACTTCGTAGGAATGTTGTCTTTTTTTAGAAAAACGGCAGCCCAACCAGTTTGGTGCTGTGTCTGCAGGGATGTGGGAACTGTGCCGCACTGTCGTGGTGAAGAAGCAGCTGAGCCAGACGGCAAAGCTTTCAATTTACCATTCCAGCTACATCCCATCCCGAGTCAAGCCGCTGTTCCTTCATGTCAAAAGAGGCTTTTTGAGGGGGGCCATCTGATCAGGATCCTCCTGGGCACCTCCTGTTAGAGGTGTTCTGTGGACGTCCAGCTGGTAGGAGGCCCGGGGCAGAGCCAGAACACACTGGAGGGATTATAGATCTCATCTGGTCTGGGAACGACTCGTTGTCCTCCAGGAGGAGCTGGGAAGCGTTGCAGGGGAGAGGGACGACTGGAGTGGATGGATGGATGGATGGATGGATGGATGGATGGATGGATGGATGGATGGATTGGTCAACTACAAACATGACGTATCATCTGAAACATGGAAGTAGCTACATGCCCATTAGCCACTTAGCATGGCTAAATATATTGTCTCTGAAAATAGTTTTCTCCCCAGCCTGTATATCCTCCTAACCTCCTTCTGCTCCTCCTCTGCTTTCACCTGAAAAAAGGAGCTCAGCTGCTCCCTTGTCTTTGTTTCTCCACCTCCTCTGAGCGTGCCTGTATATTCGGGAAACATGCATTTCTCAGTTTGCTTTATGAGCTTGATACGTGTCACAAAATCAGTGAGATACTCTTACTCTGTCTTTCTGCTGTCCTCATGACTTCTCTCCTCTGACCTCCTCACCCTGTGGCCTCCTCTGCTCTACATCCTTCTATCATTTTGTGCCTCCTCCTGTCATCAGGCACAACCTTCTCCTCCTCTCTGCTTTCAGCTCTCTCATCTTCCCCCGTCCCCTCTCTTCTTCTTCTTCTGCTATTAAACTGGAAGAGGTTGTTTAAAGAGGTCAGTCATTTCCGTTGCCTCCTCCCTCCGTCTGTCCTCTCTTTGATTTCTCCTCCGCTCTCTGTCTGTACACTCTCTTCTTATTCCTCCTCTCTGACTCCATTCATATTTTTTTTTTCCATCTGAACTTTATTCATCTGTTTCATGTGTTTCTTATGACTTTCTATTCTCTGTCTCTCTTGTCGGTGATGGATGGAGGAGGCGACAGCTTGGTCTTGGCCCCTGGGGGGGAAAGGGGGATGCCACACACACACACACACACACACACACACACACACACACACACACACACACACACACACACACACACACACACGCTGTCCCTAAATACCTGACCTGGATTGTTACTGGGTTAAACTGGGTTGAAGAGGAAGGTGAACATGTTTCTACATAAAATGAGTTTGCCCTTTATTCAGGTTCCATTTAACTGAGTGGTTATTTGCAGTTCACACTGCACATCCTGGAAGTTTAACATTTTAGAAAATATGCTTTCTCACTTTCGTGCCTAAAGTATGGCAACTGTTCATCAGAGGGATTAATAGGAGGTCTCTGAGAAACACACACATTGACGCTTTTAAAACAAGAGCTTTTCTATCATTTGTGTGTTTTGGACAAACAAGATATGAATCAGTTGGAACAAATGACTCTGAAATAGTCATGTGTATTTATCCAACCCAGTCTCACTCCGAAATCTGACTTCCAGCGTCAGACACCAAGAAAAAAAGCCTTCCTTTCACTTCAGCATGATGTGATCGGCCGGTCATCTGTTATTGTTTACGGCGCCTGGCAGCATCAGGAGGAAACACTGTGGGACAACAACATAAGTTAAAGGGGCAAAACTACAGGTAGGGTGGGCAGGAGGGGGGCTCGATGGGTCAAACAACCACCAACACTGTTCACTTTCCGTAAGACAATGCATGTTACAGGCTGAAGTTGACACGGCGTCCCAGAACGTAAACAACAAACCCACCCAGGGTACCTTGGAAAGGCCATGACCAAGCGTCGTTATGTGACGAGGTCGGAGTGAGAATGTGTCGATTTATTGGCTCCGGCTTTGATCAGCAGTGATGGAAACACAAAACGCAAGTGAACGCTCTGATTTTAGCTCCTTTACCGTCAGGATACCAGGCTGCAAAATATCATCGCTCTCAGACCAAGCAGCGCTCGAACATCAATCCAAATTACTCAGCACTGAGTCTGAAGAGACACTAAATGAGTAAGAGATTTATAAAAAGTCGTAACCACATTGAACGTAACACACCAGAAAAAAAACAGCGCGAAAACAGTCTGTCACCTGTTTAGAGCTGATTTTCCTGCTTTTAAAAAACCTAAAAAACCTAGCTACAAATTACTGAAGTATGGACATAAAGTTTGACTACTTTCACCCCTGATATCTGCAGGACCTCGTAAGATCTGTCTGTCTGTTTCCTGTTAGAGTGAAGCCACACTATGGATGATGTAGCAGCTTAAAGATGATGCGATAAAACAGGTTGCTGTCTTTGTTCAGAGCGTCACAGTGTTTCTTTGTCTTTTTGTGTCTTGGTCATTTATGAGTGTGTGACACAACATCCCTCCAGTCCTGACAACATGATTGTTCTAATCATGACTTTCAAACCTGCTCGTGATAATGTTCATCCATGGTGACCTTTATATTCCAAATTTCCCACATGTAGAAATTTAAACCCCTTCATGTTTTCACCTGCTAATTTTAGAAGCTCCTCCCTGTCAGCGGTTTATTGACTCACGTTCCCGTGAGTGTGACTCACAGCACGGTTGTGTACCTGTACAGCTGACACACACTTGGAAATGGGGGTTTTCCCGGGCTGCAAACATACCGTCAATTTAAAAGGTCCAGGACGCCAGAGATCAAAGAGTGGGACGAAAGGGGGCGTGGCCTCATGGCTCCATCAGGTTGCCTCAGGAGACGGTCCCTGAGGAAACGTCGCCGGCGGCAGCCCTGTCGTCAGGGCGCAAATTACAGGCTTGATGGTCAGGTAACTATCACCTGGACTGGCTCACTCTCTCTGTCTTTGTTTGTGTTCAGGTTCTCCGTCTTTCTGTCTCTCATCATCATCTTCTTCTCTTCTTCTTCTTCTTCTTCCTCTTTATCTCTTCCCCTTTCAACAACACTGGTTTTGTCCTGGAAAGACATGTAGATTATTTTCATTGGAAAACCTTAAGACCTTTTCTGATTCATTTTAATTGTTTTGTTCCTTCATTTCCGTCTCTTTATTTTGACATGTCAAATATATAAATTAGTATTTATACAGTGTATGGCCAAAAGTATGTGGACACAGTCAAGGGAAAGCTTAACATTACAGCAGACAATATTTTAGGCCATGTTGTGCTACAGTTTGAGTTTTTCTTTTTCCTGCCTCAACATTACAGTGTGCACAGTGAAGCTCCACAAAGAAATGATTTTACCAGTTTGATGTCGAAGAACTTGACCAACCTGTCAACACGTTCTCATCCCAACTAGAGACTTTTCCCGTCTACGTATGATATACAGCGTATGCTCCTGCATCTGATGTTGGCGTTCCAGGACGGCGTGTCAGTTTACACTTGTTACATGCATCGTGTCTTGTGTAAAACATTTATTTCCTTGTGCAACAAAAGTACACAGTTAGGTTTAGAGCAAAACATCAAGGTTTAATAAACATTCTCACAGGAAGTGAACAGCGGGCTCTTGGGTGAAAGTCCGTGGTTGTTGCACCCATTTACCACCCCTCCCACCGGCCCTATTAGGACTCCCGCCTCTTTAACTGACATTGTTGCCCCGCCATGATTCCCTCGACGCCACAGGACGCTGTTAAACAATTACGGCGAATCACTGACCAAGTGCTGCTATTCAAAGCCTTCGGAGTGAGACCAGGTTGCTCAGTCCGATCGATCCCTCGCTCCTCTACAGCTCCACCCTCTCACCCAGATATGGTCACTTCTAGCTCCAAAGAAACAAAGATGGCACAGTAGCTACTTCCATAATGTTATCCAGTCTGTTGTCTGACCTCTTAACGCTCTTTGAGGTGAATGAAAGTGACTCTCCGACAAACAGGTGCCAACAGCTGATGGACGAACTGAAACCAGGAGAGGCAGATTAAAGCCCACAGTTTTAAAACATGTTCAACAATCGCGTGAGTGTGTATTGTAGGGATAAGCCTGATTCCTTTTCTCACCATCCTCTTCCTCTCTGACCTGTCGGCCGCTCCCTTCCTGACTGGGAGGTTACGGAGGCGTTCTGAAGTGTTTGGGAGGCGTGACATGAACGTAAAACTCCCGCGAGAAAGTGAGGTGGCTGAAAGCGAACCAGCAGGTCAAGACCTCTCTCCTCTTCCCCTCCTCTCCTCACACACACACACACACACACTGTGGATCTGAAGGTGTTTTACTGCAGGTGTGGCTCATCTGCTCGTCCTGTGGCTCTTTAATCAGAGAGCAGGCGGCAAACTGAACTGCGAGAACCACTGAGACTCAAAGATCTATCTACCTGAACAGAACTAGATTTGTCCTGTTCACAAAACTACTTGTGACGTCTGAAACTAAAAAACAGTTTTCCTTTCAGATGGCATGAAATCTTTGGACATTTTAAATCACAAAGAGTCTGTTCTTCATTTTCCCCTGTTGTGTATCTGTCCCTTTATCTCTCCTGTCTGATGGAAAGTCACCACAGGGAGCAGCCCACTCAGGACGCTCACAAGGAAAAACTATATTCTCAAATTTTCCCCAGCACGAACAAAACCCCCGTCACACTGTTGCTCAATATTCTTTAAATGTCAGCTATTAGTCACGCCGGGATTCACACAGGTTTGATGCGTTCAAACACTTTCGTTGTCACAGCACACAAATCCAAATCTTTCCATCACCCTTTAAATGTTCTGTCTGTGTGGGATCATCTTTTGCTCACTGGCTGCATATTACACAGTAATTAGTGCAGAATATTCACATGCGTGTTTTGCGGCACTTTCTTCTTGGCTTCTTAAATGTGATGTATTTATTCAGTTCCCACTGTGAGAAAAGTGGTGTTTGTGTAAACCAGACAGTTTACAAGGAAGTCTGGTGTTTACAGAGAACAAACTCCCTCTTTTATCTCTTCATCGCTCTCTGTTTTCCTGCTTATCTCCTCATCACTTCCTCTTTTCCTTTCTGTTTCAGTATCAATCCCATCTCATCTTTATTGCTCTCTCTTTCTCTCCTCTCTCCTCTCATGCGTGCTTTTGTTTTTCATCCCCCCATCACGTCCCACTGTCTTTGTTCCACAGTTAATTTATGTCATGTAAAATGTTGTGTTGCCCAATGATGATGATTCCGGGCTTTGGCTATGACGACATGTATATGATGTGCTGCTGTGTCATCCCTCTGTCATGTGAACTCTGTCTCCGCCTCTCTACCATTTTCCCTCTCTCAGCCACCTGTCCTTTTTTCTCTCGCTCTCTCTTTCACTTTCTGTCGTTTTTCCTCCGCCTCTCTCCGGCTGTCCCTCCTTGCGCTCTCCTTCCTCCCTCCTCTTTTTCTTTCTCCACTTTTCTATCCTTTCCCGTCTCTGAATTGACAGCTTGTCTCATGGGAAAGGAGGGACTGTGTGACGCTAATCGCCGCAACATGGATTACAATCAACACACACACACACACACACACACACACACGTGTCACAGAGGCAGTTAATAAGTCAAGACGCTGGCCCAGCTCAGGGCCACAGAACAGCTCCTGAGGGGAACAGTGTGTGTGATCAATCCTCGAAGGACACATGATGTTTTCTATTTACTGATCTATAAAGTCTAACAGGCTCCAGAGGGGTCCTCTTGATTAAGTTAAGAGCAAGATAAAATAAAGTGTCAGGCTGAAGGAGGGGTGGACAAAATAACAGAAACACCCACAACAAACAAACAAACAATCACAAACTGTGGTGAGCAGACAGGAGGATTCACTGCAGCACTGTTGTTTTTGACTGCATTAGTTTCAGCTGTGTGTACCTAATAAATTGGCCTCACTTCAAACTCATCAAATACTGCCGGTGGGCAGCAGACACTGATGCACAGAGGCACCCTGCACAGATGTGCCATGCACATCAGGCATTGGCTGTTTCTGACTCCCAAAACACAAGTGGTTTGGCTTCACAATGTTATGAGAAGCAAACACCAGCCTCCTGGTTGAAAGTCAGTGGCTGATACTACCAGGTGCTGTTAAACAATGACAGCGACCAGCCACATATCATGCTGACACTTGTTGCCTAAAGTTCAGGAAATTCACCTAAAAACAAAGTGCTTTATCCATGTAATTTTTTTTTTAAAGATACTTATCACATCATATTTTGACGTGTCGGTCAGCTGACAAAGCGATGGTATTTGACGCATTGGGGTAAGATCATTTTGCATAATCTCAGCATGGCATTGCCAGATCAAATCGTGAAAGCAAATTAATCTGGGACCTCTCAGTGTATTTGCTATTTCCAAGGCACACGGTCACCTACAAACAAATCCTTGCGACAAAACATGTAAAAAATAAGCAAAATAAATCTGAGGGCGGCTAAATCTTTCTTTTTTTTTTTAAAGGTCCTGACACACCAAGCTGTCGGTGAGTTTTTGCAGTGTGTCCCACACCGTCGGCACGTCAGCTTCAGCGGCTTTTCGGCGAATTGAGCATGTTGAATCTGCGGCGGAGCTTGTCGGTGAGAGAGATCACTCTGACTGGCTGTTCAGGTTTTATTTCCTCGCCCCTGTAGCGAGTGAATCTGCCTGTAGTGAAACCGGGGCTAACCGGTGCTTCCTCCTCAGGCTCCACTTCACTCAGCTGCCCCACAGACCCGCTGCTTCTTCCCACTTTAACCTGAATAACAAACCGGAGCTAGCTGGGAGCGGCTAGCGAAGCACAGCCAGTTAGCCTCCGCTAGTCTCTGAGCTAGCCCCGGCTCTCCGTTTGGATCCAACCGGAGCACCGAGCCCTGGTTTGTTATTCAGGTTAAAGTGGGAAGAAGCAGCGGGTTTATCGGGCAGCTGAGTGAAGTGGAGCCTGCGGAGGAAACACCGGGACCGTCTGGATGTAATAGTCCGTGGAGGTGCTGCGGTGCTCGGCTGCACAGATAGGAAACCCCTCGGCTGACAGGATGTACCACTCTCTCACTCCGCTCTCTCTCACGCAGGCGCAGAACGTACGTGCTACTTGGCCGTCGGATGTAGTCCGTGTAGTGTGTTCAAATGCAACTGACACAGGGCGACGTGAGGCCACGTACACGACGCAACAGTTGGCTTTCGTCACCGCTAGTTCTTTAATGTCAGTTTGGTGTGTCCGCACCTTAAGAGACATCAGGTCAAAAAGGACCCAGCGGTCTGACTGACCTCAGACTGTTCAGCTGGTTGATTTATTGCAGCGAGATGTTCAACAGAGTGTCTGCGTCTTCACATCTTTGTTTGAAAATTTTAAAAAGCAGCGACTGGACTTTTCATGTAAAACCAGTTCAGCCCAAACTCAAGGCCAGACTCAGTCCCAGTTTATAGACTGACCTCTGACCCCTGAGGCCAGAGAGGAAGTGCTTAGTAAACAGGAGGGGGGGGACAGTAGATAGTATCTGATTCAATCACAGCAGCAGCAGCGTGGGAAACACACACTCTCTCTCACACACACACACACACACACCGCCTTCAGGACAACAAAACAGGAAGGAGTATCTAAGTGGCCGTTTCCATAGAAACGATGACCGCCGCCCGAGCCCTAACCCTGGGCGTGTGTGAACTTTTACCCCAGAGGACTTGTGAGTGTGTGTGTATTTGTGTGTGTGTGTACACTACACAGTGAGCAAACACACACACAGACTCAGATCTGGGCTGAACCCTGCACTCTGCATGTGGTCCGACTTGAGAAAGTGGAGGACACAAACACACTTCAAACACACAAACGCTTTCTCTCAACAGCGCTCTTCAGATGACAAAACATTTCCTCGCCGTCTCCACATGAAATTTTCCGACCTCCTCTGTGCGTTGATGGATGTGGCCGTAGAGCCGGTCGGCGCTGTGTGTCGGGAGTGTTTTCAGGAGGTTTTATGCGCTCTGTGTTTGGACTGCGGCCTCTTGTTAACGTCCCCCTGGCTACAAACACACTGACATGTGATTTATGGAAATGAGCCATGGAGGAAACTCAGCAGAATAAATCAAACGCACCCGACCTGTACAGAGTGTGTTTGACTGTGCGTGTGTGTTTGGAGCAGATCGAGATGGTAAAAGACAAGAAACTAATAAAAAGAGACACAGAGGGAAAGTGTGTGAGACTGATGGGCTTTTTTCTCGTTTGATGTTCTTTAATGTAACATCCAACAGCGGAGCAGCTGGAAAAGAAGCTATAAATCCACATGAAGATGGGATTTAAGGTAAAGTGGTTCAGAAATATTACCCATGCTCCAAACCTCCTTTGTATCTGACCAACAAGCTTTCTAAAACAGTGAGTGAATTAAGTCAAATTGATGACCGTACAAACTTTAAAGACCTTTGAAGTTTGTTGTAGATGTCACAAAAACAACTCTGTGGTTTCGTCCTCTGGCTGCTCGGCCTAAAATCATTCCAACAACCTTCAGTCTCTCTGATCTGCATTGTAATGAGACGTTTTTGAGCTGTTATATTCAATCAGATCAGTTTTTAGCTTTTAGACCTGGGGACATTCTGCCATTTGTGACAATTGCAGAGGTCCAGAGGACATGCATGTGTCCAACAACCACTGACTTTCTCTGCCAAGGCTAGTGTTCAGGGCTTTACAATCTTACAGGAAGTGTTCTTTTTCCTAAACCGAACCACATGTTTGTTGTTGAAGGAAAAAAGTCATCAGTTTGTGGTGTTGTACATTTATTTTAAAAGACACTGTATGCGACCTGTACAAACGTTTACCCTGCGTAGCTGCAAGAATTGTTTTTATCTCAGCTGCTGTCTCGTAGTATCTCTCCACAATACCTCTCTTTTCCTGTTTAATGTTAACATGGGGCGACTCACCCTATACTCTGGAGGCTCAACATAATTTCATCCCATTGAATTTGATTTCGGGTCACTAGCTAACATCATGGAGGTTGAAAGTCCTCCACGGCTCCTCATCACTCCATATTCTCCAGGAACTCATGCTCACGATGGGGCCGTGCTGCATTTGCCCCCGGATTCATTGTTTTTATTGTAGACGCACAGCAGGCGCGCTCAAACGCCAGAGCGCCGCCGCCGCAGTGCACATGTTCCCGAGTGCCTGTTTTTGAGGGCACGACGGCTGCACCCTGAGTTACACAGAGTTTAACTTCTGGAGCACAGCAGCACGCACTGCATGTCATGTGACAAGGAACAACCAATCAGAGCTGACAGATATATTTCCCTTCTTCTGTAAATACACACTTAGCTCTGCAGTCAGGATGTCTGGTAAGTGGGCGATGATACTGTGCTGCTTATTGTTGTTTAGCAACCTCAGACACAACCTGCCTATGCAACACTGAAAGTTGAGAGTAGACCCAGCGCTTGACCTCACGTTTTCCAGGCAATTAAAGACGCAGATTGTGTGCAGCCCCAAAGACACACATAAAGACACTCTAACCATTAAACTTGACTTTAAATTAAATACAAAAATGTACTTTCAGACTCCAGAGAGACAGTTTAAGAAAATAAATCAGTTAAAAAATGATGCAGAGATCTTCCTGTGTCTTTAATAAGAAGTTTATTATAGAGGCTTTCTGTTAATAAAAATCAGTCCACACACACACACACACACACACATACATTTCTCAGATTCAACCACGGCTCCAGTGCTCATCATGCCTGTTACACTGACTCTGATGTGTGAAATTAGTGATTATATTCCTTGTAGTTTTAAACAAGATTCACTCAACAGCCATTTTGTCCTCAGAGGGTTAAACAACTTTATCGTGCAGCCGATCTGCTGATGATGATACACACACAGTGGCGGCAGCTCCTCACTCAGTTCACTGTGTTCGTTGAGTCAGACGGACTTGCTGTATTTGGAAAGTAAAGTTTGTTGCTCTCCAAACTCTTATTCATAAACAAGATCTGAGGAGCGTATTTCTGTTGAACGCTCGAATGTTTGCTGTGCTCTGTGTCTGTGCCATGATGGGGATTATTTTTACATCGTTTCAAGAGAAAAAGCTTTTCGTCATCCTCCTCAATGCCTCAAAAAAACCTCTGTTGAAACTGTTCTTACATAACAAAAACAGAAACATTAAGAAGTGGTTAACCCTGCGTGGACCAGGTCCAGCTGGGAGAAAGGCCACCCGGTTCATTTCCATCTCAGCCCAGTATGGATCAGACCAACAACCAATCTGCTTAACCTGGGAGCTCTCCAGGAATCAAATACTCAGGGGCCTCCACAACCCTGTATGTGGGCGTGTTTGTACAAATACATAGTTTGTGTATGTGTGTGTGTGTGTGTGTGTGTGTGTGTGTGTGTGTCCATGTAAAGACGCTGATAGCTGCCCTGACCTTGCAGGGTTTAGGCACTGGGTTGAGTATTAGCAGGTTAATATCACCCTACAGGTTGAGAAGAGTGACCTCAGTCACCCTGCAAACTGTCCCAAGAACCTGCTGACCCTCCTCAGTCAGATTACTCTGAGGGGGTTGGAGGTGTGTGTGTGGGGGGGTGGAGGTGTGTGTGTGTGTGGGGGGGTGGAGGTGTGTGTGTGGGGGGGTGGAGGGTGAAGACGAACATGGATGATGACCTTCGGCTGCTTTTATAACCTCCCTGCCTCACAAAGTGGGCATTATGCAACGTCTCGCTGGTTTAATAAATCGACAGCTGAGTGAGAATTCATTATAAATTCTGTCAGTTTTTGTGTCATAAATCATAAAATTTTAAACAAGTGTCGGTGTGAGATGATAGATACTAGACTCACAGGTAAATTAACTCTTAATGAGCTGGATATTGAGGGATTAACCAAATCTTCCCTTAAAAAACTTTTTACATTTTTTTTATTTAACTTTTATACAAGCAGGAAGTCCTATTGAGACTGAAATTTTCTTTTACAACAGAGACCTGGCCGAGGCAGCAGCCAATCAAAACATGCACATGAAGATCTGTGAAAACTCGTCACCATCAGAGGCAACTGCTTTAATGTCTTCATACACATGTTGAATGATGACAATGAAGGTCTTTTTCTTCTTCTTCTTCTTCTTCTTCTTTTTCTTCTTCTTCATTAAAAAGCAGCCACCTGGAGTAGTGTAGCTGGAAACTACCAGAGCTGACACACAGCGTTTGCTGGGAGTTTGACTAATATTGCTTTATAGAAAACAATATACCAGTGCTGCTGCCTGTGTAGTCAGAATTATATGTACAATATTTTAATCAAACATAAAAAATATGGTTGAAATAGACATTTCAGGATCAGAAACTGATGTAAATGATTAAAAGGAGACGGAGGAGCAGATTTTTCAAAACAGATGTAAAAACCAGGACGAAGAGAGCAAACGCTTCAAAGACCAAGTAAAAAAGTATTTAGCAACATTCAAACAAAAGCAGAGTAAACTGAAACAAACTGAACAGTTAAATGTCAGGACACAGTGACAGAAGGATGATCCCTTGTCGTGGGCGTCTCCCAGAGGTCTCAGGGGGCAGGTGGGGGACTTGGGATCAGGGGACAAACTCGATGAACTCGCCTGGACCTTGAGTCGTCCTCCGAGCAGAGAGAGCGTGGAAACAACGCAGCAACAACTCTCGATTGGTGCGTTTTTATCGGTAAAGCCGGCGTGATCGCTTTATGCTTCCTGTCGGCTTTTGGGCTTTCTCACACTGTCACTGTGGGTGAAGGTGAACTCTCTCTGCCACACACACACACACACACACACACACACACATGCTGAGGTACACGTGTGGTCTGAGAGGTCCGTATGTGACAGATTGGGAGGAACTGAGGGTTTGAAGTATTTACATGATGAACTCCCTGTAGATTGCAGCCTGTCAATGTGTGTGTGTGTGTGTGTGTGTGTGTGTGTGTCTGAAAATGAGTGTTCATGTGTGTCAGTGTGTATTTATCTACTTAATGTTTGTGTGTTTTTAATTCTGCACGTATGTTCATTTTTATGGGTGTGACAGTTTTTGTCCATGAGTAAAGGTGTTTGCTTGTCCATGTGTGTGTGTGTGTGTGTGTGTGTGTGTGTGTGTGTGTGTGTGTGTAGGTGTGTGTGTGTGTGTGTGTGTGTGTGTGTGCGCACGTGTGTGTCCAGCAGGTTTAATCAGAGAGGGCCTTGTCCAGGATAAATTTGTGGCCCCCGGCCTCCTAATTCATCCTCGGCCTGCTGGCCTTGGGCCACTAATGAAACCCACCAAGGTTAACCAGCTACAATCACACACACACACACACACACATGCGCTTTTCCTCCTGCACATCTTCATCTCATCCTCCCCTCTCCCTCTCTCTTTCAGTTTGTCTTCCCATCACTCGTTTTTTTATCCTTTTCACTCTTCCAGCCTCAGAGTCATCGTCTCTTCTTTAAATGAAAGTCAGTGTGTAGCTTAATTTACTTACAATAAATTTTTATGCCAGTCTATAATGTTCAGTAAAATAATTGCCACAGCCGGGAAAAATCAATTAATGTTGTTCTAAAGACTCTGCCTGTTTAAGGTTGGAATTGAATGCACCACTCTGCCGCCTTGCTGTTCTCTATCTAGGGTTTGATCACAGAGTGTGGGGAACAGAGTCGTCTCACCTTCAATCTGCCACTGGAGGAAGTAACAGCTCAGGAATGGTGTCTGTATAAACCAACCCTGTCTCACGAAGTCGGCGAATAACGGTACTTGGTCGGTGACTTCTGGCGTCAGACACCAACGAAAAAAAGCTGTCCCTTCACGTGAGCATGATACAGGACCAGTCGCCATTATTCTGTAACGGCCCCCAGCGGCATCAGGAGGAAACACAGGCGGGTAACGAGTGGGAGGGCTGGTGGATGACTTTAACCCACGAGGCCGGTGTTTGCTTCCTCTAAGATTGTAAAGCCAAACCCTGTTCTTTTTTCCGAACTCAACCACGTGTGTTGTCAAATGAAAAAAAAACATCAGTTGGTGGTGTTGTACCGACGTAGTGCTTTATTTTGAAAGAGACTGTATGCAAACTGTACATTTCTTGTGAAAACAGAAGTGTATTTTGAAAACAGACAATGCATGTAACAGGCTGAAGTTGACACGGCGTCCCAGAACGTCAACAGCCAACACACCCAGGGTACCTTGGACGCCATATGTGGACGTGGACAGTCCATGACCAAATGTGGACATGTGACGAGGTCACAGTGAGGACGATGATGTTTAAACAGGACAGCCAGCAGGACAGGAGCATAGGCAGAACAGGTGTGAGGTTTTAACGACATGTTATGTGTGCAACCCACTGCAGAAGCTTTTAAAAGTAGCTGTAAGCAGTTAGCAGCTAACTCAAGGAAGAAGAACAGCAGCCAAAAAGTCCCACACTGTAAAAACAGTGAGGTCCAGGAACTCTTTACACTGCGAGAAGATGACGAGATCAGCCGCCATATAACAGGGACGCTACAAGATTTTTACTGACGCGATGTCATTGTTATTGTTAATAAGTTCTACTGACGTGTGTGTTACATGTCACACTAGAGGACGACACTGTTGTGTTACACGTCATGCACGTTTTGTTTCCATGATGTCATCATGCTGTTGAGAATCACACACTGGAGCGACACGACTTGGTAGAGGCTCCATAGCGCCGTGTAAAAAGGGCTAACGAAAGTTAGAGGTGAGAAGGGAACTTTTTCAGAGAGAGGTGACCTTCTGCTGAACTTTGGCTCTGCACTAAAACCTGAAGGAAAGCCGATCGGTTCCTCACATACAGTCTGCAGGTTGCATTATTGGTGATTGATACAAATCTGTCCCGCAATGTTCCAGATATTTTGGTCACAGCTGATCGTTACAGCCGGTGTTTGATAGAGGAGGAGATTAAGCTACATGTGAGTCACGTCGCTGGTCAGGCTGAATCTGACTGAGCCCACAATACAAGACACGAGTGAATTTTCCACACTGAGTCAGATTTGGAGGAAAAAATGTGAACAGGGGAGGAGCAGACCTGAGAGAGGAGAGGAAAACAGAGGGAGAGAAGGACGAAGAGGAGGATGAAGGATGGACACAGGAGAGAGGAAGAGAGACTGAAAGCTGCAGAGAAAGTCCAGGATGAAAAGGGGGCACGAGGGTGAGAGCTGTGAGCGAGCGAGGGATAAAGACAGAAGAAGAGAGGGACAGATTTCCCAAGGGGGTGATGGGGGGGGGGCAGCTGGCCTCTAAGTACAACACACACACACACACACACACACTCACACAACACACACTCAAACACACACACAAACACACACACACCGTCCTCATTAATTAGACTTCATTAGCGACTGTCGGATGAGACTAATCAGGGTGTGTTGTTGTCGGAGATTGAGGGAAGCCAAGTGTGTGTGTGTGTGTGTGTGTGTGTGTGTGTGATTTAGTGGCGGGGCTCAGCTGAGTCTGTGGAGTGATCAGAGCCCCAATCAGACCCCATAACACACACACACACACACACACACACACACACACACACATTCATCTGGTCAGCCGAGGTAATCCGTCATCCGTTTACATGCTACAGGTTGTCACTTCAACAGCAGGTTGTGTGTGTGTGTGTGTGTGTGTGTGTGTGTGTGTGTGTGTTTTCGTGTGTGTGTGTGACCTTGTGTAAGTGACAGCTCCAATACCGATGACACACATATCATCCCTGCTGCTAAACACTGTCCCTCACCAGGTAATGTGTGTGTGTGTGTGTGTGTGTGTGTGTGTGTGTGTGTGTGTGTGTGTGTGCATGTGTGTGCAAAACACAACATGATGGATTTAAACACACACACACACACACACACACACACATTATGTGTTACATTATGTGTCGGATCAACTTGTAGGTTTCTGTTTCTCTTTTCTCCACCGCAGTGATATGAACACAAACACAGTTTGGTAAAACAGATTTAATTCGTCACACTGTTGACTTCACGTCTCTTTGTCTCTCAGACACAGGAGTCCTTTGGGTAAATGTTTCACGTGGTGTTAGTCAGACACCACAGGGTATTTAAGGAAAGAGACACAGTGCTTGCCTAAACTTGTGAGGGTGAAAATATTACGGCATCAAGCATGGATGGATTACTGAACAGGCGCAAAGTGTCAGGGGCCCCCGGCCCTCAGGAGGAGATTCAAAACAACCACCAAGAGACACACAAAGTTTAAAGAGAAGAATTACCGTAAAACTCCTACTAACAGACAGGCCTTGAATTCCTTTCACACAAAACTGTTGCTCAGCAAAGATCAGGAAATACAATCAAAGTGTTTATTTCAACCAGTATGAATATTCCTCGTATAAATATTAAGCTTCGAATAGCCAGTTATGAATCATTCATTTGAGCTAACTGACAGACAGACAGACCATCAGAGAGAGTTACAACACTAGTTTTACAGCTCTCGAATATTACGCCGCCCGGGAAACCAACACAATGTTCATGTTCATATCTCAGTATAGATACGATATCGATATATCGTTCAGCCCTACTCAGGGCTGCTAACAGCTACTTTTAAAAGTGGCTGTTAGCAGTTAGCAGCTAACTCAAGGAAGAAGAACAGCGTTTGTCATAATGTGGAGCCACAGTAAAAGGGACTGGGTGTTAACTGGGACGAGGCTTTTAATGGAAGTTTTACAGTGTTTGCATATCACGTAGGTGCAAGACTATCAAGAAACAGCATCCATGAGGATAAAAGTAACGCCTGCGCACTTCACACCACACAGATTTGTTACGGACTAAGTTTCTAACCTACTTGGATCTTTGTCAGTTTGCGCTGACTGAAATGAGAGAAAGGAGCTTTTATTGTGAAGTAGCTGCAGGACATAGAAAGTGTTGGACACCAGAGTGGTGGGACTAATTGTTGTAATATTTTGTACTACTTGTGTCACAGCTAGAATCCCCTCTCCAATCAGCACAACTGTCGAAAGGAGGCTGGTCAGTTTGACACTTTCTTCTGCTGATGTGGATGCCATTAAATAACGAAGATTAAAGTTTAAACATCGACAAAGTCAATGCTGCATTTGTGGCATTTTAACACACACACACACACACACACTTGTGTACACTCACACATCAGTTAGAGGGACAACACACACACAAACACACACTCTCAGTTTTTGCTGACACAGATGTGGTTTTGTCAGTTGTCGTGTCGGCCGGCTCAGATCTTCAGGCTTCCAACAAGCGCCGAATGCCAGAGCGGACAAACACACACATAAATAGGCATATACACACACACGCACACACTCTTTCACTTCTCACAAATTAACACGCATTAACACAGGCATGCACATACACACACACACACACACACACACACACACACAGTCATAACAGGCTCTTTTTACAAACACACAAAGGCAGCTCATCCTCGCCACGCTCCAGGAGTGACAGATCGATTCCCAGGACAGCTGCTGCTCGGACAGGTGTGTGTGTGTGTGTGTGTGTGTGTGTGTGTGTGTGTTCTTCCTTTCACACTTAAAAAGAAAGACAAGAACTCAGAGAATTTTCTCTCCCTCTCTCCTCTTCACTTCCCTTCTTCTCTCTCCAGGATTTCTGTCTTTGTTTTCAGAGACACAATAAATCTGATCTTCATATTTTCATTGTTCATATTCAGAACTCCATCTCACGCTACAATTTAAGGAAATGGTCATTTTTATATATTCTAAAGCTGAAAAAATACACACAATTGATGTACCACTGTCTCACACCGTTTTCTCTCACACAGGCACAGAACGTATGTGCTACTTGGCCGTCGGATGTAGTCCAAGTAGTGTGTTCAAATGCAACTGATGCAGGGCGACGTGAGGCAACGAAAATGACGAAACAGTTAGCTTTCGTCGCCGCTAGTTCTTTGATGTCGGGTTGGTGTGTCAGGGCTTTAAGGGTCCATTCACACCAGGATAGTTCGGGGGACTTAGTTCGACTGGGTGGGGAATGCTGAAAAATTTCACACCTTCATTTGGTTCAGTTCACTTTCACATTGCACCTTTTAAAGCGGATCAAACTGCAGAAAAAAAGCACGAGAAAGAAGAAAACCCGGCTCATCGATTGGCCAGAACCGAAAAAGAAAATCCATTCCCTTCAGCCAGCTTCACCACAAATACACCAAACACCAAAATACAATGTGCCCAGTGTGAATGTGTCCTCACAGTACGTTCAGACAGCTGATCAGATTGAAATGTTTTAACTGTGACTCACTTCAGTGCTGCGAGTCGTATGATCAGCTTCCATCAGATAATCAATCAGATCATCATTCTCCAGTCTAAATTGTCCTGACAAAGCAAACACAAGTGACCAGTGACTGATCTTTAAACAGGAGCCTGAAGTCGCTCCTCGCCCCCCACACCTGCCCCCCCTCCCTTCACCTTGACTTGTGTATTCAGTTGCAGCTTTTTACTGCCTGTAAAAGCAACATGCAGACCGCCGTCAACTTTGACCCGCACTACAGGGCAGGAATAGAGACGCAGTCAGGGGTCGCACACACCCTGTCCTTTGTCTCTCTGTCCGTGTGCGCTCATGTGCGCTACTTAAAGACAAAACAATGGTGCCTGATAGTCAATCATCTGATCAAGAGAGCGTTTAATTCTAAATGTAATCATTATTTTAAGTCGTTAATCAAGCAGAAGTATAAATTGTGCTCATATCAGGTTATCAAATCATTTTAAAATCAGCATTTCTAACATCACACACACACATTTCTGTGGATCTTGCACAGGTCTGTCAGATGTCATGCAGCTCCTGCACGTTAAAAGCAAGTCGAGGAGAGAATGTGTGATTTATGGTATTGAGTTTTACAAATAAAACTGACTTGACAACACAAATCTCAATCTCCTTGATGGAAACGGGCAAAAAAAACCACAACCTGTTCTGTTGTTTGTTGGTGTTGAACAGTGATCTTAAGCTTCTCTCTCTGTGTCACACCGTCCATCATCCATCCCCTCCACCTTCTGATGACAAAGTCAGCTAATATACTACGTCACGTGTAAAGATGATATGATGTGTGTAACACAAATGAATGTAACATATTCATGGTTTGTAGAAATGTTCATGTCAACATTTTCTCCCTCTAACTAGGCTGAAACTAAGGCTCATATATAAGCACATATCATGCACTGAAATTTTATAATTTTTATTAAAAGGTGATTTTGTTCTCAGCTCACTGTTTTAAAAACTGAATTTTATTGGGGGGAAAAAAGGCTTTATGCTGCCCAATCACTTACCTCACTGACATGCTGATAGTTCTTGACCACTTCACTGTGGTCACTGTGTGTGTGTGTGTGTGTGTGTGTGTGTGTGTGTGTGTGTGTGTGTGTGTGTGTGTGTGTGTGTGTGTGTGCGTGCGTGCATGTGTGTGAAGTGAAGGTGCTTCAGTGCTAAGCAGAGAACAGGCGGGTGTGAAAGCTGATCCACACTGTGGCTGATGGAGGGAGAGAGGACTGAAAATCGACAGCAGCACTGCAGCTTTCACTTCACAGTGTGTGTGTGTGTGTGTGTGTGTGTGTGTGTGTGTGTGTGTGTGTGTGTGGTAAAGGAGCAGCTATAAAAAGACTAGAGTTACTGAACACAAGGTGGGGTGAAAAAAAGGAGAAAGAACAACAATAGCTGATACTCACTCACTCACACACACACACACACACACACACACACACACACACACACACTCTGGGACGCACTTTGACCCCGTCAGCTGCCGCCGTGCTTGCTTTGGGCTTCGTGCCGCGCAACAGGTGAGCAAGCTAACGGACGGCCGCCTGGGATAGCTTGGACGCCTCGCATTTCACACACACACACTCACACACCGACAAAGAGGGTTAAAAGCATTCATATGTACGTACATACAAAGGGGCACAAGGTCAGGGCCGGGTCGGGGCCGAAACACACACACATACACACACACTAACACACACACAACACTCTTTGCATTCCTACATACGTCAGTTGTGTAATTAAAAAGCTCGCACCTCTTTGTCACTCTCACTGTGACACACTGATCCTCCGCGGTCACTGACGCCGTGGAGAACATATAGAAATTCATGATGTTAGATGTTTTTATGTACGTTGATATTTTACTCTCTACTCTTTCTTTCTTAAGTCAGTGCAGTTATTTAAATAACATTGTGGTGACTAATGAAATGTGACGTCACGTTATGTTAGTAAATTATATAATATAAGTATTTTAAGCAAACCATGATTTTTTTTTTGTTGCCTGAACTTCAGGAAGTAAACATAAAGCCAAAGTGATTTACCAGTGTTCATTCTGAACACGATGGCAGGAGGGTCTCTGGAGCGTCACATTTTGACACGCTGGTCCACTGACGGAGCGCCAGTGTTTGACGAGTTGGGACGAGAACGTGTTGAGTTGAGCGTTCACATGAACAGATGATCTGATCTTTAAAGATCTTTGCTGCTCAATACTGTGACACAACACATGATGACTGAACATAGTGGTCTGCTGCTGAAGGATTCAGGTCATTCAACACACACACACACACACACACACACACACACACACACACAGAAGCACACAGACTTGTTGGCAGTGTTCCAGTGAATACTACAGCCCAGTGTAATGAATAAATGACTGATAACATTACAGAGGAAAAGCTGCTGGCACACTACCAAATAGATTGTGTGTGTGTGTGTGTGTGTGTGTGTGTGTGTGTGTGTGTGTGTGTGTGTGTGTGTGTGTGTGTGTGTGTAGTGAAATACAAAGGTCACCCAGAGTTTACGCCGTCTTTTCAAAAACCTGTGTCGTGGAAACAGGAGCGATTCAGGGTGAAAACATGGAAATGAGCTGATACAGAGACAAAAGCTCCAAAGACAGAACACGTCACAGAAACTCTGCAGTGTTTTCGTTTCCACCCTGATATCAACCCAAAATATACTCAATTAGATGACGGTACACAGACGAGATATTTAATGTTTAAACTAATGAGCTCATTTTTTATGAAACACACACTCGTTCTGATTTTGATGCTGCAACACATTATGAAACAGTTTGGAGAGGAACAACGAAAGACTGAGGAAGTTGTGTAATGCTCAGAAACACAGGTAAACAGGTTAATTAGTAACAGGTGAAGGGTAAAAATAGATGCATGACAGAGTGTATTTGACTGTTCAGTGCAGGTAGCCGGCGGATACCTGAGCTAAGACTTCCTCTGAAGTAGTGTCAAGCAAGAATGGGAAAGAATTTGACTTTCAAAACTCCAACAGTTAGTGTCCTCAGTTCTCAAACACTGACTGAGTGCTGGTAAAAGAAACAGTGAGGAGTCTGAAGTCTTGAGTAAATTACAAATCAAGTTCTTTCACTGCACAGCTATAACTAACTATCCAGTGTATGGTTTAAATAGTTTCAGGATTTTACCAGTTTAAAACTTGAGACTTGATATTTTCAGTCTCTAAGGAGTCAAGTCAAGTAAACCAGCAGCCAAGTCCCCATTTTTGCCATTTCTATACAGTCTCCAGTTGGATTTGAGGTCAAAGTTTAGAAATTCTTAAAAACTATTTAAAATGTAACTTTCACTGGTTCCAACATCAGTCTGTGTCACAGCTCATGAATTCAGACCTACATTAAATGTCCACTGAGTCAGTCATGAGGACCACATCAATGAGATGTTAACTCTTCTAGTAAACACGATAAACAAGACTGCACTTGAAGGCACCATTAGCTCTGCTTACACTAAGAAAGCTGCTGCAGCTGTAAAGTCGTGAGGCAGGACAAGTTATTTTGGGCCTTCAAGAAGTAAAGTTCAGTTTCTACACAGACGATGTTAGGTGACGTATAGTCAGAGCACTTTGGGGAGTTCTTCTTTGAGGGTCTAAAAATAGACGCTGTCCATTAAATCCTTGAGACAAATTTGTGATTTAAAGGTAATTTACTTCTGAAACTCATCACAAAAAATGAAATCTGAGTTAGAAAAATATGGTTCTTTGATGAATCAAAGAACGAGGTCGACTACGACTCCTAAAGAGTTTTTAGATATGTATTTAAAAAACAATTCACTGAGCTCTAAATTCTGCTGCTCCCAACCCTGTCACCAGAATAAATGTGGGCGTTTTATATTTCTGCAAACCACTGAAATGTAACATTAGTATGTTATTATCAGTCCCTCCAGGATCTTGCAGCAAAAAACCCTTGAATTTGCAGCGTTGCATTTTTTATAGTTTTCTTCTTTACTTTTATTTGATTAGTTTCAAAACATGGACTCCAATAATGTTCCTGAGTGAATATTGTAGCTCTCAATCCAGACAATGTGACTTTAAAACAACATTTAAGCTCCATCTTCTGTAAACATAACATTTTAATACATTCAACACATACTGTCATTGTGCATTTACACAGTGCAAATTTTTATGTCAATACAGAGCGTTTCTCCGTACTGCAGTGCCATTAGTGCATTTGATGACATGTCTGATGACGTTTCAAATGACATCACATGTGTGATGACTTTCGGTCGGCCGGACAATGTAGGGGATGTGTTAAGACTTTATGTTATGTTACGTTTTAACAATGCTGTGGCGAACATGTGTTAATGTTTAGGCACAAAAACATGCCAGTTATGGTTCAGAAAAGCTCATGTTTTGGCTTCAAATCCCCACTTCTGGTGGCACAGTTGCAGCTGGAAATGTTGCAAGTGTCTTGTTTGAAAATGCTGCTTTGGTTGCACAATTGCTCCTGGACAAAAAAAATACCCACTTTTGGTGTCACAGGTGCTGCTGGTAACGACACTGATGACGCAAAAAATCCAAAAAAGGTTTCTGGTGTCACTACTAATCACTAATCACTACTGGAAATGCCACCAGTGTCTCACAAAAAAAGCCCTGCTTTGTTGGCACGATTGCGGCTCGATATGCCGCCAAAGTCTAACTGAAAACACTCACTTTGGTGGCACCCTGGCGGCAGGACACCACACTGATGTTTGCCAAAAGAATTAACGAAAGGCTTTCGGTATCATAGTCACAGCTGGAACAAAGCCCTGCTTTGTTGGCACAGCGGCCGCTGGACATGCCATCAATGCCTCACTAAAAAAACACACTGGTTACACAATTGCAGCTGAAAACAAACTGACCACAAACCTGACAAAACGTTCAGTATTTTATATCAGTTCAATTCCAGATTCATGCAGTAACTCTTATTTGAACCTATGCTGGAGTCTATTCACCTCACCAAACTGACACAAACATGGGCTTCTGCATGGAAACAATTAAGAGTCACAGCAACAACAGACACCTACATCAAGAAACATTGGGAATATTGAATTGAAATGAAAATTTGAATGAAAAGTTACAGTCGTAGAAAACGACTTGTGGAACCAGCGGCTCCTCCCACTCCACGTGATAAACATGACTGATGGAAATATTTGAGTTTTGTGTTTTTCTCCCGTCATGTCGGTGTGTATATGTGGGCGAGGCCGTGAAGGTCTGAGCTCATTACTGCTGATAAATAACAGAGTAATAAAGCAGAGAGACGGAGCAATACAGAAACACAAACACACAGTGACAGAGTGCCGTTTAAATACGGAGCCAGACACTCTGTCTCCATCCAGCTCTGTCATTTCTACTGTGTGTGTCACTCTGTTTATTACCTGTGTCAGTGTGTGTGTGGGGTTAGGGTCAGGGTGTGTCTGTGTGTGTTCTTGGTCAATCTGTGTGTTCCTACGTGTGTGCGTGTGTGTGTGTGTGTGTGTGTAAAAGTCAATTAGAATCAATTTGTACTCTCAGCTGTTTGAACCCCTGCAGCCCATCTTCCCCATGACTCCGTCTGTGTCTCTGTGTGTGTGTGAGTGACTGTCTGTCACCTTGTTACCTTGTTATTGCAGAGCTGGTGGGTCCCTTTGGTCACTGTGTGTGGGTCAGTTTGGTCAGAGTGTGTGTGAAGTGTGTGTGTGTGTGGGGGTGGGTTATGATTTGGGGTCACAACTGACCAAACCGAGTCGCACCAGGTCAGATAAAGTCTGGTTCAGCTCTTGTTGACGGTCAGAGAATAAAATCATCATGCAGTGTGTTGTGTTTAAGGAACGTTCGATGAGCAGCAGCTGTTTCCTGCCTGGATTCACAACAGTTACAATTAATTCTAATGGAAAAACAGAAACACAACAAAAAATATACATAAAAAGGTCCGTGCAAATTTCTCAAACCGCTCCTGCAGGCTAAAGCTAGGTTTTATTTTTGCAGTCACATGGCCATAAATTATTGGAAAGAAAAAGCCGTCACACGGAGGAAAGAAGAAGCTTTTTGCTGCAATGTGTCGAAGAACATGAGAAAACGCTGTGAATGCTCAAAAAAACCAAAACAAAAACGGTCACATGGAAAAAGTGGTGACCCAGAGCCAAACAAAGCCGTATGAAAAAACTTTGTGCAGCCTACTTTTCTGGTGACATATTTCCCATAACACTCGTTGACTTCTTGTTTATCTGCAGAATATTTCCGCAGCATAATGCAGTGAACAATACGCTGAGCATAACCCCCTCCATCTGCAGAGGCCTGCACCAACATGTCTTACGTGAGTTGAAACAAATCTTGATCCACCTCTCTGTTGATCTGTTGGTTGTTCCAAAGAAGTGAAGCTTGAATTGATGAATTGCTCCTTTCAAAAAGGACTATTTAATATCTGAGAAATAATTTTCCCCATCAAAACATTTGGCAGTGTGCTCTGTGGATCATCCTGAGTAACTGAGGCTCTGTTTCGATACTGTAAGAACCACGAAAAGAATTCCATTCATCTTTGTTCTGTTGTTGTAGAGGCAGAAGTCTCATGATCTGGACACATGACATCAAAACTAAGCACACGGTGCGATACCACCACAGGTGACAATTGACCTGTGGCTAAGCCCCGCCCTCAAACACAATGAGCCAATCACAGTGCGTATAGCCATAAGTATAGTATATACATAAAGTTGTGTGGTAACGTTAGACCACAACATCAACTCAACGTGAATAAGATTAACAATGATGTTACATCTGTTCTAAGGTAAGTCAACATTGTGTTTGAGGCAACATATTGTCACTTTGCTGGAAAGAAATATAAAGTTATCTTTAACATCTCTAGCTAACGTTAGCTAAAGTTAGCCTAACGTTAGCTGCTAGCTGCGTTGTTCATCATGTCACCTTGTTTGCTGGGAGTCATTAGCCTGTTTTGTTCTAGTTTTGTACTTTGGTGATGGTACATCATTGTTAGCTGTTGTCCAAAGGGCTCTAGTTAAGCTGACGTTAACTTCTGGAGCTTAGCTTCATTAACTTATCTGTAATGGCAGAGATAACAAAGGTTGGCAAACGTTATGCTGAATGATTCAATGTAAATACTGTAGCACCAAACTAACGGAGAGACACTCTTGGTAAAGATGGTAAAAAGGCCGTTATCCTTTTCTCATATTCTGAGCCAAAAACCTTAACTTCAGTGGCACTTTAACTTGTTGTCTTTGATACTGACGGCAACCAGATGCGCTTCACAAGCGTAACACTGTGACCTGTAAATGTTGGCTTGTAATTGAAGCTTTTCATCGACCTTCTCACCAATAAAATGATGAATATATCCCTCCAATGCGTAGTTTAGGCCCTTTTGGTTACTTCTCAATGACATCTGATCGTTATGTCCCCAAAAATCATCAGCTGCCTGAAAAAATAAATGATATGCAACACTTAAACTAATAAAATGTTTCTATGCATCAATCAAACATTTACATTCATGCACTGTGTTTCCACAAATGTAACATCAAAGTCAGCAAGTCGTGTATCAACATTTTTACCGACTTTCCCAGTTGTTCTTCCAACTTGAGGGGGCGCTCACGGGAATTGTCTCAGTCAGGAACTCACCATCTGATTATTCTGATACCTGAATGCAACATAATTATTTATTTCCAGTCAGGGTCTGTCGTCGACGTACGGAGAGGAAATAGATATCTGCTCCTCTGACTCTGCGCAGCTCAGAGAAGAAGTGTACACAGAGTTTTATACCTTTTATATACCTTTAAGCTCTTTGGTAACCACAACACTGCATGAGTTTTGTTACAGGTTAAAGGTCACAGGTTGCCAGGTTTGCTCAACAAGGCTATCAGGAGCAGGAGAGAAGGGTTTATGAGCCCGAGTCCACGTTTCTCTTGTTTGTGTCTTTGTTAGCTGTGTGTATGCTGTGTGTATGCTGTGTGTATGCTGTGTGTATGCCGTGTGTGTATGCTGTGTGTATGCTGTGTGTATGCTGTGTGTATGCCGTGTGTGTATGCTGTGTGTATGTTGTGTGTATGCTGTGTGTATGTTGTGTGTGTATGTTGTGTGTATGTTGTGTGTGTATGTTGTGTGTATGCTGTGTGTATGCCGTGTGTATGTTGTGTGTGTATGTTGTGTGTATGTTGTGTGTGTATGCTGTGTGTATGTTGTGTGTGTATGCTGTGTGTATGCCGTGTGTATGTTGTGTGTGTATGTTGTGTGTATGTTGTGTGTGTATGCTGTGTGTATGTTGTGTGTGTATGCTGTGTGTATGCCGTGTGTATGTTGTGTGTGTATGTTGTGTGTATGTTGTGTGTGTATGCTGTGTGTATGTTGTGTGTATGCTGTGTGTATGTTGTGTGTGTATGTTGTGTGTATGTTGTGTGTGTATGCTGTGTGTATGTTGTGTGTGTATGTTGTGTGTGTATGTTGTGTGTATGCCGTGTGTATGTTGTGTGTATGTTGTGTGTATGCTGTGTGTATGCTGTGTGTATGTTGTGTGTATGCCGTGTGTATGTTGTGTGTGTATGTTGTGTGTATGCTGTGTGTATGCCGTGTGTATGTTGTGTGTGTATGTTGTGTGTATGCTGTGTGTGTATGCCGTGTGTATGCCGTGTGTATGTTGTGTGTGTATGCTGTGTGTATGCTGTGTGTATGCTGTGTGTATGTCGTGTGTATGTTGTGTGTATGTTGTGTGTGTATGCCGTGTGTATGTGTGTATGTGGCGACTCGCAGTGACCTGGTGACATATTTTATCAGGGTGTTGCAGGACTAGCCCTTGGCCTCCATACTTTCTATTTCACAAACTCTGTGTGCGTGTGTGTGTGTGTGTGTGTGTGTGTGTGTGTGTGTGTGTGTGTGTATAAACAGTACTCACCTTGTTCCAGGACCATAAAGCTGGTGTGTTTTATCAGTGATTGATTGCTCGGGCCTCAACTGAGGCATTAGCAGCTTCCATATCTCCAGGTCCTGACTGACTGCTGAGAGTGTGTGTGTGTGTGTGTGTGTGTGTGTGTGTGTGTGTGTGTGTGTGTGTGTGTGTGTTGACGGCTGATGACTAGTCGTGGTGGTTCGGTCAGTAGCATGACTCCGTCTTGTTTTGTCCGAAGTGTGTGTGTGTTACCTGCACAGCCTGTGTGTCACATTCCATGTCATGTTTCTGTGTTTGTGTGTCTACATGTGTGTATTTTATTTTGTTGATGCACCACCTTGTGCGCTGGCATGTGTGCATGCGTGTGTGTGTGTGTGTGTGTGTGCGTGTGTGTGTGTGTATGCGTGTGTCTGATGCAGGTTAATGATTGCAGGGTTGGTGTATGTGCGGCTTCCTGTGGGTTTGAACCGAGTGCTGATAGAGAGATCGGAGGGTTACATCAGGACATACACTCACACATAAACACACTCACACAAAGACACACACTCAGCTGTTATATAAGTGTATATAATACAGGAAACACACTGTTTGTTGGATCTATACCTCAAACTCTGAGCTCAGAGTTGAGACCTTTCAGGCTGTTTGTTATCTGAATGTGTTACAAGACAATGCTGACAGAGGAGTGACAGAGGCATCTCTACCTCGGGCTGAACTTTGGTTCATGGTGTGAAATAAAATATAAAGGAGGAATCAGTGTGCAAACAGCTTTATTGTAATATTAGAAAATGTGGCATGCTCTATAAAAACTGTCAGATGTCACATCTTGATTTCTGCTCATTTTGGTTTTTGCTTTCAGATTATGACACTCTTCTCTCTAAATTCAGGCAATAAATATTTTGAAGCTTACCTGCCCTACACCAACTTCCGCCGCCTTAACTTTCGTTGTCCCACCGTGTTTCCCCTGACGCCACTGTTGAACAATGATGGCGACAGGCTGCGAATCATGTCAACGTAGAAGAACAGCTTTTTTCGTGTGCGTCTGATGCTGGAAGTCATTGACCAAGCGCTGGTTGCAACAGCTGAGAGTGAGAATGAGCGAACGTTTTATTGATACAGGTCTGAAACTCTTTTTAGACTCAACATCACTGCAACTCTTTTAAATGCTGTATCTTACTTGATTTTATAATTTACGTTTTTTACAATTCAGATTTTTTGATGTCATGATTTTATGACTTTTTATGAATTATCTCATTTCACGTTTTTTTTTTTATTTTAAGATTTGTGTTTTTTTGCTGTGATCAGTGGGTGGTGGATCTGACAGAGAAAGACTGTGCGCCACAGCCTGGTGGTAGATTCTGGGGCAGCTGTGGATGCGCCCGACACAGACAGGAGCCCTTTTTAAATAGGAGCTGTGCAAATTTGCAGGAAAGCCCAGTCAGTCTTTTTTCAGCATTGGCAGTATAAAAACAAAATCGGGGAGTGCAGCAAAATGCCACCTACCTACTTTTGTTTATACAGATACATATACTGATTGTTAATGATGTTGGAGGCCTAAAAGGTGACACAAGTAGAAATGCTGAATTATACTGAATTATAATAAATTGTTGAATCCCTGTTTTAAACTGTTTTTAAATGTCCTTTTAAATTGAATTTCCTTGTTTCTGTTTTTATAATGCCCTCACTGACCTCAAAGACCTTTGTGCTGCATTTCATTTAATTTTATGTATGAAATTTTATGTATAGAAATTCATCAGTATTAGATCATTATCAGAAGATTATCAGTATTATTATTGTCATTATGTTCAAAGTTTATTTTGGAAAGAGACGATGCATGTAACAAACGTACACTGACACACTGTTTCTGAACGTGTAAGACAGACGCAGGAGTAACTAAGGACCTAAAGTACCTCTTATTGTGACTTGAAGGCCTCTGACAGAGTCAGTTAAGGTGGGAGTGTGTTGGAATGTCATGTGTAGTTGGTAACTGGTCTGCGTGAGTAATGTCGTAAAATAGGAATGCTTCTGTGTGTTTGTGTGTGTGTGTGTGTGTGTATGTGCGTTGGTGCGTGGAGCCAGTCGAACACACCTTTGTGTGTGTGTTTGTCTCAGGATGACTGTTTCTAGAGAATCAGCTGTTAAACTAACACACACACACACACACACACAAACACACACACACACACACACACACACACACACACACACACACACTTGTTCATTTCTCACCTGTCTTTTGTTCTTATCTGACATTTTTCTCCATCATTTTACTTCCTACTCTTTCTCTCTCTTTCTCTCACAAACACACACACACACACACACTTTGTTAACTGTTGTAACTCTATCAGTCTTGTCCCCACTGTGTGTTTCTGATCACATGATTGGCTGCTTAATTAAATATTAACCAGCTAAAAGACAGTCTGACCACTGTGTCAGTATGTCCACCCGCCATTATTCACCACCTTGACAGTGTGTGTGTGTGTGTGTGTGTGTGTGTGTGTGTGTGTGTCTCAGTGTGTGTCACTTTTGCTTTGTGCAGTGTGTGGTATTTGTGTTTTGCACTTATCTCTTTCACGTGGGCTATCGTGAGACATCCTGTGGCCATGCTGTGTGTGTGTGTGTGTGTGTGTGTGTGTGTGTGTGCGCATGTGTGTGCGTGTGCATGCCAGGGGAGTAATTACAGGCTCAGAGGAAGGCCTGGACAAATTACAGAGGATCACACACACACACACTGTCTCTTACTACCTCTTTCTCTCCACCCTTTTAACCTCTACAGTTGCTTCACATTAAGCTCAGGCAGCTCAGACCATAACCGAATACACACACACACACACACACACACACACACACTCATCATGAAGGTGGAGACACACCCCTCCTCTCTGGTTAGGAAACACAGTCACAAAAAAATATCCACCTTAACAAGTCATTTAATCTTGTAATGACTCATAACGTCTTATTTTCTGCAGCAAAAGTGAAAATCTGCCGCAATAACTCTCCTGAGAGTCGCTCAGCCCTGTTTCAATGTTTATTTGAACAGTTTAACTCTCAACAGGTTTTTAATCTTGATCAAATGTGACATTTTCTGACCACTTCAACACACGTCCTTCTTATCGCCATCCTTAAATCCACACTTTATTTCTCCTGTAGTGACTGTGATTGCAGGGTTTGATGCAGCTGGTGACACCGGGCTCAGTCGTGACTCTGCCACCAAATCAAAGAGCTGCGTTTGACGCTCAAAGCTTCATACTGCACATACTTGTGCTCACAGTTTCCTGCTACAAGTCAACAACATTTCATCATTGATTGTGTTGTCTGTGTTTGTCTTATGGATCACATCTTTCTGGTTATAAGACAGTTTTTCATCTGGTGCAGTTTCAACTTAAGTTTACTGTTTACTGATTCTCAAAACTTGATCTGAGCTGTGGTTGATGAATGCTAACATTTTGTCTTTGCTAATATGACACGGTGTTCACATTTTACCCTGCAGTACTGTAGAAGATATTAATTTGTTTTAGAACAAACTGGTCTCACACTGAAGTCGTCAAAAACCAGAACCCAACCACGTGTGTGTTGACTCAAAACATAACCACCTCTGTTTGTTGTTGAAAGAAAAAAAACATCAGTTGGTGGTCGTGTATTGACGTAGTGCTTTTATTTTGAAGACTGTATGCAAACTGTACATTACCTGTGAAAACAGAAGTGTATTTTGAATCACAGGAGGAAGCCAGTTGGTGCAGGAGCTGCAGCTGGGTGATGGCCAGGTGAAGGCTTGTTTTTGGGATCAGTTAGAGACAGTCTGGCAATCTGCTGTTGATCATCGGGCATCATCAATTATGGTTGGTAAAATGTTAGAAAGTAGTTGAGGCTCCAGTTTGTTCAGTTGTGTCCTGAGGCTCTTCTCACAGGACGACAATGAAAGTGAGGTAAAAGTAGCTCAACACAAACCATGTATGTTTTTCCACTAGTTTGCAGAGTTGAGGTTTTTCTCAACTTGAGGTGCTCCTGCAAAACGTGAGGCACACAGAGCAGGAAAACATGAGAAGCTCAGCAATGTTAAAGCAGCAACGCACTTCACTCTCATTGAAAACATTTACAACAAGTCGCCCCAGGCTGCTGAAACGCTCTCTGTCTGATCAGAGACTCCACTTGAACACTGAGCTCAAAGTGAACTAAACTTCCCTTGGTGAGAAGAAGTGACCTCAGAGGTCCCAGCTAAAGGAAGAATAACCGCTCACTGCGAGCTAACACGCTAACACGCTAACACAAACATGAACACTGGAGCTATCACCTGAGGCTCCGCGGCTACTAAGAGGTGATTTGTTGTTTTTAAAGTGAGAGAGTGTGGACGGTCTCCTCTATCTCTGCTCATCACAGGTCAAAGGTCAGATAAAGACTGTCTGCTGGGAAATGGAGCAGGGGGAGAGGAGGAGGAGGAGGAGGAGGAGCTGGGGGGGGGGGTCACCTGATGACAGGACAGGAGGAAGAGGAAGGCACGGGGGAAGTAGTTAGTGTTAGCACGCTACTGGTGTTGATAGGCGTCCTCAGGAAGGTGTTTGATAAGTGAGGCTGTGAGTTACTGAGTAACTAAGACTGTTGGCTAACAGGTGAGGGGTTCAGCTCCCCCCTCATGGGACTGGTATTGACTGCTCAGGGGTTTGATTCCCTTTAGAGCTGCTCATGCTAACAGTAAACACTCAGGAACCATTGACTTTACCTTAACGTCAGAAATCCTTAAATCTTTGCTGTTACATCACTAATACTCAGCCATATCTGTGTGTTTGGTTAAATGTGACACATTCTGCACCAGAAGCCAAATTTAAAAAAGTCAGAATAAAAGTGTGAGATGAAAAATGCCACTGTGCATTATGATGGTAATATTGTTTATATTATACACTCAGATATATTATGTAAACAGGGTGAAAAAATATAGTTTAAGCTTGGTCATGGACTGTCCACGTCCACATGTGGCGTCCAAGGTACCCTGGGTGTGTTGGCTGTTGACGTTCTGGGACGCCGTGTCAACTTCAGCCTGTTACATGCATTGTCTGTTTTCAAAATACACTTGCCCATCAGCATCAGTGGTTGTTTGGCCATTGGCTGTAGACTTTGCAGTCTGTTTGGCCACATATCATGCTGATGTAAGATTATGGCTTTTTTCGTCAGTGTTTGACACGAGAAGTGACGGACCAAGCGCTGGTATACAGCAACTACAAACAGAGACTGGACAGAGAATTTGGAAGTTTTACCAGAAATCTAAGCTCCAACATATTTTGTTTTACTTTTACAGCTCATTTTTTCTGGCAACTATAATGTGTATCTGTATTCATTAAAAAGTGATCTGAGCAGTATTCAGTTGGGCAGAAATCTTACGGCCCAGACCAAACCAACATTAAAGAACTAGCAGCGACAAAGGCCTCGCGTCATCTGTGTCTCAGCCCAAAAGTTGCACATGAACACGTCACAAAGACTACAGCCAACAGCCAACCAGCACGTTTGTTCTGCTCCATGAGAGGAAATAAATCTCTACTCAGCAGACAGTGGTCATCTGTATTCATCATTCGAGAGGGGAAACGCACAGGAGGATCTCCACTGGCTCAGATGACACAGATTCAACATACTTAATCATTCATACTTAAACAGACGCTCTCTGATGACCAACAGTCAGCTGTTGGCTCGGTGCGTCAGGGGCCGTGACATGTTAACACTCCGTGTGAGTGATTTATGGCCAAATACAAGAAAAATTAGACTCTTCCATCAAAGATACTCTGCAAAATAAAAATAGAACATTTGATTTTATGCAGTTAGATTTTTAAATGACATTTCTCTTCATTTCTAAAGTGAAGAAAAGTTTGACATTAAAAAAAAATCAACTCTTTGTGTGATAAAAGCTGAAAAAGCACAATGCAACTAAGAAACTGAACAAAAACTTGTACAGTGACATTTGAATATTGTTGTTCGCCTCCTCCTCCTCCTCCTCCTCCGCAGACATTGTGATGTACTGAGAGTCTGTAAAACATGTTGCTCTTTGAAGGTATGTGCTAATAGGAGCTATTACACTCACTCTTCTCCTCCCCGCCCTTTTACTCACAAACACTCTCTTCCCTTCCTCCACCACCACCTCCTCCTCTTCCTCTCTTTCTCCTTCTCTCTGTCCTTCTCTGCGTCTCTAATTAGCAGTGTGTTAAAGTCAGTGAACAGTGGTCAGGAATGCCCCGACAGGCTCGTAAAAGATGACATCAAACTCCCAGAGACGCCGACAAACAGGTTGAGCCGAGGATGAACGCATGGATGGAAAAGACGAGAAAACGAGGGGGAGGAGAAGCGACGCCTGACAGAGGAAAAATATGTCCATGTAGACGAGTATCACTTACGTGGTTTCAGATGAAGCTGAGCAAAAAGTCACTGAACAAAACGGAGATGAAACAATGAAACTGAGCCGACAAGAACGAGTCTTATTGAAAAAAGAAGGTTGAGACAACAGAAACATCGACGCTCATAAAATCTGTTGGATGTTAGTATTTGTTATTTAATAATTACACCTTACTCAGTAACATTAATGCCATGTAGATGTTTACCTATGTTTATATTTATCAAAAAATAAAAAATATATTTATTGCTTGTAAAAAAAAAACAAGGTAAGTATTCAATATTATAAAAAGATAAAGTACATAAAATATTTGCATTGTTAAGTCATTTAAAATTTGTAGGTGTCACTCAACTCAATCAGCAGCACATTAATTTGCACCAGCTTTAACCTAATTCATTTCATGTATTCACACGTCTGGGTGTGACAGTTATCTGTGTTGGTTGTAATATTTCTGATTAATGTCGTTAAACTAATTTAACTTTTTTTAATGCAGGAAGTTTTAACTCATTCCTACAACTGTAAATGTTAAATGTGAGATTTGGAGACAAAACATAGAATCCTCAGACTGACTGGGGAGAGTGTGAGACATCTTGTGTCTAGTCTTGTGTGTTTTTACTTTATTTATTTCAGGATCTACAAAACATCGGCCGGATATCGCAAAGAATTTTCAACTTCTTACGTTTCTGTCTTCCCTCTAAGTGATTTCCGTGGGGGAGGGGATTTGATTTGCCCTAACCAATCACGAGATACCTCGTATCCACCTGAATCTAACGTCATTCTGAGTCCACTGTGGGTCCACATCATCACCACACCAGCGTACGCCTGCCATGCGCCAAGTCTGCACACCATTTGATATCTGAGCCGGCAGGTACACTGGACCTGTCGCCAAATTTCAGCAGCACGCTTACGTGTTTACGTCACCATGACCGTGTGACCCTTAAAAACACAAACAAGTCAAGGAGGATTGATAAGACAGAGAACTGATGATGTCGCTCAGGCTTCCATCAAATCATATTGTGAACATCGCTGCAATCACGTAATTATTTATCAACTAGGAAAACTACACCGACGTTAATGTTTGCTTTGTCAGATGCACTGAGATAGAATGAGCTGACTCATGCGTCGCCATGCCAACATACCTGTTTTGCCGGGGTTTTGAGATCAGAGCAGAGCAAAGGAAAAACAAAATACGATGTTGGTAATATTGAGAAGACACATTGACACTGAACAGCATCAAGAGCAGGGTCTGTCTCATCTGTAGCACCCGTCGTTGTTGTTATCACTTCTCATTGGTTCCAGCAACCCCCCCAAATGTGGGAGCTGTGCTAAAATCTAACATTAAATATCAACACTGTTTCATCCCTCCTTCACCCCTCTCTTCCTTCACTCATTCATCCCTTCATTATCTCTCCTCCACCTCCATCTTTGATGTCCCTCTTTCTGCTCTGCCTCTTTTCCCCTCGTCTGTGTTTCTATACAATGACTCTTTCATGTGGAGGGAGGAGAGACCGAAAGAGGAGGGGAAGAGGTGAATATAAAAGTGATGAAGGGGAAAGACGGGGGCCTGGAAAGAGGGATGAAGAGCAGAAGGAGGTAGAGGAGGAGGGGAGGAAAGAGGGATGAGTGGAGGAAGGGTAGACTGGGGTCAGAGCTGACGGGGGGGTTGATGTGGGGTCAACATGATGAAGCAGTAATGGAAGTAAGTGTGTGTGTGTGTGTGTGTTGTGTGTGTGTGTGTGTGTGTGTGTGTGTGTGTGTGGTATCAGAAGATGTATGGCTGGTTGACAGAAGAGAGGGAGACAGAGGCAGATTACAGCGGAAGGTGGAGAGGTAATGGCCTCGATGTGGGCGTGTACCTGTGTGTGTGTGTGTGTGTGTGTGTGTGTGTGTGTGTGTGTGTGTGTGTGTCTGTTGCCTCATTTATATTATACTGTTTTGTCATTTAGCTTTTTGTTTACCAAAGTTTTATTTCTTGGATATGAACAAAAAACACAACCTGATCACAGAATCCAGACCATAATAATGACTTTGTACGACTCCTCACTTCTCATGGATATTCTCATTTAGCTCACTTCTCATAGAAATTCATGAAATTTCGTGAAAGAGACTCGACCTCTTAACAACACATTACATGGTGGCAACATGAAAATGATGCCAATGCAAAGTCACTGAGGATTTGTTTGCAGGACGGGAGGTGGATGAGTCAAATTGTCTGTTCGTCTACAGCCCCGTCTCCACCAAACCCTTTCAGTCCAGCACCTTTGGAACCAGCAGTGAGCCTTCAGACATGGTACCTAGACCCTCGGTGTGTTCAGACAGTCTCTTAAATGTGGGCGGGGTTGTTGTCATTCACTGCTCCGTCCAGCACTCGCTGTATTTCCTCATCAGCGGTGACACAGATGGAAGTCTGCACCTGGTTTATCGTCCACAGAACGAGGCTGCACGCCCACATTTTCAGAACAGAATAGAACAGGCTGCAGTGAGAGTCTCTCTCCATGGGATATTTAAAAATAGCAGCTTTGTGCATTTAGTCCTTCTCAGGCAAGCTCAGGGGTTTAGTGTTGCTGTAGCCCACAGGAAGTGAGGATTAGAATATATGACCTTCACATAATCCGCTCCAAATTAATCTATATTTTTAAAGTCATTACTAAAACTGTGTGTCATATAAAAACTAAAGTGATGCTCAAAGTTGTCACAGTGACATTCACTCAGTTCACTATGATGGATGACACAACTCGTGCAAATTTGTGGCAAGTGATTTTTAAAGCCTTCTGGCCACAGGCTGTAAATTTAGCAGTGAAATGATTAGTCAGTGAATCGCACAGTTTACAGCCGCTGACATAAAGATGTTCCATCTGTTTTTCATTATTCTGAACTGAATATGACTCAGACAGACAAAACAAGTGACGTAAACAGTTCACCTCGACCTCTCTGGACTTGGGATTTTTACATTTACACATTTGTTTTTTTTACACTTTATACTTACAAGACAAAAATGATTTGACAGATGAGGCATTAAAGAAGATAATAGTTAGATGCAGCCTTAAACTCATGAGATGTTTTAGTGACTTGTAAAAATGTTAAAACACAGTAAACATGTTTCTTTCCTACGTGTTTCCATGTTGTGACATAAATCCATTCTGCAGCCTGTAAACACAGCGAGCAGCACGTGACTGTTTGTGTTCAGAGTAAAGAGCCTGATGGGGACAGAGCGAGGGAGGGAGAGGTGACCTCTGATTGGCCGGAGCAACACAGAGGTGAGGTGAAAGGTCATCCAGGGGTTGGAGAGAGAGGAGGTCATATCAACACCTTGTCTAATATCTACCCTGCAGTGTGTGTGTGCGTGTGTGTGTGTGTGTGTGTGTGTGATTGATCCGTCCAACCCGGTGGCCGCAGCCATAGACCCTAGAGACCGGAGATGGGTGTGTGTGTGTGTGTGTGTGTGTGTGTGTTGGGGGGCGAGGGATGAGAGGCGATCCTTCTCCCGTGGCGACAGGCCGGACCGTGGACCCTTCCGCTTCCTCTAAATATTTACAGAGCGCTGGCCAATCTGAGCCGAGCAGACTCTGACCACCAGCCATGACATGAAGGAGTGTGTCGAGTGTGTGTGTGTGTGTGTGTGTGTGTGTGTGTGTGTGTGTGTTTTAAGTGATTACACACATTATTCCAGTCACACTTTGGACTCGTTGCTTTGCTCCTGCAGAGCCGTCTGGAGATAAAAATTTAACACTCACTTTACACGTTTTTACAATTAATATCAAACTGGTTATTAGCTGTGACACTCACACACATGACTCATACATACACAAACACACACACATGTATAAACACACACAGACACACACAAACATGTCATAAAAAGTTCCCTCAAACATATACAAAGTGCTCAGATCAACTCTGTTTCTCCTGAAAGCACACTCAATTTCATCCAAACATGCAAAAACACATCCCTCTCTTCCTTTACTCTCTCTCTCTCACACACGCACGCACACACACACACACACACACACACACACACACACACACACTCAGAGCATGTGTGTGCAGTGAAAGTGCTCTGCCTGTTTGAGCGAACAGTAAATGAATAAAATGTGTTTGAGCCGCTGAGAGGAAGTGGTTTCCAGACCACCTCAGCATGTTGGAAACAGCTGTTTGTGCATATGTGTGTGTGTGTGTGTGTGTGTGTGTGTGTGTGTGTGTGTGTGTGTGTGTGTGTGTGGGTGTGATTCAGCTTGTTCTTGAGCAGCATGTTTTCATCCTGTGTGCGTTTGCATCTGTGTATCTCTTGATGTGTGTTTCTACGTGTTTGTCCCTGTATCCTGTGTGTGTGTGTGTGTGTGGGTGTGGGTGTGTGTGTGTGTGTGTGTGTGTGTGTGTGTGTGTGTGTGTGTGCTGTTGGGGGGGTCTGTTGACCACTTGAGATTAAACCACAGGCCAGACAGAGCTGTGTGTCATCAGGCCGACCGCCATGGAGCCGAACATCCAGCTTCAGCCTGAAAACACGAGCAACAGCGATAAACACAGCGAAACGCTGTGAGCGATGAACAGACGAGTGATCACCATCAGTTTTTAGTTTCCGTCATGTGTCAGCGAGTTCCTTTATACGACCGCTAATATTTAATCATGTAAATGTGAAGATATGCTTGATCATTTTCCAAACAAAACCGTCAGTTGTGGCCTTCCTCCACTTTACATCCTTTCCTTCTTTCTATTGTTCCCATTTCCCTTTGTTTCTTCCCGCCTCAGTCACCAGAGAAAAATGTTGGCGTTGTGTATTTCTGCAAACCACGGATATGTTACATTATCTTTCATACAAATCATTAATATTTCTAAAGTGACGTAGTGTATGAGCTCACTTTGTCATTTAGAGGTGGAGGGATGTAGCCTGGTAAGACCGTCCTGATGTTTCCTCTCTGTCAGTGTTTCCATGACATCAGAGAAAATGGATTTATTGTGTCACACATGTTAGTGTGAGTGAAATGGTCCTAAAGTTAGGGTGAGAGATCATGTGACTCCTGCATGTATACAGTCAGTCAGACCAAACTGGCCGAGGCGCTCTGAGCATGCTCCACAGTTTCCGCCCCGGGCTTTGACCCGGAAGTCCAATAGCATTAAATGTGTAAGAGAAGAAGAAGCCGGTAACAACATGGAGAAATCTACATCCAGAGCCGTGACTTTTTGGACGGACCAAATGTACAGAGCTGTAAAGTTGTCCACCATGGTAGCAGTTAGCTGCTAGCTAACCGTAGCTAACTTGTTTGTCCATTGTTTGGTCTGTGACGTAATAGGTCAACAGGAAAAAGGTCCAATACTAACAAGCTGAAAGGGGCATATCTCCACCTATCGTAGAGGAGTCGCACATACTGGGCTCAATAAATGGATTCCCCTCCCGTGCTTGTGTACTGGGACAAGGACAGTAGGCCAGTTACATGTCCTCGTCCAGCTGGAGCTGTAGAAACACTTCACTGTGACTGGACACAGACTGTATGTCAGTCTGGACTTAGTGCCGCCTCAAACACTTTCAGTGGGCACCAAGACAAGTGCGTATGAGTGAGTATTTTAAGCCCAAACATGATTTATTTCCTGACCATAACCAAGTGGTTTTTGTGCCTAAACTGAACCACACGTTCACCTCAGTCTTGTTGAAAAGTTTCAACATATCCGCTGCACAGTAATGTAAAAACCTGACATAGAAATGCACAATGCAGCAATATTCTGGTGACTGAGTAGTTTTTCCTTAATTCTGTCTGTTCGTTCTTTGTCTGCGTTAACAGGAGCATCTGAGTGTGAAGCAGGAATTGTTCATTGTAGACTCTGGAGGTGAAGAATTTCACAAGTTGTCTTATAATGAAAATAACACCTATAGATGTGTGTTGATCCTAAAACTCGCTGTGATTAAAACCAGACAAAAGGTCTTCAAGAAAAAAATCGTATCTGTTAAAGTTCAGAAACTGGGCAGCTTTGCTAACGTTCATCCTGATCTGCTCCGTTCTTCACATGTTTCTATTCAGAGAAACAAATCAGCTGATCCTGAGTGAGATAACGTGCACCTTTAACTGCTGGGTTTATTTGCATATGAAGCAATATTGATATTAACATGCAAACTCTGCGGCTCCAGCAGAAAGGAAGCAGTTATCACCTCTGCTGCACTGCAGATCCTGTTTTAATTTATTCACTTTAAACTGACAATAAATAACCATGTTTAGGGTCTGGAGGAGGCGGGACCTTTCATGATTGACACGTCAGAGGATCAAACAGGTTACTTTGAATTACTGCAGAAAAAACAGCTTCAGAGCCGAAAACAAATCATCTCAATAAAGACGAGTCAGATTTATTTAGGTCAACATTAAAGAGAGTCCAGACGTTCCTTTGATATTCACCATGTGTTTGATCAGTCTGATTGATCATTGACAACTTTAGAGCTGCTGTTTTCTACATTTAACCCGCACTCTTCTTCATCCTCCTCTTCCTCCTCCTCCTCTTCCTCTCTCTCTCTGTTTTCTTCAAACTGTGTGGCTTCGACTTCCGCCGTGCCCATGAGCCAAATCTTCTGATCTTTACACGAAACAGATCAGGCTCTCCCTCACACACACACACACACACACACACACACACACACACACACAGGCTGAACACGGACACACACTCTTTCACCTCATCAAAGTGGTGGAAGTGTGTGTGGGACGATGGATTTGATGGAAAGGTTGGGGGGCTCGGAAGTGTTTTAGAATGTGTGTGTGTGTGTGTGTGTGTGTGTGTGTGTGTGTGTGTGTGTGTGTGTGTGTGTGTGTTGGGGGGGCGTGCACACATGGCCACATGGACACACACACACACACACACACACACACACACACACACACACATCCAGCTGGGACTTATCAGTATTTACTCTCTCCTGTCTGACTGTACTTAAAATTTACCTCCTCTCTCCACTCTCTCCGTCCACACACACACAGGAACAACCACCCAGCCTGATCGGGGGAAGCCTTTATCTGAGCGCGGCGCTAAGCTGTGAATGGCTGTGTGTGCATGTGTGTGTGTGTGTGTGTGTGTGTGTGTGTGTGTTTAGCTTGGCAGACTGCCAGGAAAGCTGAAGCCAAACTTCACCCTGCAACAGCAGCCACGCGCCACAGCCTGCTGTGTGTGTGTGTGTGTGTGTGTGTGTGTGTGTGTTTGTATCTTGTATTTTACAGTGTCTCGGTTTCTTGCGGTCGCAGGTGGGCACAACCCAGTCTGGGTTTCACGTCCATATTTTTTTAGCTGAGTCTAAACAACACGTTCTCACGGCCAACGCGACCAGCGGCCCTACGCTTCAAACTATTGCACCTTTTCCACTATCACTTCTGGTCGCGTCAAGTCAAGCCATGCTGCGCAGAGCTGCACCAGGCATGGACCTTTCTTGGAGCAGGTCCAAAAGCCGTGCCGCTCACCCTCAAGTGGGAGGCAGTAACGTCTTGCTGACCCCCAACGACCCCACAAACAACGCGTGTGTGTTGCGAGACTCTGTCTGCAGGAGACCAGAGAGAAAGATGTTTCTGTGTGTTCAGCTCTCAACAGCTGTATTTGAAGTACTAACCTAGTCTTGTGTCCACACTTTTGAGCTCTGAAATGCTCAATACTGGCCTCTGTGTCTCTGTGGCGTCTCCTTCTCCTTATGAACCAATTTCCTCTTGAATCCACACTTGCAAACAGCAACAGAGAGGTGGGATCTTTCAGAGATGAATAAAGACTGATTTCTGATTGAAGAGTTGTGCGAAGGTGTTTCACGCGGCTTCATAAGAGATTCACATTTATTAAGGATAATTTTTAGAGGACAGTTGGAGAGTCTGGGATCCTTTTTGGGTCACATCAGACGGATACAGCACCCACAGAGCATGTGTGCGTGTGTGTGTGTGTGTGTGTGTGTGTGTGTGTGTGTGTGCAGGTATATACTGTATGACCTGTGTCTTGGTATATTGTGTGTGAGTTCAGGTGTCACCTTATATTCCTGTGATGCTGCATAACTGAGAAAACTTGTCTATTTCAACACACATACAACTAAACAATTGCACCTGAGATGCGTGGCTTTGTGCTGAGAAGTGTCCCACTTCAGAGTCACACACGCACACACACACACACACACACACAACAGAATGTGTGTCAGAGTTGTGTTTCACCTCCTTTCTTTTTCTTGTCCTCATAAAGTTGTGACTTCACCTGAGATAACGAGGGTGTGTGAGGCTTTTACTCTGCATGTTAATGTAGGTGAGCAAGTGACAACGTGTCTGAGAGAAAGTGTGTGTGAGATGACTCAGTGTGTTGATGTGAAGGTTTAAGGTGCATAAGGTCTCAAACTGCCTTCAAAAGAAATAGTGTCTTACTGAAGCTGTGACGGACCCGACTGTAAAACAGACACAACACAAATAAACAATAAATAACAGTAAAAATCACCACTTTGTTTCGTTCGGTAGGAAACACCTTGACCGAATGTGATGCTGTGAAGTTATCGTGACTTGTGTAACTGTGAGTGGTAAAATTCATCAAATGTGGGCAACTTAGCATCAATGAATGGATCCTTTGATTGTGACAGTTGAACTTACTACACACCATGGGTCTCATTCATGAAAAGTGAGTAAATCTGTGTGTAGATTTGCACATAAAAGCCTACTCTACTAAAAACCTACTCCGGATTCAGGAACGCTGCGGGAAACTCAGATTTGATCGTAAACACGTGTGTATGATCCTGAATGCCAATCCATCGTAAAGTGACAGCGCGCTCCCGGTAATCAGCAATTAGCATAAATCCCCGCCCATGAATAGCCAATGACCACCATATAAGGAGGTGTAAGTGCATCCTATCGACCTGTCAGTCATGGCGCAGAGAAAGAAAAAAGATTTTTTTCCGAAGCGGAGATCAAAATCATTTTGGGTGAAGTGGACAACATGTGGAAAACATTTTATTTTCTTCAGTTAGTGGTGGTGTGGCAGGGACAGGCAAAGCGAAGGCCTGGAGGGAGGTAACAGATGCTGTTAATGTTGTCTCCGTAGTACAAAGAACCATGTCAGAGGTGAAGCGTAAATGGTTTGATATGAAACTGGAGGCAAAGAAACGCATAAGCACACACACAAAAATACAGCCGTCACCAAACAAACAGAAGATTCATTTGTGGGGTTTTGAATGAAGTGGGAACAGGAAACCAGAGATGTTTTGTGCATAATGGATAAACTAAATCAGTGATCGCTGTCGGAATGTAGAGCTATTTAACATTTATTTTAACAAATGATACGGATAACATATAGCCTACAGCAGTTTGTATGCATCGTCCTCAATTTATTTGAATATTAATAGCCTAAAGCTTTGTTTGATACAACGTAAATTAAACATTTTCAAATCATATTTATTCAGTCAAACGATCGTCCTCCTTCCACCTGCTGCCCCTGCTGAACCCAGGCACCGAGGCCGAAGAGGCTGTGATCCAGCGCTGTCCTTACGGATATTTTTATTATCATCATTCAACGTGTAGAAAGAACGTGTAATCTATTGAGTCGATTTACATAGATAATTCGCTAAATGTGTTATATTTTTAATATTTTGTCATGTTTAGATTACGTGTTTCAAAGGCATCTGTGTATTGTGTACATAACAGAGCGCGATACGAATTAATATTTTGTCATTTCCAATAGTGAAAAGCAATATTTATGTGCTTTACTAAATTTACACAAGCACTACGAGTGGTCAGGAGCAGGAGTAGATTTTGTTAGTAGCTACGAAAAGATCGGAGCTACTAAAATATTGATGAATGCGGACACGCACGTAAATTTCCGTCTGCGAACAGTTTACACACAAATTCCTTCTGCTCACTTTTCATGAATGAGACCCAGTGTGTGTATTTCAGACATCACACACAACTATCAATAAGTAACATAGAGTGTATGTTTAAGTGCATATAAATTTTATATAATCTTATTTTATTTGATCTAATTTGTATTTTTGTAATATTTTTATCCTTTTTTTTCCTCTCACCTTTTGCTTCTGAGCCGCTGTAATGTGCGAATATCCCAGTGTGTGTACATGACCTCAACGGGACTACAATGAACTACAGCGGGTCGTGCGCCGGTGACGTCATAGGTGACAGAAACATGTGATTTTGACTGGCGGCAGAGCTCTTCACACACATCAAGTGAAATAAAAACAAATCAGTTGAGTCTTTCCCCTTCAGATGAAATGGCCAGTCAGGCTACAGAGGGAGTTTAAGAGGTCCTGATCGCCTTCGATACGACGAGGAAGTGAAAATGATCGGAGGCGTGTGTCCTTTTCAGCTGCCAGCCTCTGTGTGGACGAATGACCTTGTCACTTCATTCATTCAGTTCATGTGCTGTCGATTCATTTCTTAACGTTTATTAGAATTAGCTTCTTGGCTTTGAACATCTCATGTCATTGTTGAGATCAACTGACTTTAGCTAGTTAGCTAACATTAGCCAACTAACCTGTGATGAAGTGCCACAGACGTAGCATCAGGTGTAGCGACTGGCTGGATCCCACAGCTTTCCGTCTTCACCCTGCCGTTTGATGGCTGTGAGTCACAGATTTCTTCTTTCCCCGTTCTTCACTCTATCCAGGAGCAAAGAAAATCACAATTCTCGTTTTTTTATTTTTATTATTTGCTGTGCAGTGAACAACACAGCCACTTTTCGGCATTATGAACTCCTAGCCACGACTAGCGTCTCTGATGATTTCGGAACAATAGGGTTTAACATGGTCTGAACAATGGGATGTCGGATGTCAGCAGATGGGGTACGAGCCACATGCTCAAAGAGAATGGATGTCTGACGTTGGGTTAATGCTTTCTGTAGTGTCGCCATCGCAAGCTTTGTGCACCAGAAAATTTCGTTATCATGTCCTTAGCGTCAAGAGCATAGGCTCTGGAAGCTGACACAGTGCTTGGTCTTGTACCTCTGCAGGCACTGCCCACAGTACTTTTCACTTCAACATGGCCCCTTTTGTGGGAAGACTGACTGAGCAGCTTCTCCTGTACAGATGGACCTTTTTTACACCGAAATTTGGGCACGTTTGAGAGGTTGTAACCCAGAAATAGAAATAACCACCACACTGAGGACAGACGGGGCTTTTTGCTGCAGGCTGTGAAGAGCATTATCGGTCACTGTAAAAGCTAAAAAATGGTCTCATGGAAAGAGACGTGGCCCAGAAGGGAACAAAGTACGATAAATTGACTCGGAGGTAAGTGACAGTAATAACTGCAGTACACAAATGCGATGTTTAGTGGTACATCTGTGTTTCCGCAGCACACTTTTGTGGTAACATTCTCTGACTTCTTGCTCATCAACAGAATATTTAGTTTGTATGTTGCCTGGCATGTCGTAGCTTAGTTCATACTCACTGACATGTTAACAAAACTCAAGTTAAGATTGTTTTCAAGGTTTTTGTCTGTTAAATTAATTTTGGGTTCTTTTGGGAACCAAACTGTCTCTTTATATGAACTTCAGCACAGGCCTCGAAAAACCCATAATGGTCGATAACCCCGTAGTATATTTTACTACACACACACACACACACACACACACACACACAAAGACTGCTTGTTGTAATGAAAGCTGATGATGACAACAATGAAGCAATCTGAGAGGAAAAGGCTGAAAACAGAAGAGCAGTAAATCCATTTCACTTTTCAAGGCCAGCAGATCACTGGGTTAGTGTTACCTGCACTGCAGCCTCTCCACATGCTGATAACAGCTGTGTGTGTGTGTGTGTGTGTGTGTGTGTGTGTGTGTGTGTGTGTGTGTGTGTGTGAGTGTTATCGCTTATAAAGCAGCAGTGAACTGAGCTCCTATCAGACCTCAATAGACCATGAACCAGTTAAACCCTGCCCTACGATCGAATGGCTCACACACACAAACACTTCCATCCACACCCAAACCTGCTTTCACTGTTCACACACAGCAGAATATGATATACAGTCATAACTTCCAGTTTTAAAGCCTGTTTCCCGACATATATAAACCCTAACAGTCCACTCAGGACGCGCTGTGCTCGTGCCCAATTATTAATTTTTCTTATGAAGACAAACGTCCTGCTGTGACGTCCGGTCGTTGTCCGTCAACACGACTTTCTCCTCTTGCTAGTTCTTTTTCTTGTCGGGACCCCCCGACGTCTTTTGGCCTAATTACAACATGAACACAGTCGCTTTAATTTAGATGTATTGTTATTAATCAGGTTATTAATCTGACTGTGATTTATAGCTGACAGCTGGACGCTGTGGCGGACACAGGCCGCTGATTATTTTTTATTGATTTCTTTCTTAAGGCGGATGATATTAAAGTATTGAGTCAGGAGGAGGTGAGAGCTTGTTTTGTCTGGTCAAAGTTTCGTCCTGAGCGGATACGTTTTTAAATCTGCTGTTATATAAAATCTGCATAAACCACCGTGTGTGGGAGTGTCCATACGTACCTGCCAACAAATTTATGAATCATTTATTTTTAGGAATGAAACACAGGCTTCAAGTTTGATGACAAGTAGTAAAGTTGTCCCAGCAGTCTCCACTGTGAAACCACCTGCGCCTGAGCTTCAACTTCCCAATTGTTTTATTGCATTGAGTGTCTAACTCCTGTAGTTTGTTAACTTTGCCAACAGAGTTTTTAGCACTAAAGAAAATGTCACCAGTTTTTGGTTATTTACTGGTTACTGGTACCTTGAGGATAGTAATGAACCTCTGAGAGCAAACAAAAGCAAAGTTTAGTGAGTTTGAACAAAACTAGAGAGCAGCGTGCGGAGTTGTGTTGTGCCTTGGTGAGGCTCGTCTTTACAAGAACCTTTCATACGTTTGAGCTCTGGAACAACTACTTCAGTTTCATTCATTTGGAGAGGTCAAAGTAGACGACCATACCGAGACAGCTCCAGTTTGAGTAAGTGACCACCGCTGTGTCCCTGATAAAATATTCTGAAAGGAATATTTACCTCCCAAATATACGAAGAATATGTTTTCTCTCACGCCTTCATGGTGAACAGAGAATCTAAAGAAAATTCTTGATGAATTGAAATCACGGTCAGCCACGTTCAGCAACAGCAAAACCATATCAAAACATGTTCCCAAACTGTCACACAACTCATGCAGGACAATCTAAGTCTCATTAATCCAGCCACAAGCTCAGCACTTCACAGACAGACGGCCCTTTCTGACGGGGAGCTGGCCTCGGGTTGGAGGTGATAGTCGTGGTCAGCTCTTTGCCATCAAGTGCCTCCGAGGGGCAACTTGGCCTCAGGTCACTGAGGTTATGGCACTGCTGGGCTGGTTGGGTTGATGAGAGGGTGAGGAGCATGTGGTGTCCAAGGTACCCTGGGTGTGTTGGTTGTTGACGTTCTGGGACGCCGTGTCAACTTCAGCCTGTTACATGCATTGTCTGTTTTCAAAATACACTTCTGTTTTCACAGGAAATGTACAGTTTGATACAGTCTCTTTCAAAATAAAAGCACTACGACAGTACAACACCGTAAACTGATGGTTTTTTTCCTTCAACAACACACACATGGTTGGGTTTAGGAAAAAAGAACAGGGTTTACAATCTTTACAGTCTTACAGGAAGTGAACACTGACACTAGTGAACTGATCCTGCCCGTCTTAACTTTCGTTGTTGTCCCGCCACATTTCCCCCGTGACACTACCAGGCGCCATTAAACAATAACAGCGTCCGGCCGTATATCATAGCGACATGAAGGATGACTTTTTTCGTGGTTGTCTGACAAAGTCACTGACCAAGTGCCGTTTTCTAACAACTTAGGAGTGAGACTAGGTTGATGAATGTGTCCCACGTATGGCGTTAAATCCTTAATGTACAGTTACGAAGGTTAGTTTTAGGAAAAGAAACGTGGTGAGGACGTACCTTAAAATGACTCAAAGTTCACACAGATCTCAACAAGTGACTCTGAAAGAAAGTTCTTTGTGACCCATCCACCGCCCCAACCTGCCTCCTTGAAAGTGCTCGCGACTGCTTCCTTGTTTACTGCCATCAGCGCATCAGTCACATGTTCGCAGCCTTCCAAAATACTTTGGATACATATGAATTTCGGTGCATTGCTTTTACTTGGAAAACATGAAGGACAGCCTGTGAGGTTAGAGAGGAGGATGGGCATCTAGAGGTGGTCACAGACTGGGAGTTAATAGCATTGTTCATCTTCAGATTTAGTTCCTGTAGGGTTGATGAAGAAGTTAAAGAAGACCCGACTGATACAAAGATTATATTTAAAGTCTTGGGGTCAGCCTCAGAGTGAAGAAGGACCTCTGAAAGCTACATTTATCCAAGTGTTAGGGGTTACGATAGTGGTCATCTCGGAGGGTCAGAGGGAGGGCTGGGTCCAGGGGGTAATGGCTGTGGTCAGTTCCTGGGCAGAGGAGCCTCAGGGGCCCCAGGGCCACTGCAGCATCCAGGGGGCGAGGCTGCAGCCAGGTCAGCGGGTGATGGATGAGGCCGAGGCTGATTATGGCAGGTGCCCACAGTCCTGACCAGTCCAGCTTAATCAGCAGAGCACTCGGACAACAGACCCCATTTAACCTCCTAATGACCGGTCACTCAATCTGGACACACACACACACACGCACACACACACACACACACACAGGAACATTATGAACTCAGGAACAATTAAAGAGCTGGTCATAGCGACAGATAATGTAATTAAGTCTTCACAGCTGAGTGCACTGAGCTGCTGCAGACTCTCACACATCTCGTCCAATCACTGTTTTCTCTCCGTCAGACGTTCAAATTTTGAACAGTGTGTGTGTGTTGCCGTCTATATTGTTTTGTATGTGTGTGTGATATTCTAAGTATTTGTTGCATGTGTGTATGTGCGAGTGCTGAGCTGCACTTTTGTCAGTTGAGCAAACTGCAGCTCCCCACAGTGACCCACTTTCTGACGACCGTGGTCATTGTCTCACTTCATTCTGCTTCATTAGGCAGAAAAGTGCAGTGTGTGTGTGTGTGTGTGTGTGTGTGTGTGTGTGTGTGTGTGTGTGTGCACATGTGTTTGATTTGTTGCACCTTTTATTAAATGCTCTGCAAGCGTTTACTGTTTACATCTTCCTATTTGAAGAAGAACCCAGAGTCATTTTCATTGAGGATTTACCTGTAAATAAAAGAAATCATACGGCCGTTAAATACACAGATTACAAAGATTGCTTTCAGATCACACTCCTCTTAAGTATAAAAATGTTGCTAAAAATCATGCAAACCAGCCACAAAAGACCAGGATCCAGGTTATCCAAAAATTCTTAAGTTAAGATTTTCCTTTAAATCCTAGTTAAGGTGTCCTCAAAACAAAATTGGTTGCACAAAACACCATTAAGGTCTTATGATTTCCTTAAAATCTTTACTTAAGTTTTGATGGATTTCTCCTTGTCTTGATCTTAAACTTAAGGAATCCCTCAACTGTTGCAGAAAAGACCTTAGCAACCAAAGCAAGGTAAAAAAAAAAAAAACTTCAGGTACCTCTGACTCTGTCTTAACTGCAACATGACTGAGTTTATGGTGATGAATGAAAAACACTAACACACCCTGAGAAGAGGAGAACCTGAGGGATACACTTTTGATTTTACACTTTAGATTTAAATAAATTAATTTTCTTCCTTCTTCCTACGTCATTTTCTGTTTTCTGGTGTTTGGGGATCAGATTTATTTTGGAGTTTGTGCTTTCTATGATTGTATTCCTCAAGAGGTTGAATCTTCTCCTCCTTTGACCAGCATGGTTTTCTTGTCTTCTTTTCTTTCGACAGTTTTTCACTATTCTAACTATCAGCCAACTCTGTCAGATGATAACAGGTGTTACAACTGTGAGTCCAAGCAGACAAACAATCTTCATGAACACTTTTACCACTGTAAAAACTTTTAAGGCTGAGTTAACATTTTCCCGTTACTAAGGAAACCTTTTGAGGGATTCTGTGCAACTGTGTAAGTCACGTGTCAAGTGTCATACCTACGGAGAAAACATGTGTGTGATTTGTGCAAATGGTCCCAGGAACTAAGGCCTTAAATGCTGCTCTGTGATCGTTTCATTTTTCACACAGATCATGAATCTGAAGAGAGATTTCTGCTGCTGAAGAAACAACTTCAGATTGTCCGACCCTGAAATCAGAGAACTTCTTTCCCTCCAACTGAGGATGAGATAACAACAAGGATAAACAGTCTCTGTGTTTAGGAGACAGGAGATGTGAGGCGTCAATGAGGCGTCAACAGTTTTCCTCTTTCCTCCACTTCCCCCACGCCATTAGGGATTGTCTGTGTGTGTGTGTGTGTGTGTGTGTGTGTGTGTGTGTGTGTGTGTGTGTGTTCAGGGTGATCACATTAGTGAAAGTAGAAGGTGTTAATTGGACAGATAAAATCAAAGGTGTGGGCGCTAATTATCATAATGTGTGACAGATAACAGCAAAGAGTTTGTGTATTGACCGTTTTCATTTAAAGGCCCAGACACACCCTGACTTCATGGAACTAGCAGCGACGAAGGCCTCCTGCTGCTTCGCCGTGTCTCGGCCGAAAAACTGCACATGAACACACCACGAAGACCACAGCTGACAGCCAACAACACACACGTACTGCGCCTGCTGAGAGGAAGTAACTCTCCACAGCAGCAGACAGCCATCGTCAGAAAAATCATCTGACCTTATGGAACAAGTATCCGTCTGTCCTTCCTTCCACCTTCCCTTTCTGTTCCTGCCAGGCTAGTGTGTGGCAGGGGGCGTGTTAGCTCCTCCCACTGCAGCTGACGAGGCACACCTTTTCCCACTCAGCTCGTCAACCTGCCTACGTGTACCTGGTCTTCACTCGGCTACTCTGCCAGATAATTCCGTGTGTGTTGGTAACGCCAAGCGACTCTTTTCCAGTGTTGCTTCTGCAGTGATTTCCTCCTCGTGGTTTTTGTCAACGTTTTTTCATGTCTCAAGCGTTCTTGTGCTTATTTGTATTTTTGCCCTGTTCTCCATGTGCTCAGTCCTCGTGTCATCTCCAGAGATCCGTCTTTCTTCACTGCTGGACAACCTGCTCGCCAGCCAGCACCCTGCCTCCTGCCTCCACTGCCTGCAAATTTAGTTTTTTCCTTCGTCAATAAACTCTTTTGTTTCCGCAATCTGTGTCCGTCTCTGCTTTGGGGTCCAGCCAGAAACCAAAACTCACTGATATCTCTCTCTTTCCGTGCACTAAGCTCAACTGACAATCGGAGGGAGTTCATTCACTGACAGGCTCTGCCTTTGCTGATTCAACATGCTGTCTCTGCAAAAAAAAAACATGGGCAAATGAGCGGCAACGGTGCAAGACACACCGCGCCAACAAGGGCGACAGACACTCACTGGCGGCCCAACATTGACCCAACAGCCGACTGTCCACTTGGTGTGACAGTGCACACACATACACACCTTCTCTAGTGTCCAGCAAACATGTCCTCTGGGATCATTAATGTAGAAAATGCACAAAAAATCCCCCAAGTTAAGACAACAAAATGAGGATAACTGTGATGAATGACCTGTCAAATGAAAGTTTCCTGTTTCTGCAAGTTTTCAAAAAAACTTTCAAATGAAGGAAGGAAGGAGTAAATGGAGACGTACAGCAGAAAGTAAGAAGACAAGAAAATAGAGTTGCACATCAAGCCAACTCGTGAGTACATGTTTAAAAACAGGAACATGAAAAGTACTGATTTTTTAACAAGACTGTGAGTTACTTGTAATGAGTGACTGTCCTCCCCTGGTCTCTGGCATCAGCTGTGGTCATGTTGGCAGTATTTGTCCGGGTTAATCACTGACACAGCTCGTCAGGAGAAGTTGGTGGAAAACTTTCAATAATCAATCTATAATAACACTGTTTTTTTGAGAACATCAGAATATTAAAGAAATATCAGAGAGGATGGAAGCACGGTAATGTCACTAAAATCAGTTTGAAAGTACAACAGACAGTTTGTAAGTGACTTCAGGAATATTGAAAATACTTGAGGAATGTAAAAACAGAGATACAGTGGGAGATCAAAACACCACAAAGAAGAATGAAGTCACTATTAATTGGATTTAGTCTTTAAGTATAAGATAATAGTTGCACTAAAGTGGTTTGTCCTCAGGCTTGTTATAATGGAAACTACCAGGACAGGGGGTAATGTGACATCAGGCTTGTGTGTGTGTGTTATCTGCTGGTGCATGTGGTGACTCATCGCACGTTTCCGCTGTTTACTGGAATATTGCTGGAACATGTTTATGTCCTCAAGTTTTTAATGGCTACCTGAGAGCGAGTGCGGGAAGCCTCTGGCTCCTTTTTTTTCTTTCTGAAGTGCTTTATAAAAGTTTATTTTTGATTCTTAGAGGGTTCTTCAGCTCGTCTCAGGACTGACGCTCATTGTTGGCTGAAAGTGACGCACGCAGCAGTGAAACACACTCACATGACTGAACGGGAAGATGAACAACAAACAGACAAACGTAGAAGATGTTTTAAGATGTGTGAGCAGATCAGAGTCAAGTTTAGGCCTGGTCTCTTACTCCATCCACATAAATCAGGATTGTTCAGATGTTTGCTTTGCTGGCCTTTATGGACTTTTCCTCAAGTTTCCTGATGTGAGAAGGCGGAAACAGGCTAATAAATTTACTGAGTGTTTTCATCACAGCCATCTGATGAAAACACAGTCAATTATTTACTGAGTCACATTTTCACGTCACATACCTCCTCTTAGTCAGATAACACATGTGGTCATATATGGTGCAGTTGGACAGTTGTCGAGGCTGACACACAGCCTTTTCCCAAAAAGGTTACACAATACAACATACACCCAACAACACCAATGACAAGACTGACACCACTCTCATGTCTGCGGGTTAACTGCAGAGCCAGGAAACAATTAGCTTAGCTTAGCGTACAGATGACAAGCAGGAGAAAACAGACGGCATGGCTCCTACAAAGTTTAAAAATATGGTCACCAGACCCTCTAAAGCTCACACATTAACATGTTGTTTAATCTGCACACAAACAGAGATTTAGGAAACATTATTTGTGATGTTACAGCGAGTTGAGGAACTGTTTCTTGAGAAACAGCAGCCGGTAGCAACAAGTCAAACCTTCATTTACACCTGGTATTAGCCTGTGTCCTGGCTCGGATCACAGCTCTGAATGCACCTTCAGTACATCTCAAAATCTAATCTGTTCAACCACATTTAGAGGTTGTCTTTCAGCAGTGTGAACACTAATGTCCCGTCTCCTCCAAACCCTTTCAGTCCAGTCCCTTTGGAACCAGCAGTGAGCCTTCAGACATGGTACCTAGACCCTCGGTGTGTTCAGACAGTCTCTTAAATGTGGGCGGGGTTGTTGTCACTCACTGCTCCGTCCAGCACTCGCTGTATTTCCTCATCGCGGTGACACAGATGGAAGTCTGCACCTGGTTTATCGTCCACAGAACGAGGCTGCACGCCCACATTTTCAGAACAAAATAGAACAGGCTGCAGTGAGAGTCTCTCTCCATGGGATATTTAAAAATAGCAGCTTTGTGCATTTAGTCCTTCTCAGGCAAGCTCAGGGGTTTAGTGTTGCTGTAGACTCTGTTTTTCTCCAAGTGAGGATTATTCACAGAGGAAACGGGAAAGAATCGTACAGAACTGAGCCGAACAGTATCTGCTCTGCTCAGTGGAAACGGGGCTTAAGGGGCCTTATGCCGCATTTTGCATCCTCCAATTCAGTTTTTAACACAGACGTGCAGCAGGCAGGTTCCAGTGCCAGAGCGAAGCCTCATCAGTGCCATCGTTTTTCCAAGCGCTCACTGTTCAGGGTGCAAAGACTGCACCCTGAGATCAACAGAGTTCAAGTTCTGGAAAGCAGCAGCGCGCATCACATGTCATGTGACGAGGACCAACCAGTCACGTCCGACAGATATCTTTCCCTTTATCTTATATATCATTGATCATGTTAGTGCAGAGCGTCACATCTGTCCCACAGACAACACGCCGACACACAAACAGCACCTGGAAGAAGATCAGCTCTGCTCTCAGGGTTTCGGGTAAATAGGCTCTGATACAATGCTGTTGCTTAGCAACCTCAGACGCAACCTGCTCTTGAAAGCTGCCTAATGTGTTCTGGGCCACACTGAAGAACCTGTTTGACACCCCACCACATATGAAAACTTTCTGTTGCTGCAGTTGCACAGATTCAGAGCTGGACGACCGTCTCTGGAGCAACTCTCCTCCCAACAAATGGCCGGTTCAACATCTGCCTGGTGGAGCAGCTGTTAAACAGGAAGGAAGAAGGAGCTGAGCAAATAAATACCCTGAATCCAACCACGTTGTTTGTCATTGAAGGAAAAAAAATCTCGATTCACGGTGTTGTACTTATGTAGTGCTTTTATTTTGAAAGAGACTGTATGTAAGAACAACCCAGAACATCAACAACCAACACACCCAGGGTACCTTGAATGCCATAAGCTGACGTGGAGAGTGGAGTGAGAGGTCGGGGTGACAACGTGTTAACTCTGCGACAGTTGACGTGCTACTGTTCATTTATTTTTGTTGGAATAAATACATTTTGAAATACTTCTTTGTAAATACTGACTGTAATCTGTTTCCATTAGACGTCAACATCATCCATCCAAACATGTCCGCGTGTTTCAAGTTTCACCTGAACTCAGTGTTTGTGTGTTTCTAGTTGCCTTTTAATGAAGAGTGTGTTTGGTTGCGTGCTGAGGACTCTGTGATTAGCTGTAGCCACTGAGGGGGAGGGACGGGACGGGACGGGGGGGCTGTCTGGTTTGAGTATTGCTCAAGTTTACCCTCCACCTTTCTGCTACAGCCATCTGTTGAGAGAGTGCCGAGATGAACCCACCCGTGTGTGTGTGTGTGTGTGTGTGTGTGTGTGTGTGTGTGTGTGTGTGTGTGTGCGCGCAGCAGGGGTGGATTGGAAAGATTAGAGGAGTTGGTTGGCCACCACACCCCTCCTCCATCTCCAACGCATCTTCATCCTGTCTTCTTCTGGAGGGCCTGACGCATGCCACACGCTCACGGCTGTCCCACACACACACACACACACACACACACACACACGCTCACACACACACGCAGAGGGGATCATGGTTGAGTCTAACCTGCCTAATTCTCTCTAATGGCTTCTCTATTCAGGGATTAACTCCCTAAATCCACACACACATACAGAGGGTTCACCACGCACTGACCGACCGTACAACCGTCATTTGGTTACACACTGTCTCTTCACACACACACACACACACACACACAGGAAATGGACAATAGCTGATCTCTTCGCAGTGATTTGGCGAGGCATCAAATGGCCTGTGGGCTGCAATTAAAGTGTTTAGGAGTCAGGAGGACAGGAGAGAGGTGAGGGGGGAGGAGGAGGAGGAGGAGGAGGAAGAGTTTAACACTCAGGAGAACCTTATCAGGATGAACTCTCCCTCTCTTTGTGTGTGTGTGTGTGTGTGTGTGTGTGTGTGTGGTTATTTTACAGCGCTCTGTGTGTGTGTGTTTTATTGGCCCAGTTAGTTTCCAAATCCAAAGAATTCGGTGTTTTCCTCTGGAATTCCTCTCCAGAATTGGAATATTAAAAAATCCCAGACTGAGTGAAGAACACACACACACAGGTCTGTCTCTGCTGGATCAACTTCGTTCAAACTGCTGCAGTTGACTTATGTGAAACGGAAAGTGACGCTGCATCACCAAAAACGCCCGACAGCTTTTCTCCCAAAACTGGAGAGCCAGGGAAGTTTGCTCTGAAGCTCCCAGCGAGCCGTGACCTCGGCTCATATGAGGAGCTGCAGCAAGGCTCACTGTGTGACACACACAGAGAGACACTGAACGCAGTAACCTTTCTGTTTTTTATCTGTTATCTAACCAGGTCGTCTCACTGAGATCCACATCTGGTATTCCACAGAGACCTGAGAACAAAACCGCTGAGAGAAAAGGCTGCATGCAGGTCAGTGTTGTGTTCCAGCAGATACACATGAAGATCAGAGACAGTAACACAGCAGAACACGGAGGTAATGTGGGTTAATGGGTTAACAGAGTCTGACAACAGAACTTTAAAGTCTGACGTGTCTTCGAATTAAAAAACAGTGAGGCACATTAGCCTGAAGAAAATGTTGGGGAAATTTCTGCAAACCACGATCATTTTACCTCCATACGTTTCAGCATCATGTAAAGGTTTGTAAAGTGACGCAGTTTATGAGCTGACTCTCATCTGGAGGTGGAGGTGATGGTGTAACATCTACAGTAGGAGACCTCCAATCAATCAATGATTAACACCACCACAACCACCGCTGCTCAATACCAGCAGTTTCACACTGATGCTGCCCGACTGCATATCATCGCACTGCCAAAGGTGCCTTGATATGATTCAGTGTCTGACGCTGAAATCACTGAGTGGTGGTATTTGACAAGTTTGAAATGAGAACAGTCTGTTGAAGCAGCAGAATAATGACGTGGCAATGCCATGTTTGGCTGTGCACAGACTTTTGACCACATCATGTGTATGTACCAGACTGTGCAGAGACTCAAACTGACAGGTTCTGTTTCCACCCAAAGGAATGTGGAGGGTTAATCCCACCTGTAGCCCCCGAAGCTCATTCAGCCATCCCCACCTCCTTTCTCCTCCTTTACCTTCACTCTCCCTCCTCCATCACAGTCTCCTCTCCTCAGATTGAAGCTGAACTCACTCGCTGTAACTTCTGAGCAGAGTAGAAAGTTTACGTAAAAGGAGAGTGTGTGTGCCCATGCACTCTAGTGTGTGTGTGTGTGTGTGTGTGTGTGTGTGTGTGTGTGTGTGTGTGATAGAGGCCCTCTGTTAAACTAACAGAGACCCAGGTGGTCTCTGGGCCCTCTTTTGTCTCCCCCCTGCGTCTCCTGCAGGCATGCATGCAGAGCCACCGCAGAAACAAAAAGACACATTTCAATGTGACTTCAGAGCAGTTTGTGTTCAGGGGGAGTAAACTACCCTACATGCACCCCTGCCCCCCACCTACTCAACATACCCCCCAGCTAATTGGTCTGATTTTAGTGTGGTGAAGGCAAACAGCGATATTTTCTGCATGAATGTGTTTTTGTCTGCAGTTGTGTCTCCAGCCAGTTACACTCATGATAAACTGATGTGCACAGGAAGTTGTGTTTCGGGTAAACATATTGCTGCTGCAGAATATTGAAGGGCTGCACTCTGAAAGTCAAAGATTACACTTCTCAGTGGGACACACCTCAGCTTACTTAGTTTCTTTAAGTTGTCTGTTTTTATTGTTGTTTGTCGGTCAGTGTACGTCTGGAGAAGTTTCGACCTCAGATTATCGCAGCAGATTTAGCTGCAGAGTTGCAGGTAGGCTGCAGGCAGCCATGGACACAGACCCGGGGAGAGTCTGAGGCTCCGTTCACACAGAGGTGGCGCTATAGAGCCGCTACAAAGTCCCTTCTTTATCCCTCATTTGCATTTTTACACAGAGCCCAAAGACAGAGCCATCATGTCGCTCCAGTGTGTCATTATTCACAGCATGCCGGCATCCTGGAATCAAAACAGGCGTGACGTATGTGACATGTAACTCAACAGTGTCAGCCTCTAGTGTGACATATAACATACATGTCAGCAGGGCTTTATCAGCAATTACAATGGCATAACATGTTATTAACAATCATTTACAGTTCCTGTTATATTGCACATGACCTCTGCTCAGAGGGTAAGAGCTCCTGGACCTCATTGTTTTGGGGACATCTGCCGCTGCTCTTCTTCTTCTCTGAGTTAGGCCCAATCTCAACACCTAGCTAGCTAACAAGCAATCTGATGACGGTAACATTAGCTAGCTGGCTATCTTTCTGTCAACTCCAATCTAGACATCGTGAATAGCAATAAAAAATTGTTATACCGTTCTCTACACAAATACACAGTTATGCGAAAATGTTTTTACAAAAGTTCCATGTTTATTTGCGAAATTATACGTATATGTATGAACTTTTTTCCCCGTCTCTTGCTCGGTGGTAGCCATGGCAACGTCTACTCCTCGCTGGCAAGTCAGCATCTGAAATCCCTCGCTCCAAAGGGCTAGTTTCATACCCACTACCCCTCGTTATGCCCCCTACATGCAGAAAGGAACTGGGACACCACTACCCCTCGAGGGAACGTGCAAATGTAGGTGTAAGGCTAAGGGGGTGTGTTGGGACGGGCCCTTAGTCACAAGCTGCTATCAGCAACTATTTAAATCTCCTGCAGTGGGTCTCGTGCATAGCACATCGCTAAAACATCACACCTGTCCTGCCCATGAGAAGAAATGACTTTCGCCCGGGACTTTTGCCTGGAGTCACGTGTTTGGATTTGAGTGAACTATAGTCATTTAAGATACGTCCTCACCACGTTTCCTTTCCTAAACCTAACCTCCATAATTTAACATTAATTCCATGACTGTACGGTAAGATTGTGACATCGCTCACTGGGGGCAAATTCGTAGGATATCATACAAACCATTTAAAGGTTGTTTCAGCACTGTAACTTTCTTCATACCTGGCTCAGAGGGGAGACAACTCTGTCCCCCAGTCTGCAATCGAACCTTTTACACAGCACAGTGAGGCGGAACAACGGCATGAAATTCCCACTTTGGAGAGGCAGTGTAAGAGGAGCTTATATATACCAGAGCATCGTCTCTGTGTCTTTGGTTGTTTTGCAGTGGAAGAATTGCTCAGTCGCAGACCATCAACATGTCCGACAGCTGTGGGACAGATCTGCAGCTGTGTGTGTGTGTGTGTGTGTGTGTGTGTGTGTGTGTGTGTGTGTGTGTGTGTGTGTTGGGGTCGTCTGTTGGCAGGAAGCAGTAGGCAGCGAGTGATGTGGTCAGACCCTCTGTCACCAGAGAGAGAAAGAGGGAGGTCCTGTGTCTCTCTCTTCTTCTCTTCTTCCTGTTGCTTGTTTTTTTTTCCCTCATCATTGCTCTTCATTAGAGAAGAAAAAAAAACACAAACAGACGGAGGAGACTCGTTTAGCTCTCTGAAAGCTCTTACTAATGATTGTTGATCGGGCGATAATGTCCTGTGCACTGTTTCTCTCAGTCTGACAGTTTTCTCTGCAGAAAAAAAGGAAAAGAAAATAATTAACATGCAACTTTTCTCTCAAAACGTCATCAGATGTGTCTCGACTGAGACTAATTCAGCAGCAGTGTGACGGTGTAAAGTTATTTGGTGTTGGAGGGCAGAGTCATTAATGTTTTCAAGTATTGAAGCTGAATTTGAAAGAAAACTGTCTCAAAAATAATCTTAGATCACTTGAAAAAACATCCAGGAGATAAATAACCATGAATCAAAACTTTTTTTTAACTTGATCAAAATGTCTCATCTCTCAGGTTTCTGTTGTCTGCTGTACTGTTCAACAATATTACAGTCAGCACGGGATGAATTTAACTGCATCATGTTCAACTCATTTACATAAAATAACAAAATCATCTAGTCAGACTCACTGTAAGAGAGCAAGACTTTGTATTGAATATTTTTTATTTAGATTTTAAGTGTAGATTTTATAGATTTTAAAACATACTCGTGTTTTTTGCTTCATTGATTTTCTGTTTTTCATTTTTAAGCATGTTCAGTTTCATCATCTGTCACTGTTTCTGCTAATACTGTGATTTTATTCTTTTGTCATGTTCTGATTTTCTCTGCAATGTGTTTCATATCATGAATGAAAATCAGAGCAAATCAGCTGAAAACTCGTATTGTATTTATTTTACCGTGGAGGCGTCGAGAGAATAAAGAGAGAGAAGTGATGGAAAAAAACTACAGAGAGAGAGAGAGAGAGAGAGAGAGAGAGAGAGAGAGAGAGAGAGAGGTCAGTGTGGAAAATCATTTCTGTAAATACAACGTGGAAATCAAAGGGAAGGAGCAGCGAGGGGGGAGGCCAGTGAGTAGGAGGTAAATTGAGGGAGTCGGGGGACAATTAGATGGGAATTTCCAGTGTTAGTGAGCTTTTGTTAAAGCAGGGAGAGTGAGAGCTGGGAGCTGCTTCGTGCATGCGTCTGTCGGAGTGACTTTAACATTTGTTTTACTGTAACATACATGTGATGTACTGAGGAATGTCACGATTATTAAAACTGAAAAGGGAGAAGAAAAAGAGGAAATGTGAAGAAAAAAGAAAAAAGCACCTTCACACCTCGTTTCAAATATTTCACGTTGGTTTCAGGTTTGAAAAACAGTAAGTTTAAATAAAAGTTACAACAATGAACAAAGGAAATAAAATAGTTTAATAAATCCTGACACGCTGTTAGAGTTGTTGGAGATTCTTTTCATATCAGATCAGCATATAAAATGTTTTGCTGTTGCAGGAAGCTTATATTTTCAATCTGTATCCATGTCAGCAGTTTGACTGAAATGATGATTATCTAGTAAAAGGTTCTGCACACAGCATGAGAGCAGATACGCTAAACACCTTCACACTCCATGTTTTTACACAGTCTGACCAGAATTATCCAACAAATCATTCCCAGTCACTTTCCACTGTAAGTCAATGTGCGTAAGTCTCTCTGGGCCCAGTGGCATCACATGACAGGCACTGGAAATTGCAGTAACACTGTCTGGCCACTAGGCAAACTGGCTCCAGAGCCCAGCGCTGTACCCCAGAAGAAGCTCTCGCTCGACTGCTGAGTGCATCAGCGTATTCTCAGAGAACACTTCACATTATATCGTACAGACTTGACCTTCCGTCCTTAACGTACATATTTAACACAGAGTGACTGAGGTTTGGTTTAAGAGAAGAAACATGGTGAGGATGTAACTTAAAATGACTTCACACAGATTCAAGCGTGTGACTCCAGGGTGAAAGTCCCAACCTGCCTCCCTTCAGGCTCCAAGCCTCAGTAAAGTCGCCATGTCAAATGTATGTTTCACAGCATGTGTCATTTATGTAGCTGGTAGCAGCTTTCATTTATTTCATACTACGGCCCCGTCTATATGTGTGCAGATATTTTTATAAATGAATATTTTCCTGTACGTATGCCCTCTGAGGTGAAGATCAAAACTCTGGATACTGTTCATCTGCAGACAGAGCGTTTGGGAAATGATGATGTCATCCTATCAAGTCGCACATGCCTGTTGTTGCTTTGTGTGATGAGCAAACGCTGGAAACAACAACAACGATGGCGGACTGCAGGTTTGCTCATGTTTTGTTAGCTCTGTTTGATCTAATGATGACTTAACACTTTAACTCATCGCTTCACAGACGAACAGATCCATCAGCTGCACCCAGTGTCTCTGCTCCACTTCAGCATGTGGGTTTAAGGTCCACCTGAACCGATGGTTTTGGATCAGATGGAGGGAAGCGTCTCAGAGTTGAGGATGAGGAGTGGGAGTAGCAGACGAGTAGAGCTTCACTCGTGTGTTTAAAGAGAGTTCATCATCCTTAAACTGAACAGAATCAGTGATGATGAGATCTCCAGTAGGTGTTTGAAAAGGTGAGTTAGCCTGTGCGCTTCACAGACGGACTCGGCTGCTCAGCTTCAGAACATCTGGAGAAAATGAGTCTCGCCTTTTTTTCCATATGACAAGTTTTCAGCAACAAACAGGCAGTGAACGGCCTTCTGATGATCACACTCACATCTTTCACCACAGTCTCAATGTTTATATCCGTAACAGACGTAAAGAAATTGAAAATATTTAATTTTGACTCAAAGCTTCCTGCTTCCCTTTCAAAATAAAAGCCCTCCAATAAGGTTTCTGTGGATAGAATCTCTTCATTTGTTAACAGGAGGCTTTTAATTGTGGAAATACAGAAGTTACAGCAGCAGCAGCAGCAGCAACAACGCTGTCTGTGTGAACACTGCACACGAGGGCGTTTAGGGTCGTTTTAGCTTTCTAGTGTTGATGGAGATGTTTTGTAAAACAACATCGTGTGGACTGTTTTTTTTTTGTTGTTGTTGTTTTTTTAACGGAGGGGAAAAATATCCGTTAACAAAAATATCTGGACAAAGACACGTCCACAGCTCACTGTCCAGCTGTACCTGCTTATCATAAAGCTGCTCGAGTCCGTGGCCGCGGCCTTGTTCTCAGTCCAATACAGCATTTAAATTATAAACCTGAAGTGAAGTCACTTTAAAGAGAGAGAAAGTAAAACAGAGAGAAAGAGAGAGGGAAGAAGAGAGAGGGAGAAACTGAGAGAAGGAGAGAGGGAAGAAGAGAGAGGGAGAAACTGAGAGAAGGAGAGAGGGAAGAAGAGAGAGGGAGAAACTGAGAGAAGGAGAAACTGAGAGAAGGAGAGTGAGCTTCAGGGAGACAGAACTTTAAGACAAGGAAGCACGGGCAGATCAGTCCTGCCCCCTACAGGCAGAGGGTGTGTGTGTGTGTGTGTGTGTGTGTGTGTTTTCCTGGGGAAGAGAGGGACATCCTGTGACAGTGACTCAGCCGACACACACACACACTCATACACACTCATACACATATGTTGTTTACCCATTTGAAGCTGCTAACAGACATTTCCCACTCTCACACACACACACACACACACACACACACACACACCAACAACTTTTCTGCATCAAAATAAAATTTTTGAGTGTGTGTGTGTGTGTGTGTGTGTGTGTGTGTGTGTGTGCGTGTAGCTCATTGCCTCAGGTGAAAGCGCCTGCTGCTTCTTCCCATAAAGAAAAGTGTGTGTGTGTGTGTGTGTGTGTGTGTGAATACAGGGGGCGGTGTGGTGGGCGGAGCCAACAGGAGGAGGATCTCGTGTGGGCGTGGCCTACAGAGAGAGAGAGGCGGTCCTCCTTCCAGTTTACCCAGATGGATGTTGGTCACTGTGAGACATTTGAAGGCAGGACACTGAGTGGATCAGACACACTCTCTCTCTCACACACACACACACACACACTGAGCACACGGGAGTATCGGAGCTTGGAGCGGGACGGACCGAGGAGGGAGAACTGCACCTGTCCCACACACACACACTTACAGAGGATCCGACCCGTCGTCCCTATGTGTGGATGGGACCAAAGTTACACGGTGAGTCCAAACACAGGAAGAGTTTTATTGAGTTTAACATCGAGGAAAAAATCTGGAGTTTTTTTTTAAAGTTTTAAAAATAGATTTTTATTATTATTTAAATTCAGAGATTGTGTTAAATTTCTGGAGTATTTGAAAAAACAAAAGCAGCGAACTGAAGGAGAGTAAAACTTAATTTTAAGGTTTATTTTTTGCAACTTTTAAGGTTCCTTTGATTCAGATTTTTGTCTTGTTGGTGTGTGTTTGTGTGTTTGCAGCAGAAGATTTAATCTCAGTGTGATTTCTGGGTAAATTTAAGTGATGAATGTTTGTGGAAATTTAAAGAAGTTTTTATTTCTGATCTTTGTGAAAGTTTTATTTTAAAGCTGCAGTTGCTGTCGAGGTGCTGCTGCTGGTGTTTGGATTGAAATTGTTTCACCTGCTGTTTTTTTGTTGTTTTTTCCTTAAAGTGAGTTTAAATGTGTTTGTTCAGGACCTCAGTTTTTGATTTGAAGCTTTGATGCAAACTTTAAGACATTTGTGTTTCAGTGAGGACAGCTGGACTCAGGTGGACTTTAGTTTTTTCTCCACACATCACTGTGAATTTGACTTTTTCTCCTGTTGGACTTCACTGATGTGTTTCCCTGAGAGCTGGTCAAACAGCTCACACTTTCAACTTCACTTATTAATTTTCACCTTCATCTGGAATTCTTGTGACTGTGTGCACACTCAGCTTTTGTGTTTTTTCAGTTGGTCTAAATGTGCGAGAGGTGAATTGTTTCTTGGTTTTTGGTTTCACTATTAGTTTTCGATGTTGCAGCTGTTATGCAAACAGGATTGTGCTGAGAGCTGGAATATTGAGAAACATTTCCATCTCTGACCACTTTTTAATTTGCTTCATTTAAAAAGCAAATGGGGCAGAAACTGTTGCTCTGCTGGGCTGAGCTCTGAGGGGAAAAGGTGCAGCCGCTGTCGGGGAGAAATTATATTTTCTTGCTGGAAAATTTCTAAGTTTTGCAATTCAAATGAAGAGGTTTGTGGTTTTGAGGGATTTGAATGTAATTTTAATGAATTGCTTTGCTTGAGTCTGATGAATTTAACTATTACAATGAGTGTGCAGCAAAGAACTTCAGGTTTTTAATGTATTTTAATAATTTTAAAGTCATTTTATTGCAGATTTAGAACAAGAAAGTTCAGTGAAAGATCATAAAATCATGAAACTTATCAGTTAAACTTATTAAATGGAGCATGTGTGGCTGTGTTTGGTTCCTGAGAGGAATCAGAATGTGAGAGTGTCTGTTATGTTTGAAAGTCCTCCTCTTCGTCTCTTTGTGTCATTTCTCGCTGCTGTTTTGAGGGAAAGTCGTTAGCTGTGACTGGAGCCAGTTGGATGTGAAATAATTTTCTTTCTTGCGGCTGCAGAAGAATTCAGTGTGGTCACTGAAGATCTGCAGCTTTCCACTCGCCTGCGTGGGATGAGCAGCATGTTTTTCCCTGAGTGGATATCTGCCTCTGCGTGTGTGTGTGTGTGTGTGTGTGTGTGTGTGTGTGTCTGTGTCTGTGTCTTGGGTGGGATCGCGTTTGAAGTTTTGTTTGTGCTGCTGTGGCCCCCCAAATGGAAAAGTTTTGGCGCTCCCTTCCTCATCGCCCCCCCCATCCATTACCAGCACACACACAAGCACACACACGCTGGGAGTCGGGATGATTTGCCGGTTCCGCTGCAGTGCCACTCTGCTTCCAATTTTAGCTTCATTCAGACACAGACAGCGTTTCCTTCCTCTGTCTTCAGCCCCAGGAAGAGACGGGAGGAGGGGGGACGCAGGGAGGATACAGATTTTAACTTCATAATCTGCTTTCACACATACAAGCTGATAACTGACTTACACTGTCTCTGTCTCTGTGTGAGACGTGGTCAAACACAGAGAGCAGGACAGAGAGAAGACGAAGAATGCAAAGGAAAAGTTAATTTGCTTCAGAGAAAAAAAAACACTGATGGAAAATTGGAGAAGGACACAAGGAGGGACTTGAGTTAAAAACGTGAGATAATTGTAAAGAAAATGTGCATTTAATGGAAAATATTCAGCAGTTGTCGTTCACTGTTCAATATCTCAATCAGCTGATGTGTAAAAGTGTCAGAATTGGTATGAATTTATTATTTTATAAAGAATAAATGCCATTAGTTAAGAACATAAAACACACTTATCTTCAAATCCCATCAGTTTGAGAGTAAATTCATTTATACGTGAACATGAGAGGATTTCTATCACTGTGGATGAAACACGTGTTGAGCTCCTCTTTGTTCCTCTCTGATCAAAGCTTCATATCTCCGCCTGACTCATTTTACATTTTGTGGTTTTAATAGACAGATAAAAAAGAAAAGATCAACAAGAAATCAATCAGTGAAATTAATCCTGAGGGCTGGAATCATAAGCAGGTCGTATTTCTTATTACACCAGCCAATAAAAATCAAAAGCAAAACATTAGAACTTATTTCCAGGGTTTGGTTTTGATCCTTTTTGGCAAATAAAACATGTGAAATATTTTTTCATCAATATGAAATTCATTTTTTCTCCAAATATCTGACAAGACAAAGTGTTTCCCGCGCGCGCGCGCGTGTGTGTGTGTGTGTGTGTGTGTAGGTGTGTGTGTGTGTGTGTGTGTGTGTGTGTGTGACAGCAGTGTTAGTCAGACCCCCCTCCTCACTGAGTCACCCCACATAATAATCACAGCTCTTCCTCTCTTCCTTCTTCATCCCTTCATCTCTCCATCTGTTTTTATCACCGTTAGTCTGAATCCTTTTCTTTTTGTCCTCTTTTTATCTCTTATCTTTTCTCCTCACTTCACTTATCTGTTTTCCACACAGTCCTCTGTCTCTCCTCTCTTCTTCTTTTCTTTTCATCCTTACCTTCTTTTTCATTCTTCTTTCTTTGGCTCTGATTGTTTCCTTCCTTCAGTATTTCCCTTTTTGATCCTCCACTTCTTCGTCCCTTCTTTGTCTCTCCTTATCTTTTCATATTATTTTCTTCTTCCCTCAGCTCTTCCATCGTTCTTTCTATCTATCTTTATTTACCTTCCTTTTTACCTTTCTGTCCTTTTCTCTTTCCTTTTTTATTTTCCTTTGTTTCCCATTTTTCTTTGTCTCCTTCCAGCTCTCCCTCCTTTCTTTCTTCCATCCATCTTTCTTCTTTCTTGTTTCAGTGGAATATTTTTTCCTTAATTTCTAATTTCTCAGTTTTAATTTTTGGAAATGTTTTCAATGAAAGAGATTGAAAATTAAAGACAACATCTTTCTTTATCTCCCCGTGTCTCTGACCCAGGCGACCTCTCATAGCTCGGCCATGTTGACCAGTGAGGGGGCGCACACCATGGAGCAGGACGACACACATCACGGAGCCAAGATGGCTTCCACCGCCACCAACAGCACCGACTCAGACAGAGCAGAGACGACGGCAGACACGGACGTGGACATGGAGACAGAGACGGAGATGGAGGAGGCAGACATGAGCCGGTGGACGGAGGCAGAGTTCGAGGAGAAGTGCACGTACATCGTCAAAGACACGGCGTGGGAGGCGGGGCCAGACAGTGACGCTGTGACGACAACCAGAGCTGAGGCGTCGCTGCCTCGGAACCTGGCGTTCAAACACCCGGCTGACAGCAAGGAGGTCAGACTCACAAACACACACACACACACACACACACACACACACACACACACACACACTTTGGCAGACATACAAACTTTCTCTACAGTCACACACACTCAGGCAGAGAAAGCCATCTGCACACGCTCGTGAGTCAGATGTCGGTCATGTAATGAAGAGGGGGTCGTCTCGCCATAAAACTTTACGTACACATTACAGAGAGGAATCTGTGTGTGAGTGGGTGTGTGAAAGGCCTGAAGCTAGAGTTAACACACTCACTCACACACACACACACACACACACACACACACACACACACACACACACACACACTCTGTAACTGTAGCTGTGTGTACACTGCGATTTCATCGACTCGTATCCATACATGAAACTCATTTATCATCTGAGGGAATGATGACGGCTTTATCCCAAGTTTGTGTGTGTGTGCGTGTGTGTGTGTTCGTGCGTGTGTGTGTGTGTTTCAGATCTCATTGACTTCATTTAACTCCAGTCATTAAATGAGCTGCAGTACTCATAGCTGCTGGCAGGGAGCGCAGTTCAACATGTTAACGCGGCATATGAGACGGCTTCTGTCTGCTGATGTTTCAGCTGCTCAGTCAAATTTAATGAGGATATAAAGTCAAGTTCGACCCATCAGACGTTTCACAGCTCAAATCTGCCGAGGCCTTTAAGTGCTTGAAGCTTTAGGGTGTTTTAAAACTCCTGAAAGTTTGTGTTTCTCAACAGAGTTTGGAGCAAAATATCCAGAAACATGAGCTGGTAAAAATCAGAAACTGTAGTTGTGTATTTTGGTCAGATTTTGTTTCCAGGCAGAGGAAAAAAACCTGGATCAGCACGACACATTTGCTCTGTAAATCTCTCTCAACTAATCAAACAGCGGCCTTGTGACTTTCTGACAAACCTAAATGGATAAAGTTTTGGTCACTGATTGAACTGGAGGCTAAAAAGTCAAAGGTTGAAACTGAGGTTGGATAACAGTGAGGTGTTGCACAGAACCAAAATGACTCTGTGGTAATGTGACACAGAGAATGATTATCTGCTGAAAGTTGAAACATCAGAAGTAAATTTGCATTTTATTATGAAATAAGAATATCACAGAACTTTTCTACAATGCTGCGAACACAAACCTGAAAACAAATAACAGAGAGCACAATACAACCTTTAAAATCTTCATGTTCATCCTGCTAGAAAAGTAAAACTCAGTGAATCTGCGGCTGCAGCTGATCATCTCTGCCATGTTGTTCAAGGCAGTTTGAGAAAAAGTGCATGACGGCAGGTCAAAGGGTCGCGACTTTGGCAACTCTGACACTTTGTGAGTTCCTGAGCAGCGTGATCACATAGATTTTCTCATCAGGGGCCTTATCGACGGGAAACTGAGGCAAGAACCAGAGAGAGGCTGACTGGCTATCAGCAAACACTTATCTGGTGTGGAAGAAGGGAAAGGCTGAGGACAGGAGCTCTGATCAAAGAAGATTGAGTTTTGGTTCAAGGAAAGAGAGGGAGCATTGTAAACGTCTGTTAATAAGTCAGAACACACTGTCTGGTCCCGCCGAGGGAAAAAAGGGGGAAGAGGGGATTTCCCGTGTCACCAGGGGTTTGGGAAAGTCGTGTGTTTGTGTGGGTTCTGCATGAAGAAAATGTGTGTGTGTGTGTGTGTCTCTCTGCCATCCACGGCTGGAGCCTGACGTCTAGTCGCCACATAATCCCTCGCTTTTCTCCTCTTCCTCCTCCCTCTTGTTCTGCTCTTTGATTGAATCAGGCGAGAAACAAAAAATAAAAAGAAACAAAAGATTTATTTTTTCTTTTGAGTATCTGGATGTTTCCACATGAAGCGTCTGAAGTGGCAGCAGTTTTGGTTTGATGTGGCGACGAGTGGAGGTGTGACGAGAGAAAGAGAATTGAAAGAAGAGATTTTACAGTTTTTCTCCGACCACACACACACACACACACACACACTCCAAATGAAGTGAAGCGCGAAGTTGGTTCATTAATCATCGGCAGCGTTGACAGCTGGCTGATAGTGTGTGAGTCTGTATTTGTACAAACAATATGAGTTAATTAGACTTAATGACACATTTCACTGTTGGATGTGCACAACAGCATGAAAACGCACACACACACACACACACACTCCGTATCTACAGCAAGCCACGTGGTCAAAAACAAAAGAGCTACACGGGGTTACACGCAAAATTTTTAACAAGTTATATTCTTGAGTTTTGAGATATCTAAAGCAAGTTACTTTGTCAGATTTTGTCTAAAGGTGGATTTATAGTTGTGCGTCACACGTGGCCTCTGTGATTATAAGCATACTGTGGTGGTGTGTCTGTGTCTCTCTGCAGTTACACCCTCAGATTGCTAGGTGGCAGTAGAGTTTATGTGAAGTGCCGTAAAGTTGGATTGATTTAAAACACATTAAACACACGTTAAACACACATTAAACACACCTTAAACACACCTTAAACATGGCTTAATAGAGACAATTTCAAACACAAGTACACAAATCAACTTCATTTTCACTCACAAGGTTCACAGACAAAACAACTTACACTTACACTTAACACGTTTTCCCCATAAATGCAACGTGCTAACATTATTAGCATTAGCCTATGGCATGTTCCATTGCATAAATTAGCCTAGAGGCTAGTGAAGTTTTTTCCCTACTCATATGAAGCCAGGAAACATCACACATTGGTCTTAAAATGCCATTTTGGGCGGAGGCTTTATTGTTATAACAATAAACAGGTGGTCATCACTTATGGGGAGGAGCACACCAGGCGTGGCGTATGCGTCTATGCACAGCCTACGCCATTGGTGCGGCGTCAGTCCACTGTAGAAGTATTAATACCACTCAAGACACTACAAGTTTTGTGTTAAAGAACACACACACAATCCACATCAAAGACCTCTTCGATCTTTTGTGTAACCCCCGTGTGTGTGTGTGTGTGTGTGTGTGTGTGTGTGTGTGTGTGTGTGTGTGTGTCTTGGCGCAGGTGGTCGGCGTGTGCAGCAGGGAGTACATCCCCAAAGGAACTCGCTTCGGTCCCCTGGTGGGCGAGATCTACACGGCTGACAGCGTTCGCAAAGACGCCAACCGCAAGTACTTCTGGAGGGTGAGCACACACACACTCATGCAAGGGAAAACACACACACAGACACACGCACACACACACACACACACACACTTCCTCAGAAGCCGGAGGGACCCCTTCCTGTGACGTCACGCACGTCTAAAGTCAGTCAGTGGAACAGGAAACTGGGCTCGCTGTTTTTCATGAGACAGAGAGACGGGGATATGATGTCACCTTCACACAAATAACATGTCACACCGCGGTTCCTGTAAGTCCGCGCGCACACACACACACACACGCACACACGCACAGCGTTTGACAGAATACACTCCATCACTACCGGTAACTGCACACGCGCTCACAAACCACCTACCTGACCACCACCCACACACTCTGGGTGTGTGTGTGTGTGTGTGTGTGTGCAAGAAGAGAAAGAGTCAGTGTGCTGCAAACCACAAGCACACATTAAATCAGAAAGGTGTTCCATTCATGCTCATATCTCACTTTCTCACACACACACACACACACACACACACACACACATACACACACACACACTGAGCCGAGAGATACGAGAGAGTGAAAGAGAGAAAGAGAGGCAGAAAATGAGTCGGCAGTCCGTCCTTTCCCTTTTCAATATAAAAGAGGATCTCCTCCTCCGCGGCGCTCTGTCTGTCTCTGTCCATCTGAGGGGAATGACAGGATGGAGGGACGGAGAGAGGGACAAGAGAAGAAGAAAGGTGGTTGGATGTAGTCAGATTTATTTTTAAAACCGGCTGGTTTTAAAACTTAGTTTGTTATTTATCACTTTTTATTTGGTAAGTCACTTAAACTGACTTTTTTGCCATTTACTAAAGATATTTAGTCAAACTCTTAATTTTAGTTTGTTAGTAACTGGTTAATTTATATTTTATTATTTATTACATTTATTTACACATTTATTTCGTGGGTTTTGCTGCTCATTTACTTTTCCCAGGCTACGTACTAATTAAGTGACAGACGTAGTGGAATTTTACTGATTTTTCCCCAGTTACTGTCATTAGCTTGTCATTCACTTAGTCTGTATGTCAGTTTGTCAGTGAAGTCATTCAGGGGAAGTGAATGAAGGGAGAGAAAAAAAGATGATTTACATATTACTTATTTTTAAACAAGGCTGTTGCTGCTGTTGTTACAACTGAACGAAGTCATTTAGTTTTGTTAGAACTTGTGTCGCCTGTTCTTTTTTCAAACAAGAGAAAAAGTAAAGAATTGAAAACTGAAAATAAAAAGATATTTTTTTACTTAACTTCTTTAATTGACTACAATCAATTCTGACATTTTAAGAACATGAATAATAATTTTTCTAAACTCTTTTTTCGCTCCAGATCTACGAGGGCCAAGAGTTCCACCACTTTGTCGACGGCCTGGATGAGACTCGCTCTAACTGGATGCGCTACGTGAACCCGGCGCACTCGGCGGCAGAGCAGAACTTGGCAGCATGTCAGAACGGCATGGAGATCTACTTCTACACGGTGAAGCCCGTCCCGGCCGGCGCTGAGCTGCTCGTCTGGTACTGCCACGACTTCGCCCGTCGTCTCCACTACCCGCCGTCCGGAGAGCTGATGATGCAGAAACTCAGTAAGTGTTTCAGCTAATAAATGAGTGATACTTTTACTGTGACAGAACAGGTTATATTTATTAAACGTCTGATGCTCCGAGCTGCTGTCGTTAAAACCATACAATCAATAGACAATGTAGGTGTGTGTGTGTGTGTGTCTTGAGTGTGTCCTGTCGCCGCTCTTAAAGCCTCACAGTGTTTTTCAGTGTAGCCGTGTCTCCTTCCTCTCTGAACCTTAGCCTGTCATTATCTCACACACACACACACAAAAGTACAAGACCAACAACCTTTCATCTCTGTCAGTGCCATCGCTGTATTTGTGTGTGTGCCAGTGACAGTGTAATTACACACACAGGGGGATATGGCCCCTAATGCCACAGTCTTACACACTTAAAGACCCGCTCTTAACATGAAAGCTCGCACACACAACCTTCCTCAACCTCAATAAAAGCAGCCGAGACTGCATTTGTCTTTGGTGACCTTTTTATGAGAGAAAAGTTAGCGTCAGAGTTCTCCGTGCTCACACACAAATGTTTTTCTGTTCTTCTGATTCCCTTCTGATAACAGCATGAACCCCAGCTGCTAACATTAGCCCCAAACCTCCATCTAACCCTTTAAAGCACGGATGAGTTTTAGTTTAGCACAAAGCAGAGACACAAATTTGGACATGCAGCTCCTTTAGTGGAGCTGATCAAAGAGAGAGTGAGCTGAGAGGAAACAAAGGCAGAGAGAGGGAGCTCAGGGCTTTCCAGGTGTGACTGCAGGTTAATGGCAGTGTTAAGGTGGTGGAGGGACCAGCAGACCCAGCCTGGCCGACTCCACTGCCCAGGGAAAAATGCGCATGACCCGGGGGAGAGGCAGCAGGCACCTCAACCCCCCCAGTCACCTCCCCTCTCCAAAGCCTGTGTGTGTGTGTATGTGTTGTCTTTCATTAGCTGCCTCTGTCATTTGGCCCCACAGGCTTCTGTTGACCTGCCAGTGACTCAAACATTGATGTTTACCTGCAGCAGAAACACTTACCTGAACTTGGCTGCAGTTTTGTCCATGGTCTGTTGAGCTTTAAGTTTCGAGCCATTTTTTTTTTGTCCGGTCTGATGAGTACGTGCCAAGAATGAGTCCTTTTGACTGTTGGACTGGAGTTTTGGCTCTGCACACAAAGTCAGAAATAATCTCATCGGCTGAGTAAAACCAAGAAAACCACAATCTTTCTGACTAAGAAACGTTAAACCGAAACTCAGCCACAAGGGCAAAAGGTAAGACAAGAGGAAGCTGATGAATTCAGCAGCTGTGCTGCAGACTGAAAATGCAATCTCATTATTTAATGATTTCGATGAGCCCACCTGACCTACGAAGGTAAAACCCTGATTCGATTTGAATCCGCTGTTTTTAATGCCAGTGTATTTTTGGTGGTTTTGCTTCAGAGAAGATTTGCCTCACTGTCGTGTTCCGGTCTATTTTTAAATCACACTCAGTGTCCCACGGGAGGGGGGCACCACAGTCTCTGCTCCAAACCAAGCAACATCCTGTATTTTATTCCCAAGTTGTGCAACAACATGTCAACTGCATCTTGTTTGTCTCTCTGGTTTTTGCTCTTTCAAACGCAGTCATAGCAAAACCAGACATCTGTGAGTAAAATGACTGAGGGTGCACCGTCGTCTCACTCCCTCACTTTCTCCTCTCTCCTTCTCTCACTCTTTTTGTCGTCGTCGTTGTGTAGCATTCTCTGAGTGTTAGCACTTTAAAGCACCTGTCAGCCATGTGTGTGTGTGTGTGTGTGTGTGTGTGTGTGTGTGTGTGTGTGTGTGTTGTGTTCAAAGACGCTGCTGCTCCACCGATAAAAACACTCTCTCTTCTCTCACACGCAGTCATAAGAGCGACATGCCAACGCATTCACACCCACTCTTTTCATCTCAAACACATGCTAGCTCGCACATACTGTGCGTGTGTGTGTGTGTGTGTGTGTGTGTGTGTGTGTGTCAGCCATTTGCTTGATATATTTGCCACTTGAAAAGACCAGAGAGAAGGTGGAGGGGGGAGCGCTGGGGGTGGAGTCGCACCTCCCACCCCCTCTGTTGACTACTTGAACTTCCTGGCAGAAGGGCCGTGTTGACAGATTGATATCTCCAAGATGGCCGCCCTGTTTGTTTTCTAGAAGAGGGAAGGAGGGAGGAGGGAGGAGGGAGGAGGAGGAAGGCTAACTGATAACCTCAATGTTTACACACTGCCGCTATACTCGTGATGCAGGGGTCACCGCCTGTGTGTGTGTGTGTGCGTGTGTGTGTGTGTGTGAGAGAGAGAGAGAGAGAGAGAGGGTGAATCAGGGGGAGTCAAACAAATTTAGTGCTGGCACTCAGGATTAACTCTGACAACCTCCATCTCTCTCTCACACATACACATTTACACATGCTCACACACTTACACACACACTCCCCTCTGGGTGACCTCCTGGTAAAAAGTTGACTGGGCAGTAAACGAGCTTATAGATAATAGACGGCTGCGTTTTAAGGGCCCGTCTGAAGCCATTTAACAGCCGAGATGTGCTGCTCGCTGACTACCTGGGGCTTTTAGAGAGTGTGTGTGTGAGCTCTGCTCCTAATTCACTCTTTCATCATGCAGAGGAGACAGTAGGTGTGAGTGACTGAGGAGGAAGCTCACTACTCTGACCTTTGACCCGGAAACAGAGTCGGTAAAGTCAGGAGAGTAGGAGCATGATCAAAAATGTGTGTGTGTTCCCCAAAAGTGGAAGAGTCAACAAATCACACAGAGGCCTTTGTCTGCAGGCACCTCTGTGTGTGTGGACCTTGTCACATGGTGTGTGTGTGTGTGTGTGTGTGTGTGTGTGTGAGTGTGTGTGTGTGTGTGTGGAGGGCAGGTGGAGGCTTTTTTGGAAGATATCTTTAGCAGGAAACCTTCCATCAGCCCTGTCTGTCTGCCACCATTTTGATTTTATCTTGATTTTATAGGCACACACACACACACACACACACACACACACACACATATATAACACACACAATGCCCAAAGGCAGCTGTCACGCCTCACTTCCTGTCTTTTGCTCCCGCCCTCGCCCCTCACGCTCGTTCGTCAATTCTGTCACCTTAATTGGCCCAGAGCTGAGTTACTTATGGTGTTCCTAAACCCTGCAACACACACACACACACACACACACACACCATAGTCTACCACTTTAACATGCAGAGGTTAATCTCTGCCGACAGGCTCAGTTTTAAAGTAATCAGAGAATATTTTATGTTGATAAAAGTCATGATTTCCACTTTAAATGACAAAAGTTGGACCCATTCATCAAAGGGCCGCGAGGGGAGGAATCACCAGGACTTTATCTTGATCTGCTGAACTCCGTCTGACCTCTCCTTTCTCTCTCTGTCTCTTCAGAGCAGTCTCTCTTGGAGGTGAAACAGCATCAGGTGAGCAGTGAGGAGCGTTTGGTTGAAGCCTCCAGCCCGTCCCCCGTCGCAGTGACCCCCACGCCGCCCAAGAGGGAACACAGCGTCCTCTCCATCCTGCGTGGCACCAACAGCACCTCATCCTCCTCGACGAAGAGGGAGCCCAGCCGGCCGCTTCCCACCCGCCCGCGCTGTGCCGACAGCCCCGAGCGCCCCCTGTACCCTCGCGCCCTCTACCCGACGCTCAGACCCCACCCTCACATCCCTGAAGACTTCCTCGGCCACAAACCGGGCCAGCTTGGTTACCCCACAACTCGTTCCCCTGGCAACCAGTCTTCAGCCACACCCAGCCCGTCAGCGAGGAGCAGCCCTGACAGCAGCCCTCAGGGGAGCCCACTGGGTCCACCGTCTTTCTACCCCACCGGACTGGGTTCTTACCCCGGTTACTCCCCGCCATCTACTCCCATCTCCTCATCTTTCTACCCTCCAGGAGCCCCTTACTCGCGCTACCTCCTTCCCCATCCCTACCCTCTGCCTAGCGGTGGTGTCCCAGCTGTAGGAGGAATCTTTCCCAGGATGTACCCCGTCTACAGCAGCCTGCTCCCCCCTCACGTGCCCCTCCTGCCCTCCGACACAGCAGGGAGGCGCTTCCTGATGCCGGACCACATCCAACCCTCCTCCGTCTCTGCCCACAGAGACTTCCTTCTCCCCAGGCCCACCAGTGCCTTCTCAGCTGCCACGTCTCTGAAGGACAAAGCAGGGCCTCACCACCCTTACCCCGCGCACCCTCACCCACACAGACCCACCCACGCCCCCTCCAGCGGCTCCCCAACAGCAGGCACAGCACCTCCCAACGAGAGGGTGCCCACCAAGCCTACCTCAGCCCTGCTGGGCAATGCCGGCGAGCATTGCACAGATGAGGAGGCCATCAACCTGACCAAGGCGAAGCGTGGGCCGGGCTCAGCGGGCTACAAGGCGCTGCCGTACCCGCTGAAGAAACAGAACGGCAAAATCAAGTATGAGTGCAACGTATGCAGCAAGACCTTTGGACAGCTGTCGAACCTGAAGGTGAGGATTGTGTCTTTCAACATGTTGTCTGATTTACTGACTCATTATCATTCCACTCCTTTGTACTGGGAAGATTACAGTTCATTATAATTAGGCCACAGAGCAGGTTTACTGCACTTGAAAGAGCAGGGCGTGTTAAAAACCATTCACAGAAAACTCACCAAGCTCTCTGTGCGTTTTAACATAATCAAGTTTATATTTCTTAACACTTCAAAACCTTTTAGTTTGTTGGTTTCTCTGATATTTAACTGATCTTTTTCTTCCTCCTCTCTGTAGGTTCATCTTCGTGTCCACAGTGGAGAGAGACCCTTTAAATGTCAGACCTGTAACAAAGGTTTCACTCAGCTGGCTCACCTGCAGAAACACTTCCTGGTCCACACTGGGGAGAAGCCGCATGAGTGCCAGGTAAGAAACAATGCCAGTGACGCTTGCTGACGCTTTCCCCGAGAGATGAGTTGATAACGAGATATGAAGGTTAATTTGTGGGTTGCGACAAGCAGCTGACATCATCTCTTTGTCTCCTCCAGGTTTGTCACAAGCGCTTCAGCAGCACCAGCAACCTGAAAACTCACCTGCGCCTCCACTCAGGGGAAAAGCCCTACCACTGCAAACTGTGCCCAGCAAAGTTCACCCAGTTTGTCCACCTCAAGCTGCACAAGCGGCTGCACTCCCGCGAGCGTCCACACAAATGCCCCCACTGCCACCGCCACTACATCCACCTGTGCAGCCTGCGGCTTCACCTCAAGGGCTACTGCCCTGCTGTCTCCACTCACTCTTCCTTGGAAGACGTGCACCGCGCCAACGAGGAGATCGAGCGTTTTGACGTCAGCGAGCACGCCGAGCGGCTGGAGCAGCTACAGGGAGGGGTGGAGGTGGAGGCGATGCTGGAGAAGCAGGTGTTGGGGATGCTGTGGAGGGAGAACGACCTGAAGTCCCCCCATTTCCATCCCCACAACAAGGGCGGCGCCACCGACCTTATCTCTGCAGGTTACGGCACATACGAGTCCCCGAACGAGACATCGGTCATCAAGATGCGGCACAGCAGCCCCATCCCGCCACTTCCTGCCAACGTCACCGTCAAGCAGGAGTCAGAGGATCATGCGTGACTGACCTTTAAACCCAAAGGACTTGGAGTCAGGACTGCACGACTCAGCAGACAGCTGTAAATACATAATTCTCTACCTGGTTGTCGTCAGGAGTGACATCGTGATTACTCCAGGTTTATCAGGGACTTGCGAACTCAGGGCTCAAGAGACACTGTCCCATGACTACTTAGCAGTTTCAGCGTTTATTATACTTAGAGACAATCATGTACCCAGGATTTACCTTTAATGTAATTAATATAATGCTATTATCATTATTGTTGTTGTATTATTTGGTCTCGATTTCCAAATGTCTTTGTTTTTTTGTTTTTTTTTTATCAATTAGTTGTTATATAACCTCCTTAATTTATTATACTTTTTATTTGTTGTCTTTAAAAGCAATAAGTGGAAGGGATGGTTACACTGACGGGATGAAATCAACGTTAAAGACTTATTTTGTTTTCTCTGTGGCCATTTCTCTGTAGATAGTCACTCAGTCTATGCCTATATCCGTCCATCCGTCTGTCCGTCCTCTGACCTCTGACCTATAGAACCAGGGGTTTCCACTCTTCAGGGTTTTATCTATTTAAATTTAGGAACCAACATAGCAGGTTAAAAAAGGGTTTGAATAACTTGCCAAAGTGCGGCACATAAATTTGTTATCTTAGCGAGAAGAGCTTTATTTCAACCCTGCTCGATAGCTTCCCGAAAGTATGTCTGTGTCCTTTTTCTGATGCCTACTTAATTTAATTTGAAACTAAAAAGGGCATTTTTTGTATATTTTTCACAACGGTTACCTCAGTGTGCGTGTGACGATACGACTGTGTGTGTGTTTGTGCGAGTTTGTGTGTGTGTTTAAAGGGACAGCTAAAGGTGGGAGCTTTCTATTTATTTTTGCTACTTGAAGAAGAAGAAGAAGAAGAAGAAGAAGAAGAAACCAAACTGAACTGGAGTGCAGCTCTTCGTGTGGTCCAAAGGAGCGGCACCGCCCGCTAACATGTAGCACATAATGGACTCGGGAGGCCGGCCAGCCCCCCCCCCCCCCGTCCCTCCTTTTGTTTTATTTTTCTACAACACTGTCAGCACCCGACAGGGAAGTGAACCTCCTCGGACTGAGGGATTCACACTTGATGCTAGAAACCAAAGTTCACTTGGCTTTAATTTCAAATGCACCCCAAAAAGCAGGAGAAAGGAAAATGAAAACAAGGGAAGAAGGACTCGAGGAATCAAATTGCTGAAGAAGGGAAGACGTACTGTGTGTATATGATGAAGTGTTCAATCTGTCGCTGTGGTCTCACGTTTTGTAGATGTTTTGTTGTTGTTTGTTAATATTTCGGTTGAGAAGCAATGGCCCCTTCTTCAACCCCACCTGTCCGCCATCTTGTTGAACTGGCATACACCAAAGCACCTCGGCCTTCTTTTATGCACTGCCCCCCCCCTCCTACTTTATAACTTCAGTGCCGATGCTTGCACCATTTACACTGTGTACAATATCACTGAAACTGGTCAGAACGGCATTAAGACTCAGCTTAATGTCACTAAAGCAACTGTGACTTTCTGCAGCAGTTGTACATCAACAATCTGAACTGTGCATCTGTCTCTCCTCTGTTTCACCATCTTTGTCTCTAACTAATGTTCGACCAAAGCGTCTCTTTCTCTGATCAGAGCTTTAACTCCAGAGGAGAATCCCCGAAAGGACTGTCTCTGTTTACATTCTGGTTTACATACTTATTTATGTGCAAAATGTCAAAAAGTGTAAATTATGATATAAATGTTCACTGCTCTAATCTAAACCCTGCGGCTCTGTGTGCTTTATTCTCTTTACATGTGGTTTGGTAGAACAGTCATTGAAATGAATGTGTACACATTGTGGAGAAGCTGGAAAAATAATGCTCGTCTTTCATGCAGTAAAATTACATAAGTGAAATTATACTCGCTCAACCACTACATAGAAATTCTAGATACTTTCCCATGTTAATATTTGACACACACACATATTTGAGGCACATCTGCCATCTTAAATAGTATTTCTAGTTGTTACGGAGCACACCACTTGTTTCTCATTAAAACGCTTGATCCATTTTTCACTCCCCTCACATCAGCAGCTCCTTCTGCAAAAAAACACTGGAGAATTTTGCTTCAACACAATTTAGTGAAACTGATCCTAAATTTGTTACAAATCTCAGAAACAACTGCAGCTGAAGACAACATATCCACCACAAATCATCAAAATATAGTACGATAATATAAGTTAAATTAAGATAAGATAAGATAAGATATACATTATTGATCCTCCAGGGGGGAAATTCAAGTATCACAACAGCTCAAGACAAAATCAAAGGACATTAAACATAATAAGATTAAAGAGAGAAAATAAAAAGTAAAAATTAAAGATAATAATCGATAAAAAAGATTAAAAATAAAATAAAACTGCTACATCAGAAGAATAAAGTAAATAAATAATGGCAGACAAAGTGTTGAATGAAATAAAGTGTCATTATTGGGCGGATGGAAGATAAGTCCGTCCAGAGCTCGATGTAGCTTAAGCCAAACCGCTGTTGTACAGTCTGATGGAGGTGGGCACAAAAGAGCGCCTGAATCGTTCAGTTCTGCACCTGGGTGGGATAATCCGCTGGCTTGTCATGAAGCTGCAGGCTAAACAGGCTATTTGCAATAACTAGCAAGCACAAGTTAGCCGCAGCAGTCACAGGCTCGACTCCAGCTTGCAACCCTCTGCTGCATGTCATGTCACCCCCCGCTCTCTCCCTCTCTCACCCCGCCTCACACTATCCTGTACATTAAAGGCAAAAAAAAAGCCCCAAAAAATAAATCACTGGCAGAAGTGCAGCTTGTTTGGTGCCATGTAAATGACAGCAGACTCAACAAGACAACGAACATCACTGAAATTACCAAAGATTTCTATATTTGGACAACTTGACAGTCGTCTGAAGTTTGGTGGAAATGTTATCACAGACCCAGTTTGTCTTCTGGCTGCTGTTTAGAAGTTGCAGCACTGTGTTGTACACCTGCAGGCGTTCAGACACCAACGCCATCAGCTCCTCCATCTTGTAGCCTTTCTGCTTCTGTGATGCCTGCCTCCTTCTATGTGATCATCCAGAGCCAGGCGGCTACCAACACCATGTTTGAAACCGCTTGCCTTCATTGAAATGACTGGAAGCTGCCAGGTAAGAGCAGCTTCAGGTACCAGAGTGCATAAAAAAAAGCATAAAAATGGAGCTTGACTATCCTCCTGATCCTCCAACAGACGTGTAGGCTGAGCCCCAAATGTCTTCAAATCTAGAAAAGCCCCTGCGTACATGTGCGGGGCCCTTGACTGGTAGTAAGACATTTTTCTGCCGTGGCCAAATGCTCTCTCTTGCAATGTTAATGAAAGTGAAAAATAATTTGTGCATTGGCTCAGTGATTTGGATCAGCTCTTAAATTTAATGTGTTGGTCCGTGGCCCACTCTGCACCCTTTCACCACGTTTCATTTTATGTAATCCCACTGACAAACAAACAAACCGAGCCTGAAACATAACCTCGGTGCAGGTAATTAAACCTTTTCAACATTCTGGACCACAACAGATGTCTTGAGAGGGCAGCTGAAAAGAGACTTAGTAAAGACTGTGTGAGATTAAATCTGTGAAAATGTCAGCTGGGATAAAGAATAACAAATATTTAAGATGTGACCCACACAGGTGCTTTCACTTAATTCACCTGATCAGGCCTCTTCTTGAGACTGCAGGTGTGTGCAGACTGTGTGCAGACTGGCATCTCCCTCACACTCTTGTTTGTTGCACCTGTGAAGCCTGAGCTGAGCTTAAAGAAAAGACATCTGAAAACGAGACCGATGACACAAACTGCAGACAAACCAGCTCGGGGCCAAAACTCACCAGCACAGATTCAGAGTCTTGTTTTTAACGTCCAACACATTGATTCACATATTCCAACTTTTACCTCAGCTGTAAACCAGGCTCTTTGGTGGAAAGTCGTGAATCTTTATGTCCATTTCCGTGCAGTGTCAAACTTTAAGACTGCAGCAGGAAATGGGAACACAGCTCCCCGTGCCCTATGGGCTGCAGTAACCGAGGTCTGTCTTTTATCCTGTGTGCAGGAGACAAACAGACCACATGAGTCATTTTAAAGCCGACAGTCATCAGTCCGTGCGATCTCAGGAAAATGTGGACTCATCAAAACAAAGTTACACCTCTCAGATCTTAAACATCGGGAAGTTTAAAGATCAACTGTTTGAGAGTTAAAGTAAAACCTAACATGGACAGTTATAGCAGAGCTGCTCTCATGACAAAAGATAAAAAATAAACACCAAGAAGGCATTAGAAAAGCACGTGAAATTTCAAAATAAGAGCACATTAAATTGCGACGGCACCCACTGTAACATGATCTCATCCCTGCTGTTAGTAAAACAAGTCACTTTGCTTGTGGATGCGGTTTTGACGCTCAAAAAAATGCATCCTGCGTGTTTCTCCTGCTGGCCCCGCCCACGAGACACCTGTGACACATTGTGATGACATCATGGATTTTTAAATAACTTTTCTCGTTTTTTATGAATTTCAAACCTCATTGGGTCAAAAATTCAGAATATAAAAACACGTAATGACCTTGTTTGCAGTTGGAGGCGTCGTGTCAACAGTTTTACTGACGTCTCTTTAATAATAGTTGCAGGGAATTTTTTCGTTCGAAACACTGGAGGCTGTGCAGGGCTCCTGCAGGCCTGACGTCACTGATATGTAATGTGGCCTTTGGGTTATAGTTTTATTTCAGGTTCATGATTTGCCAACTTCTTCTTTGTCTTTGTCTGAGCTGACATGGCTTTAGGGTTAGGCCGGGGGTCGGCAACATTAACCATCAAAAAATAATAATAAAAAATAATGAAAAAAATCTGTGTGGAGCCACAAAACATGTTTGAGCCTTAAAATGAAGGTAAGTCTTGATTAGCCTGTACTGTACTATCAGTCTGATGAGCATTCATTTATGCTTATTCATGTTTTACCACAAGGTGGCTACTGCCCACCTGATGACCCTCAGACGGCGCTGTCACTCCCACTCAGAGTCTCAAGGATGTGCATCAAGGGATGTAACATGTCGTCCTAGACCAAAGAGCACAGGGCACTATTTATATTTTATATATTTATAGATAATTTGGTACCTTAACTGTGCAGAGCAAACAAATCTGTTCACACACTTAAATTTTATTCCAAGATTATTTTTTTTAGATGTGGCATCCATAACTAACCAGCCAAGGAGACTCAAGACGAACCACTGCTGTCCAGGTTTGGCAAAATTTAGAGAAAAATGGTGCCAGGCAGTGGATGAGTAGATGAATGACTCACATTTTAGTTGTTGAAATGTTAACACTTTTTTGTTTTTTTTAATCCAGTATGTAGGCTTCACATTTTTACAATCAGAGAATGTGAAAATTTCTTCAGGTCTGGTTTTGTGAAAGCCACAAAGGATTCTTTTTTTATTGAGAATGAAGGAGAGAATTTTTTTTTTTTCAAAAATCCCCGTGTACGTGTGGATGAGACCTTAAACACTTTCCACAAATATGTGCAAAACAGTTTTATCTTGTTTAGTTTAAATTTAAAAAATTAAGCACAATCAATGCGATGTTACAGTTTATGTTATCAAAAAAATCCATCCAGGGTTGAACATCGATGAGCTCAGCAACAACAGAGAACACACAATAAATATGACAGCAAAAAGACACACACAGATTTATGTGAACTGCATAAAATGCGTTCTGAAAAAAGTCTAAATCAAACACTGTAACGTTAACAGACGGCGTTGCTTTTAAATGACTGTAATCACCACAGAATAGAACATTAAGAATACACCGACACACTCTTTGATTTTCATTGTCAAGTAAAACCCACAGATTTCAGAGAAAGTGACATTTGGCCAGTTTGAAACTGATTTCCTCCGACGTTAATCTGTTCATCAGCCAGCTGTAAAAACTGACATTTGGCAGAAAGGAAGTGATAAAACACATTCCACCTCCATGTTATTAAGGATTCCACGCAGAGTAACAGTCATGAGATGAGAGAGCAGTATCAATCCACTACCTCATCAGCCAACTAAAAACACTCGGCGCGCCCCCATCCTTTGACTCAGCATCTTTCACTTTCGTGCACTGCGTCTCTCTTTCCTGTTTGTTCTATCTTATTATTACTATCAGGGAAACTTCTCAAGTCACCCATTGACACGACGAGTTCCACTACATCAGCATCATGACGCCGGGGTTTCACAGCACTTTTCTGACCGGGGGAGAACAACACCTACCACCACTGGAGGAGGGGGGATATCCCACGGGCCCAGCATGCACCGAAACGTCAGGCCTGCCTTCCACTCGAGGTAAGGTTTGTTTATCTGCTCTCCGATTTCCACAGAGGGCTTGATAAAGTTTCAAACTTTATCTCCTCTCACACAGTCCTCCCTTTCACACAAACAGCTTCTGTGAGATACCCTCAGTTTTAAAGAAAAGGGACGCCCACGACTTCAAGTCAAAGGAAATTCCAGTTGAGGGCCGGACTGGTCTCACTTAGCGCTTTTATTTATGTCTATATTGAGTCACTCAGTCACCGTGCAGTGATTTCAAATGTGTTTTAACAGAGGCTGCATTTATATGGACTCTTATTCCACTAACAAAAGGTAAATCATCAGAACACTGACTTATGTTTACATCTTGATGATGAATTTCAGATCATGAGAAATTTTGCCATATAAACACTTTTGCGGATGACTTCCTCCTCTTCATCCTCTCTGCTCATGTTGTCACATGTTAACTGAATCAAAGATGTCAACCGCTTTCTCTTTTCTCTATCACTGTCTGGAATCAGAGTGCCCTCTCCCACTTCTCCCAGTGACGCATCTCGCAGACAAACACCATGTAGGATCTTGATTATTCTCAGATTATAACTGCACCTCTACAGGACTTGCCAAATGTGAACATTGCAGCATCTTTTCTCTGTGCTGAAAAGCTAAATAAAGCTTAATGTTGGATCCATTCTCCCTCTCTGTGGAGCATGTTAACATGTTGGACCATTGTACATTTCTGAAAACCACTCAGACATGTTTCATCCGTGTCTGACTCCTCTGTCATCTGGAGGTGGGGGAGATGGTGGATATATGACACCTTGGCGAGATGCCTGCCGAGCTGCAGACCACTGTTCATAACCAACAAATAACATGCAAGTCAGTGCTGCATTTTCAGCAGCTTTTTAGGCACCAAACCTGAGTCTGTTTAAGAGATCCGTCAGCTTGTTTCCAGTGGACAGTGTGCAGTGAAAAGCGGTTGTGATATAAAACCAAACATGATCTTTTCTGAACCATAAACATAACCTAAACACCTAAACATGACCACATTTTAACCACAGCCTTGTTGAAATGTAAAGAAATGTAAAGTTTGAATGTATCCACCACATAATAACTTCGAAATCGAACATATCTGCAGTTTGCAGAAACGCACAATGCCAACATTATTCTGGGGATTGGGTTGAACGTTCAGTAGAAGAAACGACAAATAATATATTTAATGGGTAACTTTGTGATCTAGAGCAGCAGCTGTAGCTGACATGTTGAAACTTGTGCTCAGGTTAGGCGCAAAGACCACCTGGTTATGGTGAGGAAAAGATGTTTACCTGGTTTTTGTGGCACAGTCAGGAGACACAGCAATGGTACAGCGGGAAAAATCAGGATCGGTCACTAAAAAACACCCACATTTGGTGGCTTGGCAGGCGTCTCGCTATCCACCATCCCCTCCACCTCCAGATGATGAAGTCAGCTCATAGACCACGTCACTTTATAAATGTTGACATAACACATATGAAACATACAAATATATTCACTCATGCAGAAATGCACAATAACAACACTGTTGTTGGAGAATGGGGGGTGTCAGGGTTTGTTTTGTTTCTTATATACATTTTTTAGGATTTTGTTTTTTCACTCCTCTTTGTCTTTTTCTCTCATGAACTTTATGTAGATAAGTAATGGATAATGCCTGACAAGGTGTTTGTAAACAGGCAGATCAGGCCTCAGGACTTTAACAAAGCAACCAGATCTCACTCTGAAGTCGAAATCCGGCGCTTGGTCAGTGACTTCCGGCGTCACACACCAACGAAAAAAGCTGTCCTTTCATGTTAGCGTGATGTGCAGCTGCTCAGTGTTATTGTTTAACAGCGCCCCGCAGCATCAGGGGGAAACGCACCGGGACAACAATGAAAGTTTAGGCGGCAGAAGTCCAAGTAGGGCCGATGGAGGGAAGGTGGAGGATATTTGTAACTCCTGACTTCTGTAGCGCCACCATCAGGCTGAAGTTTCCTCTCGACAGAGCTGAAACTTCTGATCAGGATTCAGACTGTGAGGCTGCAGCCGAGAGGCGACACTAAACAGCAACAGCGCTGCTGGCTTCATTTCACAGAAGATACTCATGATTTATGCACACACACCCACACACACACACACACACACACACACACACGCCCACACACATTCTCACTCACACAAACAAACGCACACACAAGATATGTATAAACATGCACAGAAACCAGGAAACACACACTTACTTACTGTACAAGTTCAAATAAAAACACTTGTACAGCCAAACACACACACACGCACACACACACCCACACACACACACACACGCACGCACACACACACACACACACACACACACACACACACACACACACACACACACATAAACACACACACACACACAGAGTTACACATGTTCAATACAGACACACATGAAACATTCGTCTTCTTTCATGTCTCCATTTACTGATTCATCATTTGCTTCTCGGGAGAACTTCTGTCAGTTTCCCCTGAAATGTCGCGATTAGTTTCTATCATAACGAAACCACGAACTAAACAAACCCTTCAGCGCCCACACACACACACCACACACACACACACACACACACAGACACACGCACACACACACAGACACACACAAACACATCTCCATCTCCTCCAAGCTGTTCCAGGGTGACGCCACTGAAGACGTTTTCGGAAAACGAGCAGCATCCCCGGCGGTTGTTTTACCGTAAACACCCTGCAGTCCATCATCACGTCGCAGCAGAGGAGGGTCACTGGTCAGGACGGGTGACTCACACTCATCAACCCCCTCTGCCTTCATCTCACTTCCCCGAAATTCACTTTTCCCTCCCAAAACTCTGTGACAGGAAGTCACATCCTTTTTTTTTTTGGTATTGGACCGACTTGCTGAAGACATGATTGTGGACAACAGCTATTAAAGTTTAAAGATGTGGAAGCTGCACTACCAAACATGGACGTGTCGTTATTACTGTGACTGCAGAACCTCCTCAAAAATACGATCAACAAATGAGAGCATGATGGAGACGATTGGAAGCCAAATGTTTCTCCAAATTAAGACCACATTTGCCATAAATCCAGTTGCTGCCTGTCACCAGTGAGAGCTTTGCTTCCTCAGCTAATGGTTTCCTCTTTGTCTTCGCTGAAGACAATAAAGATGTTGGACATGAATTTTTTTTTCCTCTGGTCTTTGTCTTCTTTCACAATCAGCTGTCACAAGAAACCCTCTGACATCAAACACACACATGTCACGTGATGGATTTCTGTACACACTGATGTTGACTTTAAAAACTTTGTTGATCCTCTGACTCGTTATCTGGTCAAACATTAATGTTGGTTAACTTAACAAATATTTTGGTTTATGAGTCAGTTTGTGACACCAGGGATAAGCACGTCCAAGGCTCCGCCCCTGCCTGCCGCTCGGCACACAATACACGCGACCCTGATTCTTGTCCCTGCAGGTGGCGGCTCCATGTTACTTATTCAGGCCTGGCCCAGACACTCGCTGGCAAGCTCTCCCTGAACATTATGGTTTCTGGCTTGCCATGGGAGACCCTACCAGGAGCTATTAGCCCCAGACAGCAACACTGCTAGGATCACAGGGACACGCAAACCCCTCCGCGATGTTAAGGTGGCGATTCTCGATTCTCGATTTCCTGGTCCATCTGTGTCCCAACCCTCACCTATGGTCATGAGCTCTGGGTAGCTCTGGGGAGAGGAACGTCTGGAGGACTTTTCTCGGTGCGACCCAGGTGAACATGGATGGATTGATGGATTTTGGTTTTTGAACAAAAAACCTGTAAAACTAATAAGATTCAGCCTCAGGTGGTGTTTGGTGCTACAGAGCAAATATTAGCCTGCTAACACGCTACACTAAGGTCCAGTTTATAAGACAACGACTTCAACGTAAAACAGTAAACTTTAGTTGTGTTTTAGCTGATCGTTTACATGACAGCGGCGTTTTGGGTGCCTGAAAACGCAATGTTTTGAAAACAGGTTCCAGTGCAATTTTTTGGAAACAGCAGCGTCTCCATTGTCATGTAATCTTGCAATACGCAGTTCCTCTGAAAACGGAGACTTTTCGCACATGTGCATTACAGTTCCAGTCACTAGGCCTGCGCGAGAAAGTGGACCATCACAACAACAATGGCGAGCTCTGTTTGTGCTGCTCACCCTGTTGATTTTATCAACGCTGCTCCAGCAAAGTGTAGATCTACTGTAGCAACTCCACCTCGTCACGGTCCTCTCTGCTCCTCTCAAAGCGGGCCGACACTGTGTATCCCAGAACGGGTGTTTAGGTGTGGGTGAGAGGACCGGCAATGGTAATGTATAGTTAGTTACCTTGGCTTCATCAATGAAATTACGCGCTACTGCCCAACACTGATTCTAACTATTTAATAAGAAAGTAGTATTTGGGTTTAGCAAAAAAATCAAAGTAAACTTCAGGTTGCAGCCTCTGCTCGGAAAATTAAACAGTCCTGAAACTGCAGCCTCCGGTACTGCACCTCGGAATGAACGGAGATCGTTTCAATAACGTCGTCATATAAACACAGAAGTTTTCTAAAACGCAAAGGACAGACTTTTCTGTTTTTAGAGAAACCGCTGTCGTCTACACAGGGCCTTAGATACTGTCATGATGAACATTACACCTGGTCAATGCCAGCACGACCTCTCTGGAAATTGGGCCGTTGACTCTCACACAACTGAAACTCTTCACACTCTCGAGCCAGATGTCCATTTCTCACACAATCAAAACCAGATTTATATCTGATGGCTTCAGAAACCATCAACGTACAGACAGAAAATACAGGCACTGTGGTGAAGTGAACCAGCTGCCAGTTTCATTCTGATTCAGGGCTCTTCGTGCTTTTGCAGTACAGGAACATGGAGCGGCCAAAACAGATTAAAAAAAAGACATTTCATCATTTCTCACATTTTATATACCAAATTATATCAACTGCAAACACGTCCTGATGTGAGTTTCCACTCCAGGACACTGACTGAGTGGCGTTACATACTGCTGCAAAATGATGGCTTTTCTTATCAGTGTTTGACACAGAAGTCACTGACCAAGTGGTGCCATGTGACGACTTCACAATGAGAGCGGCTTAGCTGTGCAGACACGTTATACCTTCCACCTAACATGGTGACGTGTGCTTATGAGTGTATATAGGAGGTGTGTGTCTAATAATTCATAATCTGCTCTCTCAAACAAACCGCAAGCTATGCACATACACCCCTGCCATCTTTCGCTCTGCATGGATATTATCTAAAACACACACAAGCCCACACACACGTACATAAAAAAATGAAACTCTTACACACACTCCTGCCATTGTGTCATCACAGTTCAACAGATGACGATGCAAACAAAAAAAGGAAATTACCAAACAGCCCCTCTTCTCTCTGAAGAACTCTGACACAAGTTTTTCCTCTTAAATTCTAATAATACCCACAATGCTTCTCATTAATCATAAAAATTATTATATATTTTATTTATATAGCTTTTCATTCAGTTTAGTTCAGATGACTTCATTTATCCTACTGACTACTCAGAGCAAACATAAAGTCACAGACAGACACAGACAGGCAGCAGTCGTCACGTTCCTCAAAGAAACTTTACGTAAGTTAAAACCATCATGACGAGAAAATATATATAAATATATGCGGCAAGGCAGCTTTATTTGTGTAGCATACTTTATACACCAATAACAATTCAAAGTGCTTTACACAGCAATAAAATATTAAACATAATAAAGGAAACAGATTTACTGTAAAAGAGTGAAGAAGAAGAAGAAGAAGAAGAATATAAAAGGTCAAATTAACTAAATTATTTACGTATTTTTTAAAAATCACTATTGCAAACAGCTGAAGTGCAGACAAGATAAAAAGATTATTAAAAATCGAGTATAAAAATCAGTTTGGCGTTATCACAGGGTGGAGGCAGAGTAACACAGGAACGTTTTTAGCTTTGTCAACTCATCCTCACTGTGACCTTTCTATATTTCTATGTTTATAACATATTTCTACATCGAGATATGACGTCCAAGGTGTGACGCTCGGCCTGTTAAATGAATGATCTGTTTTCAGACGACACTTAAAGGAGCCAGTGGAGGTCCTGCAGGACGAGGTGAATGAGTGAGCAGACGAGCAGCAGAGTTCTGAGTGTGCTGGAGTTTATTTGGGACTTCAGATGATAAAGAATGTTGTTGAGCTGTCAGTTCTGTGTGATGAAGGCATGCTGAGAGTTTCTGCAGCAGAGAGGGAGAGACGGGCGGAGATGAGCTCTGCTTTATAGGTGGAAAAAGGCCGTTCTGGTGATTTGATTGACGTGGTGCTCGAAGGAGAGGCTGCTGTGGAGAATGACTCTGAGGTTGTGGCTGTGTGGGAAGAATACAGAGTGGAGATATTAAGGTTGTCAGTGTGTAAGACATCTCTTTGTGCGATTAAGGAAAACCTAAAGCACCGACTGATTTCTCAATCTTGATTTCAACCCAAATGAGTTTAATCAGGAAGACTTTCTTTACACTTCATCCCTCCACAGTTCTCTCCGTCACACTGCCGCCTCACTTCAGCTGACGATGGCTGCTGTCTCCTCCAGTTATCCAATCCAACTTCACCACCACCTCGATCAGCCAGTCACAATGTTACTGATACCTTTTAAATCTGCTCTTTCCTCTGCAGGTGTCAGCTAGGCAGAACCGCTGCGCCCTCCTCCGCCCTGTTCACCTCCAGCCATCATATCCAGAGTCCAGGGCGAGTCCAACAGAGGCCCACTCCTCTCCTCGTCCACACCATCAGCACGTCTTCATACCTTCATCTTATGTCGTCTTCACCACCTCCACCACCACCAGCATCTACACACTGAGAGCTTTCCTATTCTACTACGGCTTCATCATCATCCTTAAATAACTGGGGTCCAATTATTATGTGCACGAGTAAGTAAATATTCTCATCACTAAGAAGAAGTCTCTCCTGACTGAAAATGATGTTACTGAAATTTTTCGATTTTGTTTGTTACAAATATCCTGCAAAAATCAAAGAGGAAATGAAACCAATATGGACGGATGCAGATTAATTTGTGTTGTTTCCACTAAAGGAGGACAGACACTGTGAAGTAAATTTGATCTGCACACACACACACACACACACACACACACACACACACTCCTGCCATTGTGTCATCACAGTTCAACAGATGACGATGCAAACAAAAAAAGGAAACTACCAAACAGCCCCTCTTCTCTCTGAAGAACTCTGACACAAGTTTTTCTCTTTAATAAAATACCCACAATGCTTCTCATTGATCATAAGAATGATTATATATTTTATTCATAGAGCTTCTCATTCAGTTAATTTCAGATGACTTCATTTGTCCCAAAAGGACAGTTCAGTTTCACAGTCTAAATAGATCAAAATGTCAGCACTCACAAATATCATATATATCAGTCTTTTAATGAGGCACAGCAGTGTCAAAAACTATTCAGTTTGTGATTTTTGTGTCGGCACCCTGTGATTTTTCAGACGGTGAGTCGAGCACGTCAATTTTTTTGTTTAGTTTCACAGTCTACTCAGAGCAAACATAAAGTCACAGACAGACACAGGCAGCAGTCGTCACGTTCCTCAAAGACACTTTACATAAGTTAAAACCATCATGACAAGAAAATATATATATATAAATGGGGCAAGGCAGCTTTATTTGTGTAGCATACTTTATACACCAATAACAATTCAAAGTGCTTTACACAGCAATAAAATATAAAACATAATAAAGGAAACAGATTTACTGTAAAAGAATGAAGATGAAGACGAATATAAAAGTCAAATTAATTACTAAAAGAACACTTTGAAAAATATCAGACAAGTGCAGACAAGAGGTGTAAAGATAAAAAAGATTTAAAATGATTTCAAAGTGAGTCTAAAAATAGGTTTGCAGATATCAGAGGGTGGAGCAGGCAGGGTAAAAAGCGACAACGCTAATTTCATCAGTGCAGTAAACACAGCTGAGGTGAAAATGACTCAGTATATCCAAACTCATCATCAGGTAAATGAAAGCCAAACTTTCCCAAATCTTGTCACCGACCACAGAGTGACATCACTAAGCTGCACACGGTGCTCTCCACAGCTGACCACGAGTGTCAGCAGGCCGGACCGTCTCCTCTGCGCTCTGATGGTGGGAATGTGACGGTGACACAGAACTAATGAAATACAGAGCAGCATTTGATTTGAGATTTAAGGTGACAATATCTTATGGAACGGCTGTGGCTTACTGGCACCAACACATGTAACACTGCTGCATCTGAGCAGATCTGGAAGAAACATGTGATATGAGGTGAATTTGAGTGTGTCAGAGATCATCATACGCATGATGCTTCCTCTCACGTTGAGTTTCCACAATCTGGCTTCAGTTCACAGCCTCACCGTGTGTCACCAATGTCCCGTCTCCAAAATGTGCGCACTCATGGGTCAGAGTTTCCATAAGTTTCCACACATTTCCTCGTCCAGCTTTTCTTTACAAATCCTTAATTACACTGAGAAAGTGGGTGGATTTGATCTGCGCTGTGCTCGAAGGAAAAGGCTGCTGTTGAAAATAACTCAGAGGATGTGGATGTGTGTGTGTGTGTGTGTGTGTGTGTGTGTGAGTGTGTGTGTGTGTGAGGAGGGACAGAGTGGAAATATTACGATTCTCAGTGTGTAAGACATCTCTTTGTAACTAAGCAAACCTGAAGTACTGACTGATTTATTTCACCCTCAATCTTGATTTCAACCCAGGCTGTTGTTACTGAAGATTTTAGAATTTGTTTTCTACAAATATCCTGCAAAAATCAAAGAGGAAACAAAACCAATATGGACGGAAGCAGATTGATTTGTGTTGATTCAACTAAAGGAGGACAGACACTGTGAACTATGGTCCCCTCACACACACACACACACACACACACACACACACACACACACTGTGCAGTCTGTCTTCATGTTTTTCAAACTACAAACATGCACACACACACACACACACACACACACACACACACACACACACACACACACTGTGCAGTCTGTCTTCATGTTTTCAAACTACAAACATGCACACACACCACACACACACACACACACACACACACACACACACACACACACACACACACACACACTGTGCAGTCTGTCTTCATGTTTTTCAAACTACAAACATGCACACACACACACACACACACACACAACACACACACACACACACACACACACACACACTTCCTTTTTAATAATCCGCGTCTGTCTCACACACACAGTCACACACGTGTGGAGGATGACTGAGGTGACTCAGCAGAAAGCATCATCTCACTGACCCCTCCTCGATCTTCACACATGTGGAGCCTCCTTCTTCTTCTCTTCATCTTCAGACCGCAGCAGCCGCCGTCTCTTCCTGCAGAGATCGTCCACATGTCTTACACATCACTGCTGCTGCTGCTGCTCGCCGCTCCTGCGCCATGTTGACCCGGTCACAGAGGAAGTGTTTTATACGTTTACTGGAACACAGGGGGAGTGAGTGTGTGATGGGGCGAAGACGACTGACAGATAAAATGTCATCGTTGTACTGGTTTTTGTTAACTGTTAGTTACTGCAGCTGTTAGACGAGTTGAACACACACTTGTGAGTTTTACAGTTTTTTAGAGATGCTCTGCCAGGTCGCCTCTCTCGCCGCCAGGGAAGGAAGTGTTGCTTTTTACTTTAATACTTGTTTAATATTCTTCAGAGGGGGAGTAGACGGCACAGATCATGTTTAGAGAGCTCGACGTGTCATTTTATGTGAGCGCGCACAGAGCCTGAAGCAGAAGAGTGAACAGAGACAGTTGACGACCACCTTTGTAGCACCATGTTTCTCTGACAGAGGCTGCAGTCGAGCCCACTCAGACAAAGGCCCAAGCCAAACCACTCCCTGCCCACTGCCACCTCACTGCCGAGTGTGGCTCCAAATCAAGTTACACTCGCAGCTGTGGAGGCCGCTCCTGATTCAGGGGAAGTGTAAGAAAGAGAAGCCAAACCATGGGACGCCCTGCCACAAAAAAAAAAAACAACAACATTTAAATATTAATTAAAATGAGTTATATTAAAAATAAACTTGGATAAGTCAGATTTTTAAAAAATCATGAGAATGTGATGAGGAATTTTTTTAGACAGTTTTAAATAGTTTATTTGAGCATATGGACGTGTAGGTTTTCATCCTTTGACACCAAACATTCTGTGAGTTTGGTTGAAACTGTAAAGTCAGTGTGAGGAAAAACAAATGTGAGTGTTTGATCTAAAATATTTTACAAAGTGGAAAGACGGAACTTTTACATTTGTACGTTGTTTCCTCCATTGTGATGTTGCACTTCCTGCTGGGCTCATCAGAAGCAAAGAGCATGGACACCAGGAGGCGAAGCTCAATATAACGCCCCATAGCAACAGACTCGCCCATGGTTTCGTCCTACTGCCGCCATTTTGGACTGTCAGCAGACCAACTGAAGTATATCGCTATGAATTATGCTTACAGTGCTACTCACCTCGTGAAAACGTGGTCACAGCTGCTTTTTCACGTTTTTGTAAAGCAAAATATAGACTTTAAAAAAAAAAAAAAAAAGAAAGAAAAACGGCCGAGATGGCATCTCTACATATTACATCCACTTATGAGAAGATTAACTTAATTACTCCTTCAAAATCACCCCATAAGCCAAAATACCAAAAAAGAAAAAAAGAAAAGAAATCAATTTTTTAACCAGAAACACATTAATGGCGACGTCACATAGTCAGGAATAAAGATTTATTTACAGTTTGTACAGCAATGGGACAGTAATAATAATAACAATGATAATGATAAATAGGCTGTTTTAATATGCTATATTTTAAGGCTAAAGCAGTAATCAGTTCTGATATAAAAAACTGGCATATTAAATTGATATTAAAACACTTAAAAACTTACACCTCAGGAGTTCTTACCTGTCGGGATCCTTGGGTAAAGGTGGAGGGCCAGGTGCAGGCTGTTCCACTGATTGTTGTTGCAGTTAATTGCACTACACTGTTTTCTTTTACTTTTTTCATCCTCTCTCTTTGACATCTTGCATGTTGTCTGGACGCAACAGTCCAAACTCACCAGTCCAAGATGGCGGCAGCGCTACCGCAGCGCCCCTGGTGGCTGTTGGCAAAAATTCAACGGAGCTTCACCTCTTGGTGTCCATGTTCTTTGTCAGAATCCTGCCCTGATGCACACTCGCTCTCTAAGGGCTGAGCAGCCCACTCGCACTCAGCGATGATTGGATGGCGGAGCTCCGTGTGACCGTGCAAACGGAGGGGGAGTGAATAGGGCGAGGGGTTAGGGGCCGGTTTGGGATTGGGCCAAAGACAGCTCGGCTCTGTTGAACTGACTTCATGTTGGAGTCCTCTGCTGAAGGGCGGAGTCAGGTGATCAGGGAAACTCAGCTCACCTGGTCTGACGCTACTTAAACCAGCGGCCACGCCCCCTCTGGCTTCTGCTGCTTTCATTTGGGTTCTTTGCTGCGTCATAAATTCACCTCACAGCACATTTTCATCTCAGTGACAGAGCTATTGTTTCAAACAGCTCTGCGTTTGTGTGTGTGTGTGTATGTGTGTGTGTGTATGTCTTTACTTTGGAGTTTATTTCCTCTTTTATTCTCTTAAATTAAGTCCTGCACTCTCTCCTCTGTGTTCGCTCGAACGAGTTGTGACATTATGTAATGGAAACAATATTATCTCAGTAACGAGAGGAATAAACTGTCTTCACGCAACATTAAAATTTCCTTTTGTGCTTCTGCACAACAAATTAAAGGTGGTTGAGTCACAGTGGCCTGAGTGCAACCACCTGCTGGAGCCAGAGACAAAAAACACCCCCCTGACTCTATTATGAGGAAAGAAAAAAACAGCGTGTGTGTGTGTGTGTGTGTGTGTGTGTGTGTGTGTGTGTGTGTGTGTGTGTGTGCGCGCGCAGCTCTGTCTCATGCAGTCAGTTTAAAAATTAATGACGGTTAATACATACAAAAGTTCTTTTTTTTTTTTTTCAAAATAAAAGCTTATAATTAGATCAGCTCCTTCCTCTCCCCACAGTGCCACAGGTCTTCCCAGAATTCCTCTATATGATGGTTATTAATTTAATGGAGGTGTGTTACCCATCATATATATTTAAGCAATAAGCTACAAGAGGTCGTTGTTTACAGCAACTTAAGAACAGCTGAGGGGCGTCATTAGGCACAGCGCAGTGACTACATATGGAAACGTTTTGTAAAATAAACACAGCAACAAAAAGTACAATCATTTATTGAAAACAGATAATCTTCAATGACAATCAATGTACTTTTCCTGTGACATTTAGCACACACAAAAAAATCCGTCCCAACACAGAGACAAAGAAGTTCTTCCTCTAAAGAATGATTAACTTGACAGAATATCACACACACTCCTCGTGTGTGATATTCTGTCAAGTTTATGTTCATGTGTTTGTGTCCACTTCCTGTTTTATTCACCTTGTGTTTAGTGTTTCTTCAACTTCCTGAGCTTTCCCGCCTTTATTGATGACCTCATGTGTCTCACCTGTGTCTTGTTCCACTCACCTGTGTGTGGTCAGTAATCAGCCCTGTGTAGTTAGTGTTTCTTCTGTTCAGCTGCCAGATTGTCGCCTCAGTGTGTTGACGCTCTCCACCTTTTATCTCATGTTTGATTCTCTGCTCTTTCACTTGCTCTTTTTCTGCTTGGATTCATGGACTTTGCTTCTTGTCTGATTCACCTGAACAGATTTTTCATCAGCAGCACCTACTGTGCTCGCCTCCCCCGAGCTGTTGTCACCTGAAAGAGATATTATTTTTCTTACAGTGCAGCCTGGTTACTTGCTGATTAAAGGCTGGCCCACGATAAAAGATTTTTCAAATCTTAAAGGGATATTTTGCTGATTTTCAGCTGGCTTTGTGCCATAACAATGTGGGTAGTAAATGAACTGTGGTAAAGCGTAGAGCTGGGTGATGACACAAAATTTGATTTTGATCTGATACCAAGTAATACAGATATCCATATATAATACTTCTTGTTGTTAAAAGTGGCTTTTTTAAAAAACAGTTTTCTTCCTGTGGTGTGTGCAGAGCAACAGCATCCACACATGAACAGATTTCATGTACAGACGGTGACAGTCCCAACTCCCAAAACTGGAAATCTCACAAGTCTGTGGAGAGCAAACGTGACTTTAGGACACAGACTGTGGCCGAGGTGATTCAAACACACAATCAGCATCTCTTCCACACGTACTGCTTCGCTGTTGGTTGACGCTGAAACTTCACCAATCAACCTTCACCAGAGTTGAGCTCCACACGATGTGAAGATGCTGCTCTGCCACTGGAAGAGAATGTTTGATTCGCTGCTCTGCTCACGCTGAATGGAAGAATATAGGAGATGAATATTTACCAGTGTTAGCAAACATGGCAGACGACCAACAGGAAGAACTAGCAGTTAGCTTTTACACTACTTTTTACCAAAAAATGTCTGATGTCAGATGTACGATGACAGCGTCTGCTGAATCACAAGCTACAGTGACAGTGATGCAAGAATTGTGCGCAACAACAAAACAGCAAGAAGAGAGAAAAATGAAAACGAACACGCTATAGTGGCGTTTGTGTGTCGAAAAAGTCTGAAGAAGAGGAGGAGAATGTGGACGCGGTCGTACCCGAGATGAAGAAGCCAACTTGGCCAATTTTACAACGAAAGCTGTATGAAGTATGTTTATTAGCATCTGCTAGCATTTAGCATTGTCCAGCTGATCAGTGTCATTTCATGCTGCATTTCTATTGGTTGGTGAGTAGTCGTAGGCGGTACCAGCAGTCAGAATGTTATCGCAGGCTGTCGTGACCGTCACACAGTGGATAGCGACCGCGCTTTAGACACATAACGTCTCTGAGATCCAGAGGACTGCTGGTGTGTGACTAATAACACCACAGACACACACAGACACACACTCAGGTAGCAAACTTGATGTCCTGATCCTCAGGCTACGGGCGGAAGAGGACACATAGTGTTTATTAATAATAGTGTGTGTGTGTGTGAGTGTGTGTGTGAGAGATCAAAGTGTTACAGCTCTCCGTCATCAACATCCTCCTGTCATTCCCTCTATCTATGTGTCCGTCTCTCCCTTCAACAGCCGCCTATTAAAGGGCGGCAGGGTTAATAACAGGTTGGTCCGTGTGTGTGTGTGTGTGTGTGTGTGTGTGTGTGTGTGTGTGTGTGTGAGATGATGACTGGAAACAGCAGAGCACCTCCAGGAAAGTGTTTCTGTAATTGTTTTGTTGTTGTGACCCCCTGAATCATTCGCGTGTGTGCGTTAAGTTTCTGTTTAGCGACATGCAAAACTTGTACAGTATGTGGTCAAAAGTATGTGGACACCTGTGGGCTGAGTTTTGGGGTTTGGTTGAGGTTTCTTCATACCACTGAGAAGAAATCGTGTCCCTTTCCTGTTTCAGTACGACGACCTGTTCAACCTGTGTGTGACACAGTGACACGGCCTCTATAGATGGCGTGCGAGCTACGAGCATGCTCAGAGGCGTTTATGCTCAACATGTTGTTGCAATATGCTCAGAAACACCAGGCTGCGGTTCAGATAGAATATTTTGTGGATAAGTAAGAAGTCGACGAGTCATCTGCCCGAAAATACAGCAGTTAACACCAACGTACTGCTGAACATTACATCTGTGCAATTATTACTGTCACTTACCTCCAAATTAAAATTATTGTTTCCCTCGTGTTCCTCACACCCTGCAGCAGAAAGCCTCTTGTGTTGTGTCAATGAGGAGACACACAGATGTCGGTACAGGTCAACCTGCTCGGCCCATGTTCAACTGGAAAGCGTAACATGCAGAGGGCCCGAGTTACAAACAGAAGAAGAAGAGTTGTAGCCGTTAGAGCAGCACATGGATCCCCACAGTCACATATGGGTGTTATATCTGGGTGTCCACATACTTTTGGTCGTGTTGCGTCACTCCATTTATGTTCAGAATAACCGCTGTGTGTTAGATCTCTAGTGCCCACGGTGATGGGTGATGTGTTTAACATTCATACATGGGTGAAACTAAAGATTTCCACATACTTTTGGCCGCTTGTGCAGAATGTTTGTGAGGCTGGAGGGAAGTTGGGCGGTTTGGTTTTGGGAGGTTTGATGCAAAGAGGACAGAAAGTGAGGAGGAGAGAGCAACGCAAAGGGAGTGAAAGAGGGAGTGATTGCACTTCTTTTTACAAGAGAAACAACAAGACAACAAACATTTTATGTGTCATATGAGCGGATGTGTGTGTGTGTGTGTGTGTGTGTGTGTGTGTGTGTGTGTGTGTGTGTGTGTGTGTGTGTGTGTGTGTGTGTGTGTGAGAAAGAGGGAGACAGAGAGAGTGAACTGTGTTCTTTCTTTGAATCATTACAAACTTCAAAGACTGTCGCTCTCGTTAAAAATGGACGTCCGTCCCTCCATCCTCACAGAACCACAGAGGAGAGTGTGTGTATGTGTGTGTGTGTGTGTGTGTGTGTGTCACACTGCCAGGAACAGAGACACAAAGAAACACACACATACACACTTCTGGTCTGCTGATTGTTAACTGGTTTTACTGGAGAAAAAGAGAAACTGGCTGCAGTCTGATGAATCAGCTGCTATTCAGGCTCAGAGCTCGTCAGCGTTACAGTTTGATTTCACACATTCACATTTTTAATATGCAGAAAAAAATCACTCTGAGCTGTTGGTGTGAACTGAAAGTTCCTGTTACATCATCTGCAACATTTCCATCAAAACAAACCAGAGACAGCTGCTTTAACGAAATGATTGAAAAACTCTCTTGATGCGAGTCTTCAGACTTCAGTTTACAGGCCGACGGCTGAGTTACAGACTGAAATCAAAGCTGACAGAAATCATGTTCAAACTGAAATAAATATAAGTGAACTCAACTTGTTATTTGTTTTCTCACATCACAAACTCCTCTTACATTAAAAGTGATTATCTTTGATTAAATCTGAGGAGCTTCTGGGTAGAGTGTGGGCGTGAGTTTGTGAGCTCTCGGTGTTAGTTCTCCAAAACTGCCTTTATCCTTCTTTAGTTACTCATAACTTTGAGTGACGAACAAGAAAAGAGTCATCAAATCATCTTTCGTGTGGCAAGCTACGATTTTTGGAAGAAAAAACAAAGTAAAACTACTTCACATTATTCGCACGCTGGACACCTGTCGGGAACAATGAAGAAACTTTCTGTAAACTTTGAGAAGCTGTCCAGGAAACCAGAGACGACCTCACCAAACACATGGAGAAGAAAAATTAAATGTGAAGAAATTTGAAGGAAGTGGAAAATGTATATTTCCATGAAATGTCCCTCTGTTGTTTAATTGTGTTTATTCACCTCTTTAATATTTGTAATTCATTATCTCAAATGAGAAACACCTCGTGGTCTGTGTTTGAGTTTTATTATTTTATTGTAAAGAATGAGGGGGAAAAGCTTCTCTCTGTAAAGATATATAACTAAAAATAAATGTGACTGTGAGGTGAAACCAAATAAGGGAAAAATAATATATTACTATGAAAACTAAAACATGTGGGCAATAGACAGACTCTGACACTATGTCCACATCTGCTGGACAGTTACTGTTCGGCCAAATTTGATTTAAAATTGTATGTTTTTAGACATTTAGGCTCCGTTTAACTGCTGTGTCATTGTTTCAACAGTATTTCATGACTACAGTATATTTACATGTGATCTAGTCATTAAAACTTTTTCACACAAGTTCAACTGGTTTTGTTTTTGACATCAAGACGTCTTCAGACTTTCAGATCATAAAACTGTTGCTCACTTATTTGCATGTTTAACATACGTACTTTGTGCGAAGCAGTCATTTTTCTCAGATGAATAATGTTTTATCTGATTTTAAAGTCACTCAGGAAAATACAGTCAGATTGATTTCCAGATAATTGGACAAGTAAGAACACATGCAAACACACAGAACAAATAGAGAACAAACATATGTCTTTAATATCTAACGTTAGTGGGACGCATTTGTGCAGCTTAATGAGGAACTAAAAGTGAAAGGGAAGAAGCCGCAGCATGAGGCGAGCCTGTGTTTACTGCACAGACAGGAAGAAAAAGACTGGACTGCCGGTAAACTGTTGAACAAGTAATCACTCTCATTATCCTCGTTACCTCTCAACACAACACAACATGGCCCCGGAGACTGAGGAGGAAACCAAACAGCCGTCAGCTGCAGAGGATCAGGAAAATGACGACTTTGGGAAAAATAAACTAGCACAGAGGTTTTGTCTGAATGCAGCTCTGCAGGAGGCCACAGTTTACCAGAACAGCTGATCCTCCACACTGGAGAGAAAATCTGTAAATCGACCGTTGTTTTTCCCTTTAAAGGGGTTTTTGGGGAGTTAATCCTCATCAGCTGTGACGTCTCAGGACAGAGAGATGTCGTGTGCCGTAAAGCCTCTGAGGTAAATTGTGATATTGGGCTTAAAATAAATACTAATAAAAAGTCTTTCAAAATAAAGCAGATAAAGGTGCAAAATACTCAGCTCACAGAGACGTTCACACAGTTACTCCAGAGAAAATGAAGACAGAAAACGGAGCGTCTCAGTCAGATGGGAACTGAATGAAAACAAATCATGTGTTTTGGACACATAAACCTGAACATGAGCATAAAATGGCACCTTTGAAATAAGATGGTGAATGACACAAATCAAATTTAATAGTTAAATTCCAAACTTGTGACGGAGTATTAATATCACTCTTCTAGTCCGAGATTAAAGAGAATAAAGTGAAACGTTCAGTGGAAAAAGTTGTAATTTGAAGAATAAAGTCAACAATTTACCAAAGAAATATTTTAACTTTAATTCTCAAAATCTTTATTTTCCTACAACAAGTGCCTCAAACACTCACTCACACAAACCAGACGTGGATTCTGGACGTCTGATGTTAAATGTCTGTTAATGTTTCAGTCTGAAGGCCCAAACTGTCTCCGAGTTTTTGTGTCTTTGTGCAGGAACATGAATACATCACAAATCCAAATTTAAAGGAACAGTGTGTCAGATTTGGTGTCGTCTGGCAGTGAGGACTGCAGATTTCAACCAGCTGAATCTTCTCCTGGTCAGAATTCCTCCAGTGTTCATTGTTGAGGAGCTGAATTATCCTCAGAAACAAACACACCAGCTGATTCACACCAGGAAACTCTCTGAAGAAAGACGTTTCACACTAAAAACAAAACTGTTTTTCCAGCACTGCTCATCACAGAGGGGCTGCTAACTTTGGTTGCTGACGCAAAAACAGATCTAGAGTCAGTGTTTGGTTTGTCCTTTGTGGGCTACTGTAGAAACATGGCGCTGCAACATGGTGATCTCTGTAGACGAGGACCTGCTCTCTGAGTAGATTAAACAGCTCATTCTGAGGTGACAAAAACCGAACCATTCTGATTTTCTGGTAATTATACACTAAAGAAAACATTATATTATATTGCATTACATTTCTGCCAATATTTCCCTCTTAAATCCTGCACACTGGAGCTTCAGAGATTTTATTAATGGAACTGAATTTAAAACCAGCTCAAAAACAAAAAGATGGAAAAAAGAAACCAGTCCACAGTGATGGAGAGGGTTCATGTTGTTTTTCATGTTTGAAGAGAAACTTAAAAGATATTTTTAAATCCCATTAAAGGCCTGAAAACAGCCTGAATACACACTGTGAGTGTGTGTGTGTGTGTGTGTGTGTGTGTGTGTTTGTGTGTGTGTTTTATCTGTTACACTACATGTAAACAATCGTGTCTGGACAAAGACGTTATCGTGCCGTTAACACTCACTTGCTCTGGATGTCACTCCACGTGTTTTGTCTCCATCCTGCACTTTGTATCATCGCTCTCATGTTTAAGGTGCTGTAACAGCAGAAAATAACATTCTTACACACTCTTACACACACTTACAGTATGTTGTCATTTTTACTCGTCACACATGTTCTCTTTGTCGCCGTCTGCGTTGTGTTATGTGTGTGTGTGTGCAGCTTCAGAGGCGGAACACACTCATGACTTCCTCTTCATCACTAATCACTCTCATCTGTTGATCTTCTTGATCTCTGCTCTGCTGTCTGATACACAGCAGAGCGCCACGGCCCCCTGAGACGCCTTAAAAAGCAGAAGAAGGTCTGTGTGTGTGTGTGTGTGTGTGTGTGTGTGAGAGAGAGAGAGAGAAGGAGACTGTGGTTTCACGGAATCATGCAGGACAGTAGGGGACTGAGCAGGGTTGGAGGGCATAGTTTGTGGTCTGAGCTGATGGTAAAAGTGTGTCTGTGTGTGTGTGTGTGTGTGTGTGTGTGTGTGTGTGTGTGTGTGTGTGTGTGTGAGAGGAGAGAGAGAGAGAATGGTTTCGCGGAATCTGCAGGAAATCAGTTGTCCGGTAAAGTTTTGTCTGTTATTGGAACAAACAGCAGAGTGTTTGCAGTTGGTATGGAGACACAAACAAACCTTCCTGATACTAATTACACTCTGACACAAACTCAACAACTGTCCCCGCTGTTGTTTCGGCCTCACTGACATGTTCAAGCTTTTATTTCATCTTTTTATTAGCGCCAACAATAAATGTATCCTGTTAACAACTTCTGTGTGTTTCTGCAGTCGGACACCGCTGTGCCGCTGTGCCGGAGAACTCCAGGAACTCTTATTACACATAAAAGCCTCACTGCTGAGTTGATATATTCCTTTATTCCTTCATCTTGTTCATCTCTCCTGACATGCTGCATTAGCAAAGCAACATGATACAGAGACACAGAGGAAGAAACTGCTGTCAGAGTGAACTACAGTCACTGTGTTCATCACAATTAAGTTACAGTTTGGATCTTTTCATGTCAGTTAAATAGTTTTAACACATGAAATCGCTCAGAGAAAATTAAACTGTGCAGTGGTGACAGAAAAGCCACTGTAACATTAAACATTAGTGACAACATCAGGATGGTGTGGGTGTGTGTGACCGTGCAACATGAGCAAACAATCCCTCATCGGTCATCGTGTTCTAATCAACAGGCTGCTAAACGCCGCCCTCATTGGTGGACAGAAATACATGACATCACTTTTTTCCTCCCGCCCACTTCAAACCAGCGACTGGAGAAACAGTGAGAGACACAAATACTGTTTAAACTCTGAGGGAAACTACTGAGTTCATGTCATGCATCACTAACATCAGCCAGCTGAATCATAAAACATATTTTAAAGTCTGAAATTCATCAATAAACTGAAGTTTAGAGAAGCAGGAGCGGAAGATCACTGGAGTCGACCTGGGCGGGGGGGGGGGGCTGTCCCTCTCCCTGCTCAGTTTCCAGCAGGTCACATTGTGGTTGCAGTGGGCAGCCTCCATGTGTGAGTGAGTGTAACTGTGATGGTGAGCAGAGTATTGATGGGAAAATAAGTGAGAGTGTAGCTCTCAGTGAGTCTGAATAGAAGGTTTGAGGGCGCAGACTGACCTCCAGCCTGGAAACCACTGACTTACTAAGACGTGAAGATGCAGCTCGGTCAGCAGAATAAAATGTTGGCACCGTGTGTTTCTGTAAACCGCAGAAATGTTACATTTATACGTTTCATATGAATTATATAGTTCAGAGACGTGTCTGAGCAGAGTTTCACATCAGGAGGAGGTGATGATGGTGTAACACCTCGTGATGTAGCTGCCAGGCAGCAGACCAAAGATTGAGACCAATAGAGGCGGGTGTTTCTTAACCACACTTTGGGACATTTCCACACGTGTTTTCGTGACAAACGTGGGTGTTGTAGTAACAAGCGATCAGGATTTTTCCAGTAGTGTTTGCTACAACAAAGGCAGGTATTATTTAACGAGGGTTCAGGACATTTCCAGCCGTGTTTGTGACAACAAAAGCTCCTACTTTAACATGAGGCTGCGACATTTCAAGTTGTGTCTGTTACAACAAAAGTGGATGTTTTTTAATGAGTGTTCAGGACATCTCCAGCCATGTCTGTAGTGACAACGTCTGCTACCTTTTAACAACAGGTTGGGACATTGCCAGCCATATATGCAGGGACAAATGTAGGTCTTTTTGAGTTTGGGACATTTCCAGATGTGTTTTTAGTGACAAAGGTGGAAGTTGTAGTAACAAGTGTTCAGGACATTTCCAGCCATGTTTGTAACAACAAAAGCTCCTACTTTAACATGAGGTTGGGACATTTCCAGCCGCGTTTGTCGCCTAAAAACCTGATACTTTTTACCAGAGTTGGGGACATTTTAAGTCGTGTTTGTTACAACAAAATTGGGTGATTTTAAACAACACGTTTGCCATGTTTGTGGTGACAGAAGCTGCTACTTTCTAACAAGAGTTTGGGATGTTTCCAGATGTGTTTGTAGCTACAAAAATGGGTATTTTAAGCCTAAACATGATTTTTTCGTAACCATAACCAAGTGGTTTTTGTCCTCAACCTCACCACACATAAATCACAGCATTGTCACGACACTGAAACAGAAATGTTTTAAAAATATCCACCACATGTGAAACATACAATACCAACATTTATTCTGGCGACTGATAGAATGACGTTTGTTCTCAAACACTGTCCAATAATCTTGTTTAGAAACTCTTTTCTGTTAGAATCTGGTCAGCATGATGAACTCCGTCAGCTTTTCCACTCAGACATTCAGAGAGAGAGAGAAAAAATGTATCCCTGCAAACAATTTACCTTCGACTCATTCCATCCAAACACCTCACTGAGCATCTCACTCTCTCTGCTCTGTGTTGTACTGTACAGGGGTCGGACGGCGGCTCGGGAAATCCCATAAAAGAGTGTGTGTCAGCGAGATGACAGAGTGAGACAGACTCTTCATCACTGCGTCTAGGGCTGCAGTGTGTATACAAACACACACACACACACACACACACACACACACACACACACACACACACACACACACACAAACAAACACATACTATACCCCACGCCGAGCCCCAGGTCTTGACTCAACACCATAAACCCACCGTCCCATCATGCTTGGCAGCAGCATCAGCGGTGAGGAAGCCTAACGTGATGACATGATGTGTGACATCACTCACACAGACACAGACACAGACACAGACACACACACACACACACACTTTGAATTAGCAGACTGGCAGTGTGACAAGAGACGAGTGTGTGAGAGAATTTGTATACACACACACACCTGCAGGGGGCTATAAATGATGTCTGTAATTATGTACACACACATATATCACACTCACACTGTACAGCTTAATTCCGCGAAACCGAGCTTGCTCACATCGAGAGAGACAAACACACACACACACACACACACACACACACACACACACACACACACACACACACACACACACAGCGCCTGAGGCCTGTCTGACAGCACAGTTTAGTGGTCTCATTAGCAGCGGGTGGAATGCCAACAGATAATTAACCAGGAGAGATGAAGAGGGAGAAGGAGGGCGAGTGTCAGCAGTAAAACACATAAGAGAGAGATGTTCTTTATGACATGGATAAAGTGAAAAGACGGTAAAACGCCACAGGGGAAGGAAACTGACTTTGTCTTGTCTGCCTGTACAACGCCCTCCCAAAAAAAAAAATCCCAGACACTTTCACCAACAGAGCTGCAGACGAACACGTCCTCTGTACCAGGAGGAGCACAGGACAGCGAACACAGTGACAGACTGAGGGTGAGGTCGTCTTCACAGCAGTGGACCAGATTTCTCCTCAGTCATTAGTTCAAGGTCCAAACAGCTGTTTGAATGTGTTCAGCGTCACACTTGGGTTTGGCCATGTCGTCGAGCTCGTTTGCCGTCTCTGTCACTGAGCTGTTTGTTAGTCACTCACTCTACAGCAGGGAACGGCACCTCGCAGTCAAAGCTCTGTGCCAGAAATTTACTTTGAGTGTGTTTTTGGTCTTGTGGACCAGGACCCACCAGTTGGGAACCTCTGCTTTAGAGGACAAAGCTGGTGTTGTTCAATAGTTTTTCGTACAGTCATCAGATCCCATGAAAAAGCATAAACCAACGATGTGTTAGTGTCTCTAAATATTCTCGGACTTCCTGTCTCTGTCTCAGCCTGAAGCACACTGGTTCCCACTAAAGATGTAAATCTTATAGTTTCACTTTTAAAAAAAGGCTCAGTGATTTCCTCAAACACACTGGAGGAAAAACTGTTTGCTGGGGACTATTTTCAGCAGCAGATTAATCGACTTTTGGTGCTCTGGTAAATATTAAGGCAGCAGGACAGTGTGTGTGTGTATGTATGTGTGTGTTGATGTGTGTAGATGGTGATATAGAGCCGCTACAAAGTCCCGTCTTTACACCTCCTCTGCATTTTTACACAGAGGATCTTCTGGACCTCAGTGTTTTCACTATTTGTGGACATTTTCAGCTGCTGATATTCTTCTATGAGTTAGCTGCTAACTGCTAACAGCTGCTATTTAAATCACCTGCGGTGGGTTGCATAACTTGCAACTCTTGTTTAATGTTTTGTCTAATTGTCTCATATTATATTTTTCCCCACTACAGGGTTTTCCTTATCCGCTGTGAGGGCCCAGAGACAGAGGGATGTTGTAAAGACTCTGAGACAAACTGTAACTTGTGTTAATGGGCTTTATAAATAAAATTGAATGAACTGAAGACGCCCTTACAAAAGATGGTCCATCTCAACAGGTTACAATAACAAAGAATAAAACCTTACTTCCTCAGTTTCTCCGTTAATCCACATTCATCACTGTCAGCAGTTTTTAGTTGAACTTCTTTGGACTGAAGGAACAGAAACAACGCTGCAGTGATTTTTGTTTGTTTGGACCTTTTAAACAAAATGCTTCAGAGAACAATGTTTGAGCACTGATATTGTTCTGATACTGCTACTGAAACTCAGGTAACATACTGTCACCAGTACTGAAAAACGTAAATGACACTGCGCTCTAAGAATGAATTTTCAATTTCATTTTCATCCTCACCTTGCTGGAAAGCGAAGGTAACTGTGGCTGAGCTGACGGCTTCATGGATGCAGACAAATTCCAAATGTAAAGTCAGTTTACCTCAAAATATTGAGTGATGTAGGAGAGTTCTGACAGCCTGACTGTGTCTAAATCTCTAAATGTCTAAATCTCTCAGCATCGTCCTGTAAATGTATTTTCGTGCATATCAATTAATAACTAGACAACTGACTAATTCAACTCACTTTTATTTGAAGTCATTCTGGATAACAGTTGAATGTGTCATTTTATTTCAGTATGAACAGATGTAAAAAAAAGACAGATGCTGATATGATGCAAATGTTGCTACAAAAAAAAAGTGATTAATTACGATCTCAACATTCAACAAAATGATCTGATCTGGCGACTAAAGTTAGTGCTCTGGCAAAAGTCATGTTTGCTTGTGCCAGTTTTGTCTGTCCACAAACTAAAATGTGCTAATGTAAGCATATGTAAGACGCATCAGGCGACCGCGGCCCCCAACAGCCTGCAGACTTTACGCTAATCGTGCCTGCTGTCTCATTATCTGAGCCGAGTTCTTAAAATGAAACAAAACCAGATGGCTGCAGACGAAGCGGCTCGAGCCAAACCTGACAAAAACAGACAGTAAAACAGCTAAACTGTTGTATTGATGGAGAGAAATCAACACCTGCTATTGAAAACATGTGTGGAGATTGTTTTTTTTCCCCCAATGACCCGCACAAAACGCTTCAGCCTCATAAAAATCGCTTGTTCACTCTTTAAAGATACCCTGTGAAAATCCTGTATCTCCATCTGTCTGCAAAGAAAACAACAATAACAAAGAATGTAATGCAATTTTTTAGTTAATGCGTAACGTGGAGAGCAGCACGTAAACATTAGCAGGTAATTCAGGATTATTTAAACGATGAAAGTAAGTTGTATGAAAATGGAATTTAAGACAAAAAATTAAAATAAGCAAAAGTGGAGTTTCACTGTTTTCCAGTTAAAGCTGCAGTTTAATGCTGATTCAGGATCAGTATCAGATGATATTTGCTTGTTAACTTAAACATTAGATCTCATCAGACGATCAAACTGGACCAGAGTGTTCTGGGATCAGCGGAGAGACTCAGACTTCGTCCTCTCTTTGTCACATGAAGCCGAGTGTTAAAGTAAGAAACTTAATGAAAAGAAAATCCTCTGTAAAAAGTCAGAAACAAACCAGCAGATGTTCCTGGAAAGTTTTCGGACATGACAACACCTTGTGATGTAAACTCAAAGTGCAGGTACGTTTTTGCAGGTACGAATCAGACTGCGATGAAAATGAATGAACGTGGTAACTAAGGCAACTTCAGCAGGACCGAATACACTTCTCCCAAAATCCCAAACAACTGTGTCTCCCTGTTGACAGGACCGTCTCCATCTTGGACGAGACGAGACGGGAGATGCATGGCAGGATGGAAAACTGTGGGATCCGTTCACCTCCTCTCCTCCTGTGGAGAAGAGGAGGAGAGGAGAGATAGGAGAGTAGAAAAGGAGCGATCCTCTGCTCATTCAACGACCTCTTCACCTGAACAAGTGTCTTTTTTCTGTTGTTTCATCCTCGCGTCTGATACACAAGTTTTCTGAGGGGAAGCAGGAGGAGGAGGAGTTTAAGGAGGAGTAGAAATATAAATAGACGAGATGGAAGAGGAGGTCAGTTTGTACCTCCTTCACATCCTTTGTTCATCTTCATCAGTAAGATCTCCTTAAAGAGTCTGTTAGTTCAGAGTTTCCACCGTTTAGCGCAACCGTTATCGGAGTTATCCAGCCAGCTGGCGAGGCGGCTGGTCGGTTGATCGGTCGGTCGTCACGGTGACAGCGAGGTACGGCAGGCGTGGCCTCAGTCAGTGGGGACGGGGATAACACAGATGTGCAGGAAGTTGTCGGGGTGGCTGAGGTGTTCGCTGAGCCACTGCAGAGGCGTCTCCAGCAGCGGCTCGATCCCGTGGATCACCACCTGGTAACGCTTCTGCTCACCTGCGTGGACACAGACAGAGCGAGAGAGTCAGTTAACAATCGTCAGCCTGCAGCAGATTAAGGCCAAACAATCATCACCATCAATACTGAGACCACGATTAGTTGTTGTTTTGAGGGACAAAAAGCACAAAAGGATTATAAAAGATTATTATATGAATTCGTTTTTTATTTAAATTAGAAAAGGTTGAAAAAAGAAAATGGGAAGGAAGACAGGATTAAAGGAAACGACAGTTGTGAAAAGAGGATTGAGGGACAGACGATAATACATAAGAAGACAGAACAGAAAGAGGCAGAGAGAGAGAAGAAGGTGTAAGAACAAAACGGAGAGAAGGGAGAGAGATGGAGAAAACTAAGACTGGTAGAGGAATGAATGATGGAGTGAGGAGAGGAGGAAAAGTTAAAAACCAGCAGAGGGAAGGAAATGAGGAAAGGAGAGAGAATGGTACGGAGGAAAATAGGAGGAAGAGGAGACAAAAGTAAAATAAAAAAAACAAAGATGGAGGGAGCAAAGGTGGAGAGAAAAGAGGAAAGAGAAGGTTACATGAGGTGAAACAGAGACCACATCACACGCTACAGTAATACCACTGCTGTGGTGACTGAGACACACACACACACAATGACGCAGAGACACACAGAGACACAGAGACACAATGACGCAGAGACACACAGAGACACAGAGACACAATGACGCAGAGACACACAGACACAGAGAGACACACAGAGACACAGAGACACAGAGACACAATGACGCAGAGACACACAGAGTTATGGAGACACACAGACACAGAGACACACAGAGACACACAGAGACACAATGACGCAGAAACACACAATGACGCAGAGACACAGAGTTACGGAGATGCACACAGACAGACACACAGAGACAGAGACACAGAGACAAAGACACGCAGAGACACAGAGACACGCAGAGACACAGAGACACGCAGAGACACAGAGATACACAGAGAGACAGAGACACACAGAGAGAAAGACATGCAGAGATGTCGATACACACAGAGACACACAGAGAGACAGAGACACAGAGACAGACAGACACAAAGACAGACAGACACAGACAGAGAGAGACAGAGACAGAGACAGACAGAGAGAGACAGAGACAGACAGACACAGACAGACAGACACAGACACAGACAGACACAGAGACACACAGAGAGACAGAGACACAGAGACAGAGCTGGAGAGAGCACCAGTGTAAATGTTCAGTTATGCAGCAGAGTGACAGTTGAATGTTTTTGTGTTCGTCGTTGACACGATTCGAATTTTTAACTTTCACTCTGACAGTTTGTAGTTTCACAATGCATGTGTGTGTGTGTGTGTGTGTGTGTGTGTGTGTGTGTGTGTGTGTATCTGGCTAGATGTCCTCCTGTGACTGACCCCACCCACCGCTGAAAGGCCACGACCGCAAATCGATCGTTACGAGCAGCAACTTTCTCGTGTGACTATTTCGTGACACTGTCACTTATTGTAGCGCGTGTGTTACAAACAGAGCGTGAGGTCAGAAGACCAAGAGCAGGAAGAGTCAAATGAAAGACACAACAGAGTTGCATTGTGGGAAATGTAGGGTTGAGTCTTTCTGGAGCTCAATCCTGACTGAGGACGAACATCAGGACATCTCAGCACTTCAGCGAGTCCTCCAACTCTGTGGCAGTCACATCCTAATATTCTGGAACAATGTAATGATTTTTAAAGATAATTATTTTATGTTTTGTTGCACCAAACTGCAACATCACTGTTTTGAATCCAACAAGAGGCCTTTGCTGCATCACTACTGGAGACGAACAAAGATGCCAAATAGTTATTTTATCGCACTTGTATTTCTGATGGCATGTGGGTTGTTATCTGATTGTGCTGATGTTTTCGTGTTCTCTATGGTATGTTAATGACTCATGCTCACACTGAATTCTGAATTGACATTAAATAGCTGGTGTACAGATATTGTTGGTTACAGCTTCCTGCACAGTATCTGATGCAGTTAACATGAAAAAGTGTCAGCAGCTGAGGTCAGAAATCACCCTGCATGCAAACATGTTATTCATATTTATATTATTGAGCTTTACATGCTGTGGACAGTGACTGTTTCCCTCTTGTAATAAATTTTACAGAATCACCTGAGATGTCGATCTCCAGCAGCAGCTGATTCATTCACAGTTTGTTCATTCATTCTCTTTTTTAATGAAAAATGTGCTGCTGAAGTGGAGCAGTTGAACCTCTCATGGGAATCAGCCCGTTTAAACAACACTGTCTTGTGTGATTTTTATCTGTTTACATTTTTCACTAGAAACCAGTCCAGCTTTAGAAACAGCTCACCTGTTTAAAGACAAATAAGAATTTTATCTCACCTTCAGACTGATTCCTGTTTCAAGATAAATATTTTGCAGCCAGCGGCCGGAAGGTGACAAATGTTTTGCTCCGCTGTAAAACAGAAACTGCTGTACATTTTTTTTTTTTTTGAATTAAAATGAAAACACTCGAAGCAGCTGCGTCTTTTTTGATCTTAGATTACTGATCGTGCTTTCAGTTTAGGTTTGAGTTTAAAATATTTTTTATTTCTGTGTAATTATTTTTTAATATTTTAGTATTTATCAGTGTCTTTCAGCTTCTGGCGAATTATGACAGCTAATGAATTGCAATCAGGGTGTGTGTGTGTGTGTGTGTGTGTGTGTGTGTGTGCATGAGAAGGAGACAGTGGTGGGCCCTTTCCCGTCTATCAGTCTTGACCTCACAAACACACACACGCAGGTTGTGCTCGTCCCCATTTACCACCGGGTGCATGACATTTTAGTTCCACGTAATATCAGGAGGACGGTTGAGAGTGAGCGTTAACCGACGGTCTGAGAAGCGGCTCCACCCTACACCTGCTGACTGACTGGCAAACAGAAACGTGCAAGAAACTAATGTCAGGAAACAAAGTGAGAAATGAGCTCAGCAAAGGTTTTCTGCTGAAAAGTACAGATGTGCAGACGCAGGCCAGAGGTGGAGGGAAGAGGTGGGCTGCCTCTGCTGGAGGCTGCGGGAATTCAAAACAAAGTAAATATAGTTATTTGTCAGCTGTAACAAATGTTTTTACAGTAAAGTCTGCAAAGTTGAAGCCAGAGCAGAGCAGCTGCTGCAGTCCAGCACAAACCACATCGTGTCAGAGGAAGGTCACAGAAAGGTGAGACATGGACAGGTCTCTGCAGGAGGGTGCAAGGACACAGGTTCTGCATTACCAGCTAATCAAACTGAGGTTTGATGCCTGCAGGCAGGAGAGGGTTTAAGCAGAAGGTGAAAGGTGACTCATTTATTTTGCTAAATTAAAAGATAAATCTCAAGTGTGTGATTTAGATAGCAGCTTGGGTGATTTTCAAGGTCGCAACACACAGACCAAGGAGACGGAGAAAAAAACAAGTTCATTAAAAACCAACTACAAAAAAATTTGGATCCAAAACATAATAAATTGGTGATAAATGATTTTTAAAAAAGAAAAAATCTGTCATTAGTTCACCCTGAAAATTAGAATCTTAACTAAGAACTGTTTGTGTATAATACCTGTAGGAAGCACTATGTGTCATGTGTCTGCAAAAAGCACCATATAAATAAATCGTACTCACTTTCCTTACTTACAGAGCTACTGTAGGACATTTGAAGAGTCAGCGTGTTTGCATTGTTGGGTTACTGCACTAAAACCACTGAGCCACAAGCTTGAAAAAAACAAAACAAACAACTATCACTTTACTGAGTCAGTTTCCTTTCGACTGACGGGAGTCAGTTAGTTTCATGTGTTCTGCAGCGTTATGATAATATCTGAGGAAAGTTTGGAGTCAGAAACCAGAGAGTGAATATTCTGAGGAGCAGCTGTACTGTAAGAGGAGCAGGAGGAGCAGGAACGTTACTCGCACTCTGAAAAAGGGAAGTGAGAAAAGAAATGAAGGCGGCACTAAAATGAATCAGGTTTAAGTGCTGGGAGTTTTGGAGGAAGAGTTAAAATATAAGCATATTAACACTGATATGAGCTGAGGTGAAGTAAAAGACAGTGAAACAACTGTCAAAAAAAAAAGGTAATTATTTCAATTTTTAAGATGACTTTAAGGGACAGCCTGCAGCTACAGAATGAGCAGAGGATGCACTTCCTGCAGCAGCTGAAGAAGTTCAACCTGCTAAATGTGGTGATGATGGTGCACTTCTGCACTGCCATCTGAGTCCTTCCTCACCTCCTCTGTCACCACCTGAAGACCTTGTCACTGCTGCGCTGGATGCAGGAAAACCGCCTGACCAGCTTGAGTGGAGTTATCTTATTGTGTTCTTCACAAACTCACATTAGGGGAACATTTAATCAAATTTATCAAAATACTTTACAAAGTCCTGGAGCCAAACAAACAACACAATATCGCCTGAATTTGCAGTACACAGCGGGACACGACAAGTTTGCCTGCTCTCACCTCTCCTGCTCACATCAGCTATAGAAACTCTTGCTGTTTACGTACTGAACCTCTTATTTCTGCTGACGACACAGACACAACACAAAATTAGATCTCTTTATATCATCATAAATAACAAACCCAAAGGTGAGCGTCCCGCTATGTTAGAGACGAAAACTGCTTCTGGTAACTGTATGATTTGGAGTAAGAGTGACCTCATGCCTGTCAGAGTGCACAAGTGCCTTTACAACTGCAGATACAGCAGTTGGCTCCACTTTTTATTGGAATTTAACATGAGTTCTGTAAACATTGGCATATTTCTGAGGGGTTATCTGAATGAGTTCAGGACAAAGACATACTTGCACATCTATTTCCAAACAGGTGCACAGGAGAGGGAGAAGCAGAGCACAACTTGTAGAGAAGCTCCCCACGCTGTCTCACTTGCAAACATAATGATGATGCAACGTTTCAGTAACTAGATCTTCATCAGGCAAACCATTCTGTAACAAGGAGAAGCTCTTCACAGAGGTCTAGTTACCAGAATGCTGCAGCAATAAAATCATTATTTTGTGCAAGTCAGACAGTGTGCTGGAGTTCTTCTTTCAGTAATTATCTGAATGAGTTACAAGAGCCTGTTCTCTGGCCAACATGCTGATGGAGGGCCTGCTCTCTCTACGGGCCCCTTCATCACATCATCATCACTGCCTACACTGTCTGTGGTCATGCCTTCTGCACTCTCCTCCCCCAAAATGTCACACCACAAAAACAGTTTCTTCCTGACTGCAGTGGGCCTCATCAACAAGGCGTGGGACCCCACAGACATGGACCCTGATACACACCGTCTGTTAGATTAAGAAACATCTTGGATTCCTGTTTCTGAACACTGCACATATTTGCTCTACTGTGAAGTTCTGCACGTCACCTCACTAATAATTTGCAGAAAAACTACAGATTCTGAAACAACCATGTTGAACATATTAGTTATTTTTTGAAGTATCTTTGTCCCATTTTTATTGTAACTTCTTTAAATCTACATTTATGTCCTTGAGTGCTGCAGTGCTTTGGCTTATTTTCATTCCTCTTAATATATTTACTAATGTGTGCACCAAAACACCAAAGCAAAGTGAAAGCCTACTCGTTAATTAATCTTATTCTGATTCTCTTCATTCACTTTTAAACCCTCCATCAGTGGAAGTGGAGGAGCTTGTTTTCTAAGCTGAGCCTGCAGTGTCTTCTGGCAGCAGGAAGGTTTGATGCATTAAATTTAGACTTTAAAAACAGATATGCCTCATTAGAAATAATGAAGGTATACTATGAACCCGGAGACATTGGCAAGAGCTGAGAATAATTAACTGTGCTTTGTAGCAACACTTTAAAAATGTGTTTTTTTCCTTATGGGCTTTGTCAGGGTGCAGAGCAGCTTTAAAAAGTGTAACAGTGAATTGAAATGAGCTGATTAACACCCAGGTCAGCCTGAGTAAAATCTTAAAATGCTCACAAGCACAGAAAGTAAAAGGTGTGATCCTGCTGATATGACAGCAATACTGAGAACACACTTTCTCTGGTTCTCACACACACACACACACACACACACACACACACACACACACACACACACACACACAGTTTCTGGGTGGTGTTTCTTACCCAAATCTAACCTTTAGCCCTGGTGCTGCTTGGCAACAGGCAGGACAATGTGGGCGGAGTAGGCGTATTCTTACAGACTCATTGTGAGAAATGGGGGGAATTCACAATGGGCCACGCCCCCGAGCACGCACACACAGCCCACTCAAATATATATTACTGTAGATCATCACATTAGAAACACACATGGACAGTCTCACACTCATACTGTACCACAAAAACATGCAGGGAGGAAGAAATACAGTGACATATCAGGTCAGTCTGGGTACTGACTGCAGGATTTATTGAATTTCTGTCGTCATCGCCAGGATGAATTCCTGCAGTAAACACGTAGTTAATAATGTCTGCGACCTCAGAACAGCTGAGACTTGTTAAAACACAAATTTGAGACAGCAGAGAAAAAAGAATTTTTGGCAGATGGATGGTGTTTTTTTAATCTTAGTTGGGAAAGTTGCTCTTCACATTTCCAGTAATGTAGGGGACAAATTTATTTTCAAACTCTTTCCATCTCTCTTTCCATCAAACCTCTTTGTCAGCTGCTGCATGTGTGAACCAACTAACTCTGATGTTTCTGACTGAGTAAAGCTCAGGTGATGTCTGAAGGTCATCTGACGTGAACTCTGGGAGGTGCTGTAGAGTATAGAATACTAAGGTTTAGCCCAGTACTCAGATGAAACCACTATCTGGTACAGATAATGTACTTTTTACAGTATCATCCGAATAACTTCTCCTACTCTTGTGATGAAAATTTTCCGAAGCTCATTCATAAGTCTGTCTAGTAAATTGTTTAAAAATATAAAATAAATAAATATAGCTAATATATATCACAACCTCTGATCAATCCTTATCAATTTCAGGCCTCTTGTTAGGATCCATGAATCTCTGGTTTAGGCCCCACTAGGGCTGTACCCAAATATTCGGATATTTGAATATCCGTTTCTATGGGTAGGTATTCGTTATGAAAATTTGGTGTTCGATATTCGTTTTTTATTTTTTTATTCATATTTTTTATTTATTTATTTATTTACATATTTACAACATATTGTTTTGGTGCTAAATGTAGTCTTTTTGTTCTTGGTAAATGTAGGTTATCAATAAAAATAAAACTTTTAAATTGCATTGTTAAAAATGTGAAAATATATATTATAGCCTACTGAGCTTGTGTGCACGGCGCGCAATGCCAAGTTTTACCACTCTGAGATTTTTGAATTAAGCGTCGAAAGTCTGTCGTCATATTTCATGACATCATCAACCTACAAAAAAGGGAAAAAACCGAATAAGCTGATGTGTCAAATGAAATGAGTAAGTCTTTTTACTGTCACAGTATCAGAGCTGAAATAGACTTTGTTGTTGTTGTGTTTATACAAATGTAATTTATGGTGCTGCTGATGAGCCGCTGTGTCAATATGGGTGTGTGGCTCCCTCTGTGCGAACTTTTCTTTTTTACTGCAGTAAAAAGTTAAGACTAGGCGCTGACAAATATGGAATTATGAGGCGGCTGCCTCCATCAAATTTGATCCCGTCTCCAGCTCTCTACAAATGACAGGTGTCATAACGACAGGTGTCATAATGGTAAACTCTGTTTTCTAAGCATTGAACTTGGTGCATTTCTGTCATCTGTAACTGTCACTGCAGCATTACACCGATGTGGTGGAGCGACTGTGATAAGCAGTGCTTTAATGGACAGCTTTGGTTAATTTATGTCTCTGTTCTGGTGGTTCTTAACTCTGATCAGAGTTTCCCAGCTTCCTTCACTGTAACACTTCACATGACTTCAACACACATTTCATTTCATTACAGAATTCATTATTATTATTCATTACATTCATCACATTTAATTTCATCATGACTTCAACACACATTTCATAAAGTTCTGCCTGAGTCTGGTTTGGTCTCTGTGCTGTCAGTGTTGAGATGAACTGCTCCTTTTCATTAAAAATACAATTCCAGAGTTTCCAGAGTTTGCACAATGAATATTACAGACACTGAAAAGTACTGTATTTCATGTCTCCATCTGCTGGTGAGCCGTCATGATACGAGTATGTATGATGTTAATTCCACTGCAGAAGAGACCTGATGATCACTAAAATGTGGTGGGAAAAAGCAGACATACTGCTATGAGCCAAATAAGCTGTTTTATATTGACATATCTGATATCGGCAAAAATACCATACATCCCTGGTAACGAGATGACAGTGAGAACACATCAAGTTCAATGAACTTGTCATGAGGAGTATGACTCAGCCTCAGAAAACACTAAAAAAAACAGTTGTCAGTCTGATGATGTCATGAGGGTTATTTCCCCCTCAGTTTGGACACTTAACGTCATGTTTAATGGAGCTTGCCCAACACTCAACTAAAAGTCAGAATATCTCGCTGCTGCTAAACTTTAATATAAAAATGGTTGGACTGCTCCTTTAATGATGACTGTGAGTGCGGCGGTCGCTCGCCTCCTCTCAGAGTGAATCCACTTATAACTGACAACTACAGTTACACACAGATAAGAACCTTTTCCTCTGCACCCTTACAGGAAAAACTTGATTCCCCTCAGGGCCTCCCGAACACACAGGTACAACCAATGTCTGCAGATTTGTCATGTGATAGAAGACAATACGGACGGATGTCATACAGGGAGAGAAATTCACAGAGGTGTTTTCCCAGTTTGACTAACGCTCAGCTCTGTGATTCATAAAGTGTCAGAGTGTTGACCATTAACAGCGGGAACAACTGCATCTGAAGCCAACAAACAGAACACAACAAGCATGTCTGGGAGAGACTAGCTGCAAGCAAATGTTTTCATCAGAAGGTTTCCAAGGATCACATGACTGTGACGGCACCACAGAGGCTCAGGGCTGCACTGTGTCTATAATACTTCAGCATTGTGACCTTTGACCTGCCAGAGGAAACAAACTCTGGCAGGTCAAAATTCTTTTTCAACTCAACCTCTAACCAGAAAAAAATGTTTGTTTTACTTGTCTTGATCAAATTATTAATTATGAACATAATGTGCATGTAACGTGACATATTTCAATGTCCTGTAAGTTAAAGCTTCCCAACATCAGCAGCTGATGAGAACAGGCAGGGAGCCACTTCTTCCCAACCACAACCAAATTATTAGGAACTTGCTTACACGGCACAGTAGCAGCAACTGCTTGAATAAAAATGGGCTGATATGTCCACAGACACACACAGACACACACACACACGCGCGCACACACACGCACACACCCTGTGGTTGAGTAGTACACGACCGCCGGCCAAGACGACATGTTTTGTCAGCCGAGCGAAGCCAACCACTATTTAGGAAGACCACAACGCTGCACTCTCCTCTGAGCCAAGCACACAGTCTGACTGCACGACTGGCAGCGGGTCGGACTGACTGACTGACACACTGACTGACTGCTGGACTAAAATACTGAATGACTGACTGGAGGGAAGTCAAACTGCCATGCAGCTCTGTGAGAGAAAGACATGCCAAGTGCATGGCTGAAACCACTGGTTTTTCCCTGTATTACTTCATCTCCTGATAATTCATTTTGATAAATCAATTAGTCATCAATAAAATGTCAAGAACTGGTGAATTTAGCAACATACCAGAACACTTCCTCTTCAAATTCATTGCCCTGTCAAAACAACAGTCCAAAACAATTACATAAAACAAATCTTCACATTTCAGAAGCTGGGAGCAGAAAATATTTGGCCTTTTTCCTTTACAAAGAACAAATAAACTGTCTGTCAATCGGCAGCCAACAGTTTCACTGAAAGCACTCGTGTTGCAAGTGTGAATAAGAGCAGAGCTGCTCTGGTTTTAAAACTTGTATTTCAGCAACATTTTGCAGCTCACAGTTTGCATGCAGCCACATTTTGCACGCCTCCACCAAACCATGTTACAGCTGGTTAAAAACTGTACAGGGCATCGACGAAATCTGAGAGTTCAAATGTGTCCTCAGCAACTCCTCTTTAAGGGAGGAGATACTGAGAACTGAGACTGTCAAGACACCGTACCGAGGGTAGAAACCAACGATCTGTACTGATGATCAGTGCATGAAGGTTGCCATGATCATTTCAAACTTTTCAATAAAGTGTGAGAGAAAGCTAAAGGGAGGAGTGTGCCATCTTTTATGATCTGCTGGAGACTTTAAGCCCTTTTTAATCCCACTTTAAACTTGAGATAAAAATACACCAAAAGTGAGAATATACTCTTTCAAAGTAAACACACTGTTCAGTAAATGAACTGACACTGATGATATTCTGTGTGTCCACCAAAAAAATAATCAATGAGCAGCATGACCAGCGAGGCCTCAGTTTAATGATGCAGAGCTTTTGCAGGTGATGTGCTGAAATCTTTCCTCCCTGTAAAACAGTGTTTCCTTCTCTTCAAATGATGGACTGTAGCACCATCACTGGAAATTCCTGCAGTATAAACTGTCTTCATCATTTCCTATTTGTGTAAAATTTTGTCAGAATTAATGTAAGAATTCTTGACTTATGGCCAAAAATATGTTTTGTGAGCAAGTAGACGTTTGTGCTAAATTGGAAGAAATTCCCTCCAGATGTTCTTGAGATATTGTGCTCACGAGGATGAAATGGACAACCAGACGGACAACTCAAAAACATGATGTCTGTGGCCACTGATCGTTGGTGTGGAGGCATAAAAACATTTAAGACCCATGAAACCTAAGTTTAAGCCAATCTAACGCCGGAATTCCACTGGATCCGTGTCCGTTGCAGCGCCGCAGCTGTGACAGAACCGGAATGCAGCACAGCCGCAGCCAGTGGAAGCACACACATTGACTAGAATTGAAACGTATCGGCTCCGCTGCCGTTCCGGAGCGCAGACGCAGCCCACACGCATCTGGTGGAATTTGGGGGTAACCCTTTTAAAGCCTTTTTATTAGTAAATGTGTATTTACGAAATTTTTGAGTTTTTAAGGCCCTGCAGCCGCCCGGTCAGAGAGCACGTGACTTGTGACACTTCTAATATGTGTAATGCAGGGATGCACGATGATATCGGCACGCCATCGGCATCGGCAGATATTGGTTTTAAAATATTAGAAAAAAAAATCTTAAATCAGTCAAAATGCTTTTTCTTATGCTACACAATAAATGAACAGACACCTCATGATAAAATACGTATGAATAATATGATGCTATTTCCACTACAGCAGAGACTTAATAATCACTTACATTAGGTGGGGAAAAAGTGGATATAGCAGGATCAGTTACCGGTCAAATGAGTTGTTATATATCAGCAATAAATCCTAAATCCCTTTGTTGTGCCAAATAATTAAAAGGGAAGTTGTCTGTCTCTGAAATTTAAAACAAATTTATACTTACTGGATATTATAGTTAATTTTTCATGGACCAAATGTATTTATTCTTCATAATGTAATTCGACTGCTGCTGCTTCTGTCCACTCTGTGACACCTGCTGCATGTCTACATCCTGAAACTTTAGGGCTCAATCATACTCTGGTTTCTGTAAACTTTTTGACAAAGGAAAAAGTTCTCACATATTTACTGTTGTTAACACAAGCAGCTGTACAGAAACCAAACAGTCAACAATCTGCAATAAGAAAACAAGACTGTGAATAAATAAAGGTATCACAGTGTTAGTGACGACATCAGCGTTTTCCAAACTGATTTGGAAGTGTGAAAGAATCAGTGAACTTTGCCCAAAGTACCAAAACGTTCACAGCCTTCGCAGCCTTTTTACAGTAAAGTTGTTCACATAGAATTAGAAAGCAAAAGATCTGCGCTGACCACATCTGATTTGACATCAGACCGTGGCATCGAGGCTTTCGAACCATCCTGAATTCCCCTGTCTGGGGCACATCTCACACGCCTGCACACATGAACCATAAGCCACTATCTGCTCTTTCAAAACAGCCACTGAAACCTACACTTCCCCCTCCAGCATCTGAAGTGAGCCGAAGTGTTTGATCAGAGCAGCAGTATTGGCTCCTGATGCAGCCTGAACAGGGAGAGACTGCCAACAGTGAGTGGGCTGTACCACAGATGTGACTGAGGCGGGGGAGGGGGAAGGGGTGGGGGTGGGGGGGCTGGACGCTCAAAGTATTGCTGCGTGTATTTGTCACTCGGAGAGGAGGGAGGGGTTGGGGTGGGGTTGTGGGGGAGGGAAGATGGGGTGGGGGGTTTCCCTCTGATTATTCACAGACAATAATCAGTGTGTGGGTTTTTTCATGATTGGGCTCACCTCCGATAAAACCTGAAAAGAAAACAAAAAGGCTTTGCTTACGAGAAGTCTGTCAATACGTGCATGTCTTGTGTGGGCAGCATCACCCTTCAGGTTGTGATTTCTGCAGCAAACCGAAGCCAGATTTCTGCCAAAGGCTTGCTCAATAACACACCTGGGTGAAAAAACCAAAAACTCATGAGACATCTCAAACAGACGTCAACGCTGACCGCTGGTTACTGTAACATGTTGTTTTTGTTTGTTACCCACAGTGTGGGGGGAACGTGGCAACAGACTTTCGGCCATGGCTCGAGGATGATTTGGGAATCCCCTTCGTTCTTCCTCTAAACTCAAGCCACCCCCATTTGTTTGCTGCGGCTGGTTTCTGGGTCTTACAGGGGTCAACACCAATCCTCTCTGAGACATAACAGAGGAGAGGATTGTATGAAGAAAACACGTCATTTGATGTTAGAAAGATCACAGAAGAAGTGGAGCACCCCAGATTTTCCTTTTGTTATACGTTAGGGTCCCGGAAAAAAAAAAAAGTCCTCTGAACTCTTGAGCGCTATCACCAGCAAACCCCCCCAAACACCATGGCCCCGCCCCGGCCCTGAACACACATCCCGGTCTCTCTAATCCAAACACGCCGCCATAATCTCCAGCTATCATGCGAGTCATCTACAAGCCGAGGAAGAGGTGGAAACTAAACAAACGCCGAGAGACAAAAGGGCCACTTTCACCTTGATCAGCCAGGCAGGCAGACTCCAGTGGGAGGGAGGAGAGCAGAGAAAAGCAGAGATTTAACGTCAAAGACATGAAAGACGTCGACAGCAGACAGGGAAGATGTTCAAGACTACACCTGAGAGAAAGATAGAGGATCAAAGAGGAAGAAAAGAGTCTTAGATCAGGTAAACTATGGAGAAGAAAAGGAACAGGAAAAGAGGAAGAGACTGTAAGAGGATATCTCTGTTTCCACCCAGCAGTCACGCACATGTCAAGCAAACCTGGTAATGGGGCAGAAATTAGGAAAATTACAACAACTGGGTTGAAGTGGATTAGATGAAGGAGAGTAATTATCCACATCATGCTGGTGCAAGGCTCTTAAATAGCGTCAGTGAAAACAAAGTAACGCCTGCACACTAACTCCACAACACAAACGTTTTTTAAAGACATCGATCCTACTTGGATCTTTGTCAGGTCAAAAAAACGAAGACCTAAGTACAATCACAATGTCGTCTTTATCCCCTTTACACTGCCTGATCAAGGTGGAAATGTCACACTGTTATTCTGCCTCACACTTCTGTATAAAAGATACGATCACAGAATGGGGGAGCAGAGCTGTGTCACCTTTAGGCCGGCAGCAGAGGAAGTGACAACACCGCATCAAAGTCTGTGTAAAAGGGACGGACGACAGCACAGGTTTGACTTTTGCATGTGACCTCCTGCGGGACATTTAAAAAGCAGCTACAGGCAGTTAGCAGCTAACTCAAAGAAGATCAGCAGCCAAAAATGTCTGCTGGTAACAACATGGAGAAATCTACATCCAGAGCCGTGACTTTTTGGACGGACCAAATGTACAGAGCTGTAAAGTTGTCCACCATGGTAGCAGTTAGCAGCTAGCTAACCGTAACTAACTTGTTTGTCCATTGTTTGGTCTGTGACGTAATAGGTCAACAGGAAAAAGGTCCAATACTAACAAGCTGAAAGGGGCATATCTCCACCTATCGTAGAGGAGTCGCACATACTGGCTCAATAAATGGATTCCCCTCCCGTGCTTGTGTACTGGGACAAGGACAGTAGGCCAGTTAGATGTCCTCGTCCAGCTGGGACTGTAGAAACACTTCACTGTGACTGGAAACATTCTGAATGAGGTCCAGGAGATCCTTACGCTCCGAGCAAGGGACAAGATCAGCCGCCATATAACAGGGAAAGTAAATGACTGTTAATGCCATGTTATGTCACTGCTATTATTTAGAAAGTGACGCATATGTTAAATGTCACAGTAGAGGCCGATGCTGTTGTGTTTAACGTCACTCTCTTCTGCTTCAGAGACGCCGGCACATTGTCTAAAATCACACACTGGACATGATGCAGCTGTTGTTTGGTTCTTAGTAAAAATGCAAAGGAGGCGTAAAGAAGGGACTTCAGAGCGGCTCTGAAAGGTCAGCTCTGTGTAAAAAGGACACTTGTTAAACTTTTGTGGCAGGTGTCACTCTTTCTTCACTGAAGTGGATTAGTGTCAGAAAAACCCTCAAGAAGGTCAAAAGAATCCTTCGATAACATTCTCGTACTTGGCAGCTGTTATTGCTCAGAGATGTTATCTGATGGCTGTAATTCGCTGCCTGAGGCCAAAAACAAAGACGTTAACCTGGCAGGGTTAAAATGTACCAACTGAAGGCTGCGACACAATGACAAAGACTTTCACAGAAGACAGATTCTGATATTTCCAACTGTCATCCAGACCAGAGCGATGTCACAGAGTGGTGCTTCTTTTTTCACTCACAAATCCTTGGCAGAGCACTAACACCTGTTTGTAAGAGCACATAAAACTAGTATGACCTGGTGATTTTAATTTGAGTCGGCAAAGATGAGACGTGTGCTACCTGCATGTTTAACACGGTGCTTATTAAAAGTGAAACAAGAGACAGGAGACGTGTGAGCCTCAGAGCTCAGTGTACACACGTGTTCTATCCACCTGCCGGTCACATTTATGATCAATAATCCATTGAGATTTTTAGGTTTATGAAACAAAAAATGTTCTTTTGTTATTTGGGGTGAACCGGAGATGATAGCTGACCTGCTGAATGCATATGTGGACATACAGTCCCTCGGTTGCTACAGTGCATGTAAATAAAATCCTCTGATTACCACTTAACTTGGTTTCTGTGTAACCTGGTTATTAAGTGCGTGTAAGTGCACTGAATGCTGACTGGGACCAGTTTAAACTTGGAAGTCTGGTTGTCTTTTGACCTGCAAACACAGCTGGCGCTTGCTGGGATCCCCTGACCTGAATGAATCCAACAGTGGAGACAACATGTAAAAATAACAACAGCATGTTAAAGACGTTCCTACAATCTGTTGGCTGTTTTGAAATAAATCTCACAAGTTCCAAAATATTAAAAGTGAGAGTGAGACATGACCAATCAGGAAGGCGATGGTGACAAAATGAGAGTGAATGTGAGACAGAAAGGCAGGCAGACAGGAGGCAGAGGAGGAGGAGGGGGGGTGTTAATGGTTCTGTCTCCTCCGTGCAGGTGAGTCTCCTGCGGGTCCTCTGTCCCAACACACTATTGTCTCCTTATCTACTTCCTCTCTCCTCCTCTGCAGACACTGCCTGTTTAGACTGCCACTCGCCTTCTCTCCCTCCTCTCATCTCTTCTTTCATTATCACCACTGCTCCGCCGCAGCTGCAGCTCAACTGTGCGCCACGAGTGCTCACAAGGCTTTGTGTCAAACCTGCCGTCCATATGTACATTAAAGAGGATTGGCCTGCTCTTTACAGGTGGACTGACATGGATAACATATCGTGTGTATGTGTGTGTGTTACTGAGCAGATTTTTATATTATATGTACTGTTGTTGTTTGTCTTGAGAAATCAAATTTATCAAAATGATACAGCTTTTTTTCTGCATCTGTGTGTTGGAGTGAAATGGTTGCTTTGCATTAATGAGTTAGATGTTGAAGGACGAGCAGTATCAGCTGATTCGTGCTGTGCTGATGTGTTTATTTTGTGTCACTTTTCATCCATTTGTGTTGTGAACATTTTGTTAAATTACAGGGAGGTTGGCTGTGTGGGCCCACAGCCTCCTGTCACTTAGAAATATACATACACATTGTTTGGTTCTTGCTGGTGGTCTGAACGTTTGTACAAGTAAATCTAATCAAATCAAATATTTTTAGTATTTTATTTTATTGTCTTCAATAAAGAATTTACTGCGTTTTTTAACCCTTCTCTGTGTGAAGCGTCTTTGAGGACTCCAAAAAGTGCTTTTTATGTGTGATGTATTATTAGTTGGATTTATGAAAAGCAGAAAATAATAATTAATTAGATTAATAATAAAAAATGCTTGAGGTGTATGAGGTAGCATATATACGTCATTCCCTTTCCCTGCCTGCCTTGTGACCTCGACTTCAGGAAACCAGTGGAAATAAGTTGTGACTTGACTGCAATACCCTGATGAGTTTTAGTTCTGTATGTATTTTAATTTATCAAATAAAATCAGATGGAGATGGTTTAGTTACTTTAATAAGAGATTCCTGTTGACTATCTGTTTAGACTCCAGCTCTCTTCACCTCCTTCTCCTCTTCATACTTCCACACTTTCTATCTGCTTCATCTCCTCCTCTCGTATCTTTGTTCACTTGTTCTGTTCTGGCAACTGCCACCATTTCCCCCCCACGTCCCCCCAGTGGGTGTGTTATCTCTGACATGCCCCGCGAGGCTGTGTAAATAAAATAAACTTCAGAGAGGAGCTTCTTTTCTTCTGTTACTTCTGGAAGATGACAGGGCCAATATTTGCTATGGAAACCAAAAATAAAACATGGCTGCTACTGTGCTTCTCACTGTAGCTGCTGGTGTTTGGCATCATTCAGACCTGTGATGTTCTGGAAGTTTCAATCCTGATGACATGTAATTATTATCATCTGTGATCACAGTGGGAGATATTAGTGAAGATGCACTGCTTTCACCCTCCACTGTGTGTGTGTGTGCGGACCTACCGTCGTTTGGTAAAGCAGCTGGGTACATCTCTTTCAGCAGGTCGCCAAGTGTGTGCATGTTGCCTTCAGATGAAACAGGGCGAAACAGTTTCTGGATGAACGGCCTGTCGCTCAGTGTCTGAAACAAATAAGAGCACGGCAAATTAACAAATGCAGCAACACAAACATACAATTACAGTGCATCCTGTGTGTAGCAAAACACATCCAAAGACGCCGGCTGAATTACATCAATATGTGAATGAAAAGATGCAACAAAACTCCATCTGACGTAACGGTGCAGCCATGACAAATGCCATTTAGGATTTAAATAATTAAAATCGTCAGACATGTGAAACCAATTCTAGGAATTGCCGTAAAAAGCAGACAAAATATCCAGTAAACAGGGTACTTTCATGTGAAGAAACATAAGGGGAAATTTTAAGGTGATGAACAGAGTTCAGAGGGTTGAGATAGTTGGAAGAATCCACCTAACTACACACGCAAACGCAGTGAATGTACAGTCTGCTGAGCTGAGCTGGGAATGAGCTGCTTTGATGAGCCCGACTGCTCAGAATGTGATATTTAGCAATCTGCAACATTTCAACAGATGTTTCATGTGACAACATGTTTTACTTATCAGAATTAGTCTGGAAATCATTTACTGCTGCTCGAGTGTGTTCTTGGCAGAAAAGTCAGCTCCTACACTAAAAACACCTCTGGCACTCCTTGACGTTCTCAGATGGAGAGAGACGAGTGAATTGTGAAATTCAATGTGACATTATGTATTTTTCTCAAGCGGCAGCGTCCAGGGCTGAAAAATGAAGCCAACGCTGAAATGCTGAAAAACATAGTTCCTCTAATGTCCACTTGAGGCTGGCTCCTACAGCCAGTCAATCCCCACAGACCCCCACGTTTAAATCTACACTTTTACAACAGAAATAAACATGTTTACAGCCTGGTGCAAAAGACGGTTTTGGTCCAAGTAGCTAATTTTCCTGTTTATGACAACTGTACAAGGCTGTCACGATACCAGCAATATTGCAACCCAGGGCAGAGTAGGCAGCCGCCACAGCCGTGTTCATTTTTCTTTTTTTTTTTCATGTGAGCGCTGCAGATTTACACTCTGATACAAATGGCAGCAACGTGACGAGATGCTGAATGTCTGTTCTGCGATGAGCACTGAGAGAGAGTTGAAAAATATTAAACTTAAACCGGCAGTCCAGTCACGGTGGAGAAGGGGTGGGACACTACAGAGACCAACCGTCTCACTGCTGGACAAGAACAACAATTGAGGAGAAATGAATACTGAAAGCTTCAGGCGTTAATATCACATATCCTGCACATATTAAACCATCCTTAATCTCCACAGAGGAAATTCCTTCCCCACGACTGCCCTCCGACCTCTGACCGATTTTGTTTTAATAGTTTTTAGCCTGTTTTTGCTCAGAAAAATAAGCATCATTATCGTCACAGTAACCATAGCTGTAAATGCACCGTGCTAACCAAGCTAGCAGCTAGCATTAGGGTTAGCTCCACCCTATTGTTCAAATACAGTCACTCCTGGCTCCTCAATAAAAGGAACATAAAACAAACAAACAAAAAGCAGATGGCGGCTGAACTCAAGGCTTCAAAACAGGAGTCCACAGACCAATGGGTGATGTCACCGTGGACACGTCCATTATTTTATACAATCTATGCTTCCTTCCTGCAAGAGAAATCATCTTCTCTCTTTCACTGCTCCACAGAGAGGCTGGAGGTCGTGGAGACGTTCAAGTGTTTTGCTCAAGGACACCTCAGCAAAGTGGACGCTTTCATGGTCAAGGGTTTTGTTAGTCACCATGCCATTCTGCTGCCTAATGAGTGACGGTAACTCTAAAAACCTGATTAGAGACCAAAGAATGAAAACAAAACACAACAAAGTGGACATGAGTTGTAAAAAAAGGCACAGCGGCATTTAATTTATCTAGTGTTCCTCTAATTAAGAAAATGTTGAGCAAATATAAATCATGTCATCCTCTCTGAAAACAATTCTTCCATCTCTGCTCTGATCTCTTGCCCACACTGTACGTGAACCCTCTGCAGTCAGAAGCATACTGTCATGATGATGTATCTCTGACCTGTGACCTGCATACTATTAGTTACTTATCATGGTAACGATCTAGGAACCAAAGCTTATCCTACTGCTGACCACAATGCAAATCACTTTGGGGAAGAGCAGCCGCTAAATGCCTAAAATGTAAACTGACTAAGTCATCATGGGACCGTTAAACAAAAGTGACCTATGCAGCAAACATCCTCATGACTCTTCAGCTCTGATCTGAAACCCTGGAGCCAAAACATTCCATGTGTGAGAGGTGCGGGAAACATGGTGGGAAATTACCGCCAGACGCCAGACAAATCTAGTAAACTCCGTCTAGAGCTGGTAATGGACTTTGACTCAAGAGTAGAAGGACAGAGGGTATCGTATGTTGGATTGATTGGTATATCCACTGACGCAGTTACATGAAAAAAGATCTTTTCAGTCGCTGTGAGTTTTCTCAGTTTGATGTGTCTTGGCCTTGTGTTTCACAGCACTGTTTACCATATGGGACATCAGCTGATCTGCTAAATTATGACCTGCCACTGATTCACAAAGAACAGGGTGACTGCGGTGGAGGATGGGCGGTCTGATGAGATTTTAGTTGATTAAAATGAAAAAGAATCCGATAAAAACCTTCACCTTTACTTTTGTGTTGATTCTTAAATACATTTATTACTTCAGTAAATACTTCAGTTGTATTTCGAGATCAAGACTTCATGATGTCGACTATTTAATACTTCACTTGTGTATAAATATATTTTCCCACCTCTTTTTTCTCTGCACTGTGTTCTGTGTTTTTTATCAGACACTAGTCCACAGCCATTGGTAGCTGTGTCACCTTCTACCTGTGCCAGTCCTCAATGCCTATGTGCAGTTTCACATAGATTGACCACGTCAGTGAATAGAAAAAAAAACGTGGGACAGACAGAATGACTGACTGACAGAATGACACACTGACAGTTTCCGTGATTATGTACAGCAGACCATACCATGACTTAGTCATACCAAACATTAGAAAACACCAACATTGGTCCACAGGGGGAGCCACAGCCATCGGTCGCATTTTAGCCATTTTGAAGCATTTTTCTGTTGTTATAGCACCACCCAGTTGCCAATTAGAGTTAAATTTCTCCAGTCACCTTGAGGCGTCCTGTTCTACATATCTACCAAGTTTAGTAAAAATCCATATGGCGGTTAGGCCTAGATAAGAAATGAGCTCTAGCGCCCACATTTTGTTTGATGGGGTCAATAATGGAGGGGTCCCCTCAGATTATGTGTGGTCATATGCCTATAAAGTTGCGTGGTGATGGGTGAAACCCTTGAGATGTTATACACCTTTATGTGATGAGCCACGCCCTCCGCAATATTCATTGCCTTATAGAAGCTCAGTTTTAGCAAGTTTTCCAACTTTTGCCAAGAGGGAACTTTAGATATTGGTCCCTAGATTATGTTCACCCAGTTTCATGCAGATCGCTCAAACTTCCTAGGAAGAGATCCATTTGAAGTGTTTTTCAAAACATTCAAAATGGCGGAAAATCTATATAAGCGGAAGTTATGGGTTCTTGAGGCAAATGTGTTCCTCATGAGGAGAGACATCTCTGTGCAAAGTTTCATGTCTCTACCACATACGGGGCATGAGATATGCCCATTCAAAGTTTGACATTTCAATGGGTTGCTATAGCGCCCCCCTTTGGCCAATTGATGTAATATTGCTTCATTGGCATCCTGCCATGCGCCTCTACCACTGTGCCAAATTTCACATGGATTGACCAAGTCAGTGAGGAGAAGAACAGACGCACAGACAGAGTTTTCGTCATTATATAGTAAGATTTTTCACTGACTGTTCAGTGTGTTTCCTGTTGTCATTATCTTTTGTTGTGTTTCTCTGTATAACATTAAGTTAGTTCTTTTGTCTACTTTCCCCCCTTTTTTTGTCACTGCCTGTTTGTCTCTTGAAGTTGAGGGAGGTCCGTTTGTAAAAGCCTGTGGACTTCTTCACCTCTCCTCACACATTTCTTATTTTTTCTATTTTACTATTTGGATTTTATGCTGTTTTATGTCCAAATAAAAAAATTAAAAAATTAATATTGTTTTCAGGCTTGAACTGATTAACAATCGATCGATATATCAAAATATTTTTACTTCAGATTTTGCGCCTGCTTTTTCTTTAACTTTGTATTTAACACAATACATTATTTAGATGAAATGTACTGAAACTAAGGTGCGTGTGATTTTGGCCAGTATAAAATTGGCAGGTAGAATTTTTCATCTACATATCCCCTTTGCCGATGAGTCATGAAGTTAATTTCGGTCCCTGGAAGTTGTGGATAAAATCTAAACACCTTCTGAGTGTCTATAATCTTGACCAATGTGTGAGCTACCAAACTGCTGATATTTATTTATTCACCATGCTTGATGTGGCATTGTAAGCTCATGTAAATCCAGTTCATGAATCTGACAGTTACATGTCAGCAGGTTTGCTCTTTGTAAACGTAAAGACTCACACTATCACTTCAGAGTGGAGTAAAAAATTCAGTGGTTCTGGTTACCAGGTGACCCGCGTCCTCAGGGCAGGAGACAACAAGGCGCCAGGCGCTGGACACCGACCAGCAGTTGCCGTCAGGCGGTGACTTATAACGCTGTTTGGTTAATCAAGCACCTTAATTCAGTAGATCTTTGTGTCCTTGTGACTTTTTGGCTTTGTAATTCGGTGAGGAAACTATCTAAAAAGCTGAACATTTGGGACATTAACGATCGGTAAGCCAAACATTTGAGGATTTGCAGCTTCTCAGTCTCTCATATATTTTTACAAACTGAATAAATTGTTGATCAGACACACGAACAATTCAAAGACATGACTAAAGGCGTTAATCAGATCATCTGATTAATCGAAGAAAAAAATAATCATTGCAGTCTTGATTAGATTACATTTCCAATATTGGTGTATATCACAATATGACAAAGCTTATTAAATTATGAGGCTTTGTCTGTGATCAATATTGATCAGTATTAGAGGGCTCAGTTGATGTCGTGCTCTAACGGGAGAAACGGAGGCCTTTGACAGAGGAACGTGGTGCACAACGATATCCAAGCTGAGGTGTCAAACGGGGAGTCTGACACACAATAGGGCCTAATCATGGAGCTGTGAAAAGGAAACCGGCGAGGACGGAGATCGAGTAACCGAGCGGTAACTACACACCACAGAGCCGGGTGCGAACCAGCAAGAGGAAGGTGGCGGTGGAGGTGCGAAGCTGGCGCTCAGGTTACACAGAAAGACTGAGTCACTGACAGGAAGCACGGCGTTTCGTGCGGGATCACCGGCAAGAGCCAGAGCAGAGAGAGTGCGCTAAGTGACAGCTACTTCATTGCATTTTTAAATAGCCAGCCATGAATAATTGAGCTGGTCGCCATACAAAGAAGGGGCCATCGATCCCTCGGGAGAGAAGCGTGATATTGCTTGGATGAAGACACTTTCTTTTCAGCTGGCATGACACCTTAGCTGGCACAGGAGCACATGGTCACACAAAGAGAGCGAGGTGTCATTAGGACGCAGGCGAAAAGAGATGGCTCGCTCTCGCTGAGTGAAAAGAGCAGCGGAACTCAAGACGTCGCCTAATTGATGGAGGGGATTCAATCCACCTAATTAATGGTAAAACAATGGATGGGGGGGCGGCGCCGTCAATCAACATGAGTTTACGTGAATGGAGAGGGGTGAGAGAAAGCGTTTCCACTGAACTCTGAGACCATCCATTCGTAAATTAAAATTCCAACCTCATTTTTAGCGGCCTTCATTTTCTCAGAACCTGAAATGCACACCTGCAGAGGAGAAACTCCATCGAGGGACACTGAATCGAATCATAAATTATTATCGCCAAGTGTTGCGTGCTCGGTTGATCTGTTCATTCAGCTCTGCATTTTGATGTTAATCAGAATTTCTCGGCTCAGGTTGGCTGAAGGATTTTTATTAGAGAGCTCTTCAAAACTTTAAGCATCACATTGATGTTTTCATTTGGCACCAGAATGTCTCATGAAGGTTTTGTTGTTTATGCACCAACACTGGTTTCTAGCCACACAGAGAGTTTTGGTTTTATCAAGGTCTGCAGATATCTGTGTCTCTGAGCTTTCTGCCTCCACTTCATCATTCAACACTATCTCTACGAAGAAAATAGTTTCTATGAAATGCATGACATCAGTGATTATATGTAACTAGAATTACCACCTCGTGGTTGTTTGTCTCTGTGCACCAGTTAAATTGCAGTTAGTTTCCATCCATGTCTTTAAACTTAAGGATATAAAATGTCATCAAATACCTTGTTCAAAAAAAATTTGACGTTTGTGCCAATTTTTTTTTGAACAAGGTATTTTTATTAGCAAATCAATAAAGACATACAGAGTGCTAAGTATGGGGGGTCGGTTAGGTAATTCAATCCAATAAGGATGAAAAACAACCCCACACACCCATCAACACAAGATGGAAGAAAGAAAGAAAACCAGACCAGTCAAAGAGAATCCAAAAGAGAGGCAAAAGAACAGAATTTTAAAAAGATGACAAATGAATTAACTTGTGTGACGTTAGTACGGGAGCATGGCTTGTGTTTCATTAAAATGTTTCTGCTTCCACATTTGCCACAAAGGTTTAAAATGGTTGGCAGGTGGCAAAGAAGCGTCCAGTTGATGCTTTGATGAAACTGATTTTCTCCAGTTGTAAATAACACCCAACATCCTCAACCCAACGTCTGAATGTTGGAGGTGAAGAGTCCTCATAGTCACACAGGACGAGCCTTCAGGCCAGAACTGAGCAAAAAGAAAATTAACATCTAGAGGAGTTACTCTAAATATTGCCATGGACGAGATGGGTGACCAGTGTTTGTGCCAATTTGAAGAAATTCCCTCGTGGCGTTCTTGAGATATTGCTTTCATGAGAGTGAGATGGACATACCTGAAGACATACTGCCTCCAGACATGGCTATCTCCTGTGCAGCGGCGTAATAACACCAAAACTATGTGCATGACTTGCTCCACCAGAACTAAGATAGAAAATACCACCAGAACTAAGATAGAAAATATGTTTTTTCATACTTTGGTCAAACTGACTCTTAAATTCAGTATCACAACAAACCACAGACATGGAATTAATTATGGAATTAAACCTCCATCTGAAAGAACAGCAACATTTGCCAACACCACAACATAAAATCTAAAGCCTGTGAGCCTTGTAGCTGCCTGGCAGCAGCAAACTGATTACTGAGCCTAAAGATTTTCCACTGACAGTCATGGTCCCACCAGATGACATTACTGTAAAGGCGGCAGCACATTCTCCCTCAGCACAACAGGCACATCACCTGTTGCCTTTGGCATGAACTGTTTCCAGCATTCCCATGTTTTGTAATTGTCTGTGTAGTCACCGCCTCCCCCTCGTCTCAGTCAGCCATTACAACATATCTGGGAGGCACTCAAGCTGCATTCTTCGAAGCAGGCAGCTTCCGCAGCACCACAACACAGAGGTGACTGGAGGCGGACTGCCTGCTCTTGCATCGGGGGTTTGTGAGTAAGCGCTGAGTCACGGAGCGGGAACAGAGAGGTGTACCTGCAGAGCAACAATGTAAGCGGTCTTTAAAAGAAGGATAGTAATTTTCACTTTCCGCGCAGCGAGACACTCGGCCCCCTCTGGCTCTTTGAATCACTGAGTGGCGTCACTGCTGGAGCAGGAAGATGCAACTGGCAGCCAAACAAGTCCTGCCGCCAGACGGAGGCAAGGGCGCGGCGGCCGATGCGCACAAACACACGGGCAGAGGGCTCAAGTGGAAGCAACTCAAGTGGCCAATATATGAAACAGGCGATTCACAAACAGAAGCCTGCAAAGACGAATGAACGTGCACACACGCACACACACGCACACGCACACACACACACACACACACACACACACACACACGTATGTGGAGGAAAAGAAAAGTTAAAAGGATTTAAAAGTAACAAAGGAAAGTGACATACAGAGGCAGTAAAATACACCAAAAAGGGCTCATAGATATATGTTGACACATACAATATTTAAAAGTAAATTAAAAGAAAAATAAAGTTTCACTTTGATCTTACAAGGATGTAATTAAGAATTAACATGGAGGATTTCAGTCAGGCCAAGAGAGGGACTTAATGTTTAACCTTCAAGACACGAGGCACACACACACACACACACACACACACACACACACACACACACACACACACACACACACACACACACAAATGTGTCGTCAATGCCCATGAGGTGTCTTTGTCTCCATGAGAGTCCAGGCCAGACGGAAATGAGCCCTCTGTTATTTGGACTGAGTGTTGTCATTAATTCTGTCTGCATCAAACACAGCACATGTTATTTACACTAAAGACCACAATCTGGCTTTGAAGGACTCGGAGCATGTGTGTGTGTGTGTGTTTGTGTGGGAGGGGGGGATCTTTCCTCTGTGTAACAGTCTCCCGTTAAGTCACCACAGTGACTGTGGCATGTCAAACAGCCTCCTTCTTCTCAGCGTTTCTTTTTCTCCACACTGAGCGTCTTTACTGAGTTTTGTTGTGTCGTGTTTCGTCTTGTCACAAAAACGCTGACAAACAAAACCCTGGATTTTCTCCTGAGCAACGACATAAGCTACGTAGGATTCCTAAACTATTCAGAAAACTCAAGGTCTTTGCTCAGTTTGTGACACATCGCTCTTTGATTGAAAGAAGAAATCCAGTTTATCACATCTGGATCCTTTTTTACATCCTCATCATGGACATCAGTGATGTTAAGACTGTGCTAACAAAGGCAAGACAAGGCAAATTTATTACATGGACATTTCACACCAGAGGTGCTTTAAGGATCAGTCAGGTCAAGTCAAAGTTCATTACAGCCCAGTCACAAAGCAAAACCTCAAAGGGCTGGACCAATAAGAATTTCAATTTTATCTATAAAGCCCAATATCACAAATCACAGTTTGCCTCAGAGGGTTTTACAGCATTCAACATCCAACTGTCCACAAACCATCACAGGGGATACGGAAAAACTAGGGATGCATGATGCTGGATTTTTTGCCGATATACAACAACTTATTTGGCTGATACTAATATCGATGTATCCACTCCCCCCCCCGCCTAAATTTAGTGATCATCAAATCTCTGTAGTGGAACTGACATCATCTTATTAATGCATACTGTTATCATGACTGTGAGTCAGTGTCTGGGATATTCATTCATTGTGCTTCATTGTGTTCATTCTGAAGCCAATAATGGCCATTATTGATGATGTGCCAATATTACCCTGCATCTCCAGGAAATGTCCCCCTTATTGTGAAAGAGACAATATTCCAATAATATCCCCGTTTACATGCAGCTGTGCAAACTCTGATTAACTCTGATGTGTCATGTCAAAATATGGAAAAGTGGCACAGCTAGAGCTTGTGTCATTTTGCTTCTTTGCAACAAAACAGAACTTTTTGGAAAGTTTTCCACCGGTGGTTGACTCATTGGACCGTGTGAACTCTCTCTTTCATTCCTTCAAAAACCCTCTTGAAAAAGTTCGCCATTGTGATATCTATGCATATCTAAAAACCTGCCAATATCCAAGTCTTTTCAAATGTTTAAAAGCAGACATTGAATTTTCTTTTGGACATGCATCTCTACTCCAGCCCACACGTCCAAAGACTGCTCCTACAACCTGAATGATACCAACATATCCCAAATCTTAATAGAGAGATGCTGCCTTAAAAAATGTAGTATGCTGTTTACATGACTGTATTAAATTCAGAGAGTTGTCACTTCCTGAATAATAGTGGAATATTCATGTGCATGTAAACAAAGTCAGTGAAAGTCTTTGCCACAGAGAACTGCTGTTCCGAGTATTTGAAGATCATACTGAACAGATTTAGTTTCCACTCTTTTTCTTTCCAGGCCTCCTTTTGTTGTAAATATTTAGCAGTTTGTAAGATGAAAACCACACCAGCTCAAAAACAATCCAGACTCTTCAGCAATGATGCTTATTTTCTCCAATATGTTTGGAAATCTCACAGTGAGGTTGTAACAGGCTTTGATGCTGCAATTGTCATGAAACCAACTGGGCTCATAAATGGCCGTGGAAACTTTCAATTCAGCCATGAAAAACACCCAAAACTGGAACGGTCTGGGTTTCTTCTACCCGCCAGCAGTTACACGGTTTTACAGCTGCAACAAGTGCATGTCTGAGAGGGCGGGCTGTGTCGGTGAGACTGCATGTTTCTGTCCGCCACTTTAAAGACTCGTGTTTTATAACCAAACACAAGAATGTTCTTGTCCAAGTGTAAAACAGTTTATTTACACACTGAAGATGTGAAAGTAAAAACAAAAGCATTAATGAGCTTTTTGAATTTCACGCAAAACAGTCGGTGTTGACAGTGATTGACAGCCGTTGTCCCGCCCTCACTGTTGCGCAAAATGTAAATGCAGCCATATGTGGAGCCCAGCAGGTCTCATTAGAAGCTTGACACGCTCAATAATAAATCATCAGAGTGGGAAATTACCAGCAGTCACAGCAGATATGATGACGGAAAAATATGCTTGGTAGGAAAGTTCACTCTTGCAACTAACCATTACGCTGCAGTCCTGTTCTGTTCTTAACATGTACACATCTTTCTGTTTCACAAGATGAAACTCCTCTCTGTCATTTCAAGCCAGATTTATTTCTGCTCCATTTTCTTATTTTGCCAAACGTGTCCTGACAGGCCCTGAACATTGTAATTCCTTCACAGGACTCGGTGACAGTGAGGCTTTTCTGTTTGCTGTGATTTGAGATCAAGGCTAAATGCACGCAACATTCAGCCACTAGACTCAAAGCAGACTGTCAACATGTTTTTGTTGCAAAGATCCAGATGTTTTCCAAATCTTCATTCCTTAACTGGATTGGACGAGACTCTTCAGTGTCCAGTTGGATTCAAATGACTTTAAATTACATTTAATTAAACTGTTGCTTCTGATTATTTCTCCACAAAGCCAAGTGTTACTGAAAGTAAATAACTTAGTCAGTCGTTATGTGCCATTCCTGAATCGTTCCAAATGCTGGAAGTTCTCAAAATAATCCTCCGCACTTTTCCAGCCTTTCCTGATCTGCATAGAAACCCCCCATCACTTGACTCAAAGCGTGGCACTTTTCCCCTGCTGTCTGGCTCGCAGTGTGCTAATGTTTTCCAGGCGAGAATCAGTCGCTTATTCATCCCCTCTTCTTTCTTTTTTTGTCCTCCAAAGGGAATTTTCACCTGAGTCAGGATAAAGCTGCGGAGGCTTGGCGGAAACACCCGACCTGAGGCCGCTTGTCTGCCTACGCCTCCTCATCCCCGACTGAACCCTGAGGCTCGCCCACCGGCTCATCTCGGTTCAGCGGGATTACACACAAACTGGAGAGAGTCACAGGTATCAAATGTACAGGAACCCATGAATAACCTCCAGAAAGCACCAAAGCATAGCGACGGCTCCACACACCTCTGACAGACAGTGTTTTGTTTTTTGACCTTTATTTTCTAAGAGAATTTAAAATCTTAAAAAGCTGTAAAACAGTGAACTTACAAGCAACATGTGAATGTTTCTCTTAAACGTGGTGAAAAATTGAAAGCAGATTTGATCTGGCCATCAATCTCGGTTAATCTATGTAAAAATACAGACAAAACTGGGTCTCAGACACTGAGTCATAAAGTTTCAAGGCAGGAATTTTGGCATAAACATTCTGTGGGTTGTTTTTCTGCACTATGAACTCAGATATGAGAGACTATTATTGTTTATCAGAGTGATGAATATGTCAAGAGAAGGTCACAAACTCCACAGTTGCACAACATGGAAAACTGACAAGTGATGAAATGGTTTTTTACTTTGATTTTGTCTACAGGTGTGAGTGGGCGGCAGGGAGAGGCACGTTTACCCATCATGAACTTGACAGGTATGATGACCTGGCACATTAAAGGGGATCTACGGATTCTCAGCATGAAGGTGTCTGAGAATGCAGCTAGGAGCTAACGGTGCTAACTCCATAGACAGTGCTAAATCGTTAAAGACAACCTTCTTTCATTTAATATAAAATGATATGAAGTCGTTGACAATAAACAGTTTCTCAGTTTCCTCATTTAAAATAAAACATTTCCCAATGTGCAAACAGGCACACCTAAACAGTTTTTGGACGATGGCAAAGGTGCTGACAGAGCTAACAGTAGCCCCAGTACACTGCCTGTTCAAACATTGTACCGTTATGCCGAATCATTGTTCTGTATAAAAGGTACAATCACTGAATGATGGGATCATGCGTGGCGCAGGTGTGGTGTTATGCAGGCAACCCACCACAAGAGATTTAAGAAAACACTAAATCAATGAAGAAGAAGTTTAGCTAGTGCTAAACGGGGGGAACCGATGGGTGGGTGCTACGCTTCCCCAACGCCACCGTGCCAATATCAGCACTAACCATAGTGTAAGTGCAATGAAAAGCGGGAATAATGAGCTAGCTGGTGGGATACACACGTGCACTAACATGCACAACAAACCACAGAGAAACTCAGATTAAATCACACACTGACTGATTCTCTGCTCAGAACGCTGTTACTTCACCATATCTTCACAAAGCAGATAAATGATAACAGACCTGCAATTGTGCCTTTCCATTCTTCAACCACTCAGAGCACTTTAACCCGTTCACACACACACATTCACACACACATTCACGCAGTGGTAGCCGATGCTGTCATACAAATTAAACACCCACACACATTTACACGCAGCCATCAGGAGCAATCTGGGGTTCAGTATCTTTCCCACAGACACTTGGACATGCAGACTGGGTATCAAACCAAACAGGGGTTTGCTGCTGTATTAACGCTCTGACTGTCACATACAGAAGCTTTAAGAGAGGAAAGAGTCCTTTTCATCACTGTTTACCTTCCAGCTGTGTATTTCATGTAGACTGTTATGTGTACAGAGCAGTAACTGACTAGACAAAACCAGCCAGTGTCTAGTCGGAGGTGATTTCCCTGCTGAAGCAGCGTCACACAACGCAGAGGTTTTAATACACAGCTCTCTGGCTACATCTGCTGGACTGAGTGGAAAACTTCAGCTCAAGTCTCCAAACAAAAAGTTCTAGGCTCACTGAGGAAGGTAAACTGTTGTTTTAAAGTTCTGTTGGTGTTACCTGGTATATCCTGAAGGGGATGTATCTGAAGCCTCCCTCCTCAGTGGGATATTCCATCAGCTTCCTGTTCATGGCCCAGAACTGGTCAAACTTATCTGTAACAGCACAAATACACACTGCTCAGCAACTGTAAAATCTCCAAGTACACACAGCTCAACAGATAATGAGACATGATTTGATTAAAAGTCATCTCTCTCCTGCAAGTGAGGGCTGTAAGTGCAAAACAAATAATACTTCTGTTCCTTTTAAGTTGTGTTTAGACCAAACGCAAAGCAATATTTTTCTGTGCAGTGCGATTACATACAAAGCCAATGTGAAGACGCAAATATTCTTCTACTTGAGCAAATAATGTGCTTGACACTGTGTCATGAAAGCCGACCAGCATTGAGATCTGGTTGAGATTTTCTCTAGACCCGCCTAATATCGAGTGCAGTTACATGGACATGAATAACCAGTTTATCAGGCTTATCCTGGTTATGATCATATTTGGGATGTGGTGTCTACATGAGCTCTGAGAAACCAGGTTATTCATATTCCCATATACATCCTGGTCAGAGTACTCCAGCTAGCATGTTGCACAGAAAATGGTGCTTACGTGCTCAAACGCATAAACAGGATATTCCAAAAACCCGATCATAAACAGGTTTTTCACGTCCATGTCAAAGCACAGATTTTGGGAGAGACTGTGTAGTCAGCAGATATCAGGGCCAACACTTCCTCTTCTGTGCTCATTTACAGTTCAATCAGCAACTTGAGACGAGTCCAGACAACATTTTAGCTAATGACGTGAAATCTGCACATGAGGAGGGAAATACATTTTTCTTAGGAACTAACAGAAAGCTTGATTGTCGCCAGATGATTGCTGATGGGGTTGACGTTGCACTTAGGCCATGTGTTTCACTTTTTTTGCTCTCCACACAGACCACAGACAGACACCAGAACACTTCAGGTACTATTCTCCTGACATCAGCGAGACTGAGAAACAAAGTGCAAACAAACTGTCGCCGTCTGTGGGAACCTGCAGCTCTACGACTTAACGTCAATGCTGAACAGAGTCAACACAAACAAGAAGAAAGTGAGTAAAGCCACAAGACTACAAGGTGCTTAGTCCTCAGTTTATGTATGTGTTACTTTCAGTTGTTCCTCACTACGAACCAAGTTAGCACTAGGGCTGCAATGAGTAGTTGACTAATCAATGACTAACTATTACAATAATCGGTGATTATTTTAGTTGTTTTGAGTCATTTTTCATGGAAAAGTAGTTCAAAAGTTCCCAAAATACTCTTATCACAGCTTGTTACATTCAATTATTGGCAGCTTGACACTCTCCCATGATGGTGAACTAAACCCTTTGGCGTGAGTAAGAAACACGACATTAGATGATATCATTTTGAGGTTCGGGAGAGACAGACCGACATTTTTCAACTTTTAAACACATTTTTTGATAAAATGATTAGTTGACTAATCAAAGAAATAATTGACAGATTAGTCGACAATGAAAATAATTTGCATTAGTTGCAGCCCTAGTTAGCACTGATGTTAGCACTAGCTTCCTTCTGCAAAATACTCCAAAAGAAACACTCCAGTGGCTGAATGTGCATGAATGACATGAGAACAAAATTTGCTTCGCATTTGGTCTGGACACACGTCAAGGATGATAAGATGAAGACTGCTTGTCTCTCGTCTTCTCCTAGTGTTGTCTCCACATAACCGAAACAAAGCTGATGTGCTTTCACTTCTCTGTGATGATCACGATTACGATCTAACTTATCATCATGTCTTTTGTTCTTCTGACAAACTGCTACACACAAAAATGTGACCTAACCTGATGGTGCACCTGCACAGGCAGCAGCAAACAGAAAACCTGTCCAGAGCTGAAAGACTTCTTGTCTTGTTGTTTGATCAGATATTTTCTCATCAAATCAAAACTGCCAATTTTAAACTCACATGACTGGTTGTGTTTAACATTTGAAGCAGAGGGTTTGGTAGAAAAACCATCTTTCTAAAAGTATTTAAATTTCTCTATATTGTTATTAAAACTGAGACAACATTTTGAAACTCTGGAAACATTTCAAACAGTTCCCTGCACTGGTTCATGCCACTGTGCCCCACTGTCTCTGAGAATCGCCAAGCTGTAGAAACATTTTCATTCCAGTAATAATGCCTCATAGTGCAACTGACTCAGTAGTTTCAACGTTAAATATTGTTGGCTGCAGGTCTGGTTGTCTTGGAGGACGACAGTAATGCCATTAAAACACTCACAGTGTGATATGTTACAAAGAATGATGCCTGGTGAAATTATGTGTACAGTGTAAAATGTGCAAGAGACTCAAATTGTTCTTTAATCTGAATAAACACCAGCTCCTGTTCACCTCCGCCCCTTCACACAGAGAGCAGAGGTCAGAGTCAGTCGTGGAGAAGAACCTCTGAGAAGGTTGATGGAAACTGAGCATCTTCTATCAGGGCACAATTCAGCAGGTCGGTCGAGGACCTTTAGCTTTGGTGCTCTGGTTGGAGGACGGCCTTTCATCATCTTAAACGAGTCTACCGTGCACGCTGTGGTTTCAAACCCTCCATCTCCTCTCACCTCTCGCTTTCACACCAACCTTCTGTTTTCTCTCCTGGATGAAAGTACGAGCCATCCTTGTTTCTCTCTCTCTGTTTCTGGTCTCTTTTTGGGCGTGAGAGTTTTGGTTTAGAAAAAGTTTCATCTCTCACTTTCATGTGTAACAGCCTCCTTCTGTTTGGATAAGTTCACAAGAGTTATCTGTGTCTATGTTTAATGGAGTTACAAACTGTTTCAAACAGCATGAACTGCACCCTGAACTTTTCACTGCATCATCTTTTAATCTGTCTCCTACATTCATGTTTTTTGTTCCTCTCTAGTATATAGATGTGTCAAAGATGTGAGTTTCAGGGGAAAGTGGAAGAGAGAAAAGCAGCTGAAGTTTTGTGGGTTTGTCTGCAAATCTGTTCAAAACATCCTCAGTGCTACATGCACACTTTGACTCTTACATGTGATTTGAATACTGCAACAAATTATCTCGTTTTCTGAATATTAATTTACTTTCCTGTTAATTTTGATGTGAAATACACACTGCAGTGAAAAATGCTGACTAATAACTGGAAATCAAAAGCTGCACTTCCCCAAGACACTGAATTAATGAACTTACCGCACACCTGCAAAAATATTATGTAATGTCAGAAAAAAACCTTCAAACTTTCAGAAAATTTAGGGGCCCTTTGTTAACAGTCTGTCTTCTTTGGATTGAACCAACCACAGGGATGTGACTCTTCCTGGACCAACATTTACTTTAACTTTTATGTCCAAATGTCCCTAAAGTTTAATTTTTGTTCAGCCTCTCTGTAAATATATTTAAGGACTAGTATCCTTATAGTTATTTTTTAGGTTTTGGTTTTGTTCTTTGCGTCTTTCCCTATTGTTTCTGAATATTTGTACTTTTACTTTTTCTTATTAAAATATTATTTTCACATGCATGAATGGAAACACAGTGGAGCAGCACCTGCACTGTAATTTGAGTCTGTAATTGTCTGTTTATAAAAACAAATCTTTGCAAATGCGTTCTGAAATATCCTCAGTTCGTGTTGAAGGTTTTTCAAGTAACCATAATATATTTGGACCCACTTGCCGGGCATTTTTCAAACATACCAGATTCAAACTTTATTTAAACATAATTTCATGTTGCTGGCACACAAGAAGCAAGAGACAACATGCAGGGACAAACTGAAGAAAAATATGTGATGATGAACAAAACATTGTCACACATCGACGCTAATATGAGCTACGTTGCGTCAACAGTAGGGATGATAATGTTTAATCGACAATCATTAAGAATTTGATCAAACGTGAAATTTAATTGATCACTCGACTGGCCATGCAGTGCTGCCACAGTATATGTAATATGCTGCTGTGAGCTGTGATTGAGGGAAAAACACATCTGGTATTGTTTGGTATGAGCAAAGTTTTATGTTTTTGTTTTTTTTTTTCCAAATCAAGATTAATCTATTAATTGATCGTTCATTTTACCAATAATAAATTAAGGAACATGCTTCCAATTTGCTACCCTGGTAGACAGCCACAGAAAATAAATTTGCCGTTATGTTACATGACGTGGGAGTTTAACCACAGAGGATTACTGAAACAATTTCATTACCAAAAAAAATCCCATGACTTTTCTAGGCCTGAAAAATGTGATATGAAGTTCTGTGAATTTTTTAGATTTTCCATGACTGTGGGAACGCTGAGTGTTTCACAAACCGCAGCTTAACTTCAAGAGAAATTATCAAAACGTAATGAAGGGACCAGTGAGTCAGAATATCATTTATGTTGAAAGTTATTGTACAAATATTGTTTTCTGTCTTTATCAATGAATCAGCTGTGATCACAATTAGAGGATTAGCAGTTTATTATTTATAGAGGTTGTAAAATTATAGATACTTTTGACACAATGAAGATGAGACGCTCCTCCAGAGCAGCACAGGAACAATTTCAGTGTTTCACAACAGACAGAAACAATATACTGACAGCACATTCAAATATACGTTAAGGCCAACTTTCACTCATGTGGGAGTTAACATTATAGTTAAAACCTGTTACTTGGCTTGTTCATTCTACAGTGGATAAAACATATTTAACTTGTATTGATCTTTATCACTTCAGTTTATCAGTTTTGTCCATTGTAAAAAAAAAAACCATCTGCACACTTTTGAAATTTGTTCAAGTTGTTTGATCAAACTAAAATCTGAAATATTTGCAGGTTTGAGCTTTTACAGTTTTACAGTATTTTACATTGAACACATTTTTGCTTCTTATTTTGGAGGATAAAAAAGACATTTGAAGGCTTTTTTTTTTTTTTACAATTCTAACAATTCATTGACTTAATGACTGATTGATTAATCAAAAAAGTGATTGATAGATTAATCAAAATGAAAATAATTGTTTGTTGCAACCTTATGCACAGCCTAACTCAACAGAAAGAAGAGTTACTGTGTGCTAATGGTGACTGGTTCAGAAGGAGAAGAAGACAAGTCTAGATAAAAATAAGGTGACATATTTATAAGTGACCAGCTGAGAGAGACGCGACATCACTGGTGACCAACGTGTTTATTGTTGCTGCGTTTGATCAACTCGACCTGCAGCGATTCCAAGAATCTCACACCACGCTTTTGGTTTTGTTCTTCAAAGACGAGCTCAAACCTCAAACTTGAGAATCCACCCCACCAACCCCTTCCCCCCCCAGCGCCGGCTCCCACATCAGAGGCTTCGTCCAATGCTTCAGCCCCCCCCCAGCCCCAGCTTCACCTACACAAACCACCGCAATCACAACCAACAGCCAATCAGAGATCAACCTGAGCAGACGGGTGGCGACGGAAAGGGAAGCTGGTGGGTGTTTAGGTGGGAGACGTTTTGGAAGTGGAGGCTTCAAAGACTGCTATCAGACTAAAGGGAGATTTGTGTGTGTGTGTGTGTGTGTGCGCGCGCGCTATAACATACAACAAGTGTGTGCGCACATGTGTGCAAGCATGTGTGAATCTGTGTGTGTTGCAGGGAGACAACGCGTGTGCATTGGAGTGTTAATGAGTGAACGTGTGTCACTTCCCCAACAGCTGCTTGTGGTCTTTCTCTTTTGAAAGTGTGTGTGTGCGTGCGTGCGTGTGTGTGCGCCCTCCTCACCTTTGAGCATGCTAATTCACAGCTGCTTATAGAAATGTGTGTGTGTGTGTGTGTGTGTGTGTCTCTCACCGTTCTGCAGGCCCATCCACAGCTGTTTATGGTCTTTCTTCTGCATGTCGTTGACGACTTGGCTCTTGTGCTTGAGGGCGTCGGCCTCCTTGATGCTGGACATGAAGTGGGCCTCGATCACAGAGTTGGACGGGCAGTGGAGCAGGTCGCGCTCTGGAAAGTTCTGACACATGCACAAGAAAAACATTTTATTTAAAGCTGCATTCTCGTATCTTTAACCACTAGGGGCAGAAGAGAGCAGTGAGCAGCGACTCATCTGCTCTGAATTTGCTCTCAAATTTACGACTACAGTTGAACACAAACTGCATTCAATATACAGATAGAACATACAGAGACACAGTATTGTGGACACTGTGCATGGACACACACTCTGTGGTTGACCCTCACCTTAAAGTGCACAGTGATGCTCCAGGGTAAGACAGTGTTGGACGCGTGGAAGTCAAACAGAACTCCAATTGGATAGTGCCTGGAACCGGGAAACACAAACAGGAAATAACGTCACCTGTGAAAACCTTGACTCAACATCACAGACGAGAATGAGTTCAGTTCCCCAGACTGAGACACTCCCATTATTCCTTGGGAAAACCTTTGAACTAACCACCAGTATCATAGTTTTATCTGCCCAAACCTCAACACTGTGCATCCATTCAGGAAAACCTCACATGTATCACTCAGTGTTTTAACAGACCAACAAACTGTCATTAGCAAATGTACTGAAATGACTGCTGAGGTTACTGTGACTTATTAAGAGATTCAAGGGGACAAGTAGAATTGGTGTCAGTTTTTGGTCGTCTTCCGATGTTGTTGCGTTTGCTTTTCTCTGGAACTTTAAACTTCAGGAGTCAGTTTACATTTCACTCAAACATTTCTATTTGTCATTTCCTGTGTTTCAGTCAGCAGGGATGAGATGCTTTCCTTATCGCAGCCTCAGATCAAATGAGGGTATTTAAGATATTCTCACGGTCAATTGCACTCATTAACTATGTTAGTCATTTAGTTCGAGTTCCCCTAAATCCCACCACACAGTTTGCACCCAGTCGTTATTTACAGAATGTCAAAACTGAGAACAAACTCCCATTACGGGTTTACAAAGAATCTAAAATTTCCAATGACTCAAGAAAAGCAGCAGCACGTCACATTTAAGAGGCTGAAATCAGTAAACATTACTGATATTTACACATGATAAATAATTAAATGGATATCAAAACTGATATCTGTAACTTATTCATTAAAAAGTATTTTACCCATATTACTGGAGGTTTGCTGACACTAACGACCAGGCGCATCATCTGTGCTGCAGTACTGACACCTTGTGGCTGAACTCTGTGCCTGCAGTCTGTGAACCAGCTGTGATGCTGATCTCAGCAGACGTGCAGATAATAAACTAAGCAGGTGCGCATGGTTCAGACCAGCTGAGGCTTCTGTCCTGGCTCAGAGCTGGAGGTGGTGTGAACACGCTGCTATGGATCTGACTGTGACATTTGCAGGAGACTGTGGATGTTTACTTGAGGCAGAAGAACAAGGTTCACAAAGGAGGAGGAGACGAAACATCCCACAAAACAGATTTTAATAGTTCGGGCATCACTTATTTTTAACAAGCTATTTTCCTGTGCTGATTTTAAAAGGTGGAAGCAGATGGTTGGATAAACCCACAGGTATTTTATTTGAGGAAATGTCTACAAGTTCTACAAACAGCAAAAATAAAACTGTATATGTATCAAAGCTGTAAATATAGACGCACTGGGGTCCATGAGGTGAGAGGGCCCATAGAGAGAGCAGGCCCTCCAACGATGTGTTAAGGGCAGTATGGGTCCTCTTAAGTGATGGCCACCTTCAAAATCTGCCTGTGTTCAAATAAGAACTCTCAGAAATTAAAGGGGAACTGATGTTTTTTCAACCTGGGCCCTATGTTCCAATCTACTTTTGTCTAAATGAGTGACAGGATGTTCAGTATGTGACATGTCTCCAGTATGAAGCTAGAGCTGACCTGCCTGCAGCCCGTGAGCGCGCGCTATATTAAATAATAGGGCACTCAGACAGCGTCAAACAACGTCAAAATACGTCCACTAAAAGTGCATTTTTTTCACACAGATAGGCTCGGATTGTTAGTATAATTATCTGACAACATAACGGAAAGGAATGTTCAAATAAATGTGTTCAAATAAATACGGGCACTTATCAATCTAATTCAAATGGCTCAACCAGATCCAGTTGGTCAAAATCAGGTAAAAATTTGGCCATGACGACTCCAAACAGAGTAACTCCTGGCATTTGTAAGGTCACTCCAGCGGGACGTGAGATTTCAGAGCCAGACTTTCACTCTCTGAGTGAGTGTTTTGACTTGCCACAACAAACATGTCCGAATTTTGACCAACTGGATCTAGATGAGCCATTTGAATTTGATGAGCGCCCGTATTTATTTGAACACGGACGCAGAGCTCACTGAAACTGAAGAGCGGACGAGGAGAGAGAGGGAGCAGCAACAGGCAGAGGAACATGTCTGAATCCAGCTAAAGGTAAACACACACGTTCATTTCTCCTTTCCGTTATGTTGTCAGATAATTATACTAACAATCCGAGTCTATCTGTGTGAAAAATTGCACTTTTAGTGGACGTATTTTGACGTTGTTTGATGCTGTCTGAGTGCCCTATTATTTAATATAGCGCGTGCTCACGGGCTGCAGGCAGGTCAGCTCTAGCTTCATACTGGAGACATGCCACATACTGAACATCCTGTCACTCATTTAGACAAAAGGAGATCGGAACATAGGGCCCAGGTTGAAAAAACATCAGTTCCCCTTTAAAAACAGCCATTTTCTATAAATGCAGCTGAAAAAGACAAACCCATCTCTGCCATGTTTATTTTCTCTTTTTTGTAAAATAGTCAACAGTCATCTGTAACAAAACTATATGCTTATTCTATCATTATAAATCACCTATTAAAATTGTTAAATTAAATTCATGATTTCTTTTTATCTTTGGTGTTTTTTGTCAAATAAAGATATGCAATCAAATTGCTTGGTAATATGTATGTTGATGTTATCCAGTGTCGAGTCTCTGATCATGTGACGAGATGATATGTGCATGATAGTGTGCGCTAGGGTCTGTCAAAATAGCAAGCATCTGGCTCCATCGAAACTACCTTACACCTCTGGTGTGAATAATAAGAAAATAATGAGATTCTGAAATAGAAATACAATAAAATGCTCTTTTTATTTAACCTTTTTTTTAACAAGGAATGGCACCAGTGAGATTCAAAATCTCTTTTTCAAGGGAGTCCTGGCCGAGAAGGCAGCATAAAGAAGACAGATTAAAAACACACACAGTAACAAGTTTAAACCAACAGCATAAAAACTCACCCATAAGAAACAAACAACAGACTTAAAACCAACAGCCAGTTTACAACAATTACAATTAGCAGCATTCAGTTACCAGTCATGCGCAGTCAGTGGTCAAAAGGCCTTTAATCCTGTTTTAAAATCTCTCATGTTTATAACAGAATCTACTTTAAGGTGACTCTGTAGCTGAAATCAAGACGAGGGAGCAAAACTTTAAAAGCACTTTCACCAAAGACAGTGCAGATTTAGGGAGTGACGTACATGAGCTGTCTACGTGAGCAAAGGCTGCAGCTACTGACAGTTTTAGAGTCAGTAGCGAACATAAATAAGGAGGCAGTTCATGTTAGATGGCCTCATAAAGAGAAGTGTACCAGAGTTCTGTTCTACAGCTGCATAGAGAAGACAAACCAACTTTCTCATACTAACTGTCAGGATGTGTGGAAACCTGAGTCAGAGACAAATTGCAGCGCAGCACGGTTCACTGAATTTTCAGGCAGGATGAATTTGCGTGCAGATATAAAATGACACCAGAATCAACCAGTTTTTCACTCGCGCCAAAAGAGACACAGCATTTGTTTCTCTGAAAGAAACCAAGAACACTTGAGATGATGTTTAAAAGACAGATTGTCTTCTGGGAAAATAAGCAGGTATTGATACACGTTCAATCGCCTCATTATTTAAGCAACAATCTGATTTACATCATCAGCTGTCATCTTCAGATTCAGGATTCAACTCTCAATTCACAAAGTTTCCTCTGAACGAACTGAGACTTACACTAGCTCACAGGCTGCAATAACGAACAACCAGGGACACAAGATAACACATTTAAAAATCCACCATCAAAATCAGTTCATCCAGCGACCGCTCTCTTACCATTTCAGTGGCGTCCCTTCGTACTCGAACCACATCTCCTCCACGTCCTCGGCCCTCATGACTTTATGGAAGTGTTTCTTCACTTTGTCTGTGACCAGAGTCAGGTAGCTCACCCTGGGTAACAGCAGCTGAGAGAGCCGACAGGAGACACGAAGAGACGCGTTATTGATTATTACATAAAAAAATAGATCATTTCTACACCATCAGTAACAGGCTGTTCACATCATTATAGTAAAGAGCTGCAAGCAGAGTGTTTGTAGTCAAAGTGGCTGTGCTATGTGTTTACTGAAAAATGAGAATAATGCTGAGGCTTTCTTCAACCTGCTCCGTGGTGTCTTCAGATTTTCCAGTCTCTGCGTGGTATCTATGCAGCTTCATGAATTTTACACAGGGTTCAAAATAAACCAAGTGCCAAATGCAGGTAGATTTTCCATCTTGCGAGTAAATCTCAAAGGGCTATACACCACGCTGGTGAGGGAATGTTTGTACCAAAATAGTCATGTAAGAAAAAACTATGCTGAGAATCCCAACCTGACTTTGGTGTCATTACAGACACACTAATCTGTCGCTCCTCTGTCTGTCTGTCTGTCAGAGCAGCAGGGCCGTCACAGAAACACATGGATGCGCACAAACTGTGACGTGTACTTACACGCGTCTGCAGCAAAACTGACCATTTCAAACACTCCCAGTTATGTGACACTGTTGATCATATAGGACGTGAGCTGATCCACTTAACTATCACTGGTCTGCAAAGAAGAGGGTGACTGAGGATGAAGCGAGTGAGGAGTCTGAGCAGGACGTTTAAGTTGATCACACTGATAGAGAATCCACCAGGTTTATAAAACCTTCAACTTTTCTTTTATCTTTGATCCTCAAGTACATCTAAAAACAAATACTACAGTAGAATTTTGAGATCAGTCCATCTCGAGTTGTTTTCAGGCTTGAACTGATTAAAAGTTGATCATTATATGAATATGATTTTGCTTCAAATCTCGCTCTGGTCTCTTCTTTCAGTTTGAATTCAATGAAATGTACTGAAACTGATGTAAGTGTGATACAAAAAGGCCATTTATTTTTTGCCAGTAAATTTCCAGACACTTATTTTCAATTTGAAGGTGCACATTAGCTGCAGTGTGCTTTTAACACCCTGTGATGCGCCACAATGAACCACGCTAAAGACAACAGCTCTTCCTTTCATCAATAATGAATGTGCAGGCATGTTTTCAGATTTTGAGCACAAGGGACTACTGTGTGGAGTTGTTTGTGCTGAAGCAGCACGCCGTGAGTGAAAAGCTCCTTTCTCCTCTGAGCAGCTACCAGACTGGCAGAGACAGTGTGCGTGAATAGCAATGATGTGATAAATGAACAGCTAATTACACTGCTGGTATTATTCACCTGTATACGCTGTAAACCCCAGTCCATCCATGACACAATATTTTAATGTCAAGTTTGCACAAATGCCCCTGATTGTCAAAATGTCATAAAAACTTTATATTTGCTTTACACAAACACTCATCCCTTGTGAGCCTGACAGAACTTCATTTATTAAATGTTAAATTCCTGCCGGACAAGGATCATGTGGCACGTTTATTTTTTGTCTGGTGTGCCCAGAACTTTTGTGTTACTGTTTGTACTAAGCTAAAAGTTTTGAGTGTAAGCTGTCTCCAAAAAACATTTAAGTTAAGTGAGCAAATTCAGGCTTACAGTGTTCACCCTGCTGATGAAATACACAGATGCAGCTTGTTGTGTCTGTGTATTCATCCTCACACACTCCTGTTAGACAGAGCTGTGGGCGCAGGTCCAGGAAGCATATGGAGGTGAGTCTCAGCACTGATGGCGGGTTAAAGCAACAGTCAGGTGTGGCCTCAGGTGTTAGAGCCATGTGAAGACAGACAGTCAGACTTACATAGTAGGGCTCGGCCTCTCTCTCGGTGACCTCATCCTGGTTCAGGGTGAAGCAGGTCGGGATCCGGCCGAACCAAACGTCTCTCAACACGTCCTTGTCATCTGCCATGCTGCTGCTGCTGCTGCTCCCAGCGGCACATACAGAATAAATCCCCCAAACACAGACCCAGAAGTCCAGCAGCAGACAACTTCCTGCTGTCAACAACACCGCAAAACACACAGGAGAGCGTGAATGAAACTTTCAGCAACACAAACCCTAAAAACCACAATGAAGAGAGCAGTGAAGCAGAAGCTAGCACCACACTGACTGGTTATTCAGCTTCCAGCAAGCCGCATATGTCTGTATTGTGTCGTTAGGGGAGTTATTACTAAGTTATAAACCAGGAGGAGACAGCGACTCGCCTGCTAGACTCCCAAACTAACTCCAAACCTGTCAAACTGCGCAGATGTTGTGCAGAGACTGACGTTAGCTTGCAGGCTAAGTAAGCTAACTTAGCTGGTGAAAACACAGCAAGGAAATGTTTATAATGAACAAATGCGCGAGCTGCCGGTGTGTCGCTGTTATTGTCCACAAACAGAAACGTGTTGTGTGCGAGGAAGAGACGGTGATGCGAGAGAAGGTCTTACTTTAGTCGATGTGTAGCGGTCGGTGTGACTGAAGGAGGGCCGTGACTCCGTGTTGTCTTTCCCTCGCTGTCACCGGAAAACAGCTGAGAAAACCCGCTCACCGCAAAACAGCGACACTCGGCGGTCAGCTCGGTGTACTGCAACAACAACAACAACAACAACAACAGACATTGTTTATAAAAAAACATTGACGCTTTTAAATTAAAGTCAAAATCATGTTTATGCACCAAACATCTATGTATTTTAACCAGCCTGTTGGTTTTATGTCGTCACACAAATCTCAACGAGCAGATTACGTCATCAGGGTGCGACGCGGCTGGTCTGTGACGCGGCTGTGTGGAGGCTGTTGTGTCTGTGTGTCCGCCGGCCGCTTCTTCAAGAATGGATAAAAAACTAGAGGTGGATAATCTGGAGATGCGTCTCCAGGCGCTGGAGGGTCGTTTATACGGCGAGAGGAGAAACAAAAGCGGAAAACCCGTCAAGGTTCGTGCAGAGTAACGTTTATTGTTAGCCAGCTAGCTGTTAGCCTAGCGGAGCTAACGGTGGCTCTGTCACTGAGTGAACGCCCTTTTTAGTTTGTGCACATCAGCTGTAAGTTACAACAATATGATTTATTATAAATTGTTACAGACACTATTAATTAGAGTATGTTTATTTACCACCTGAGCTGTCACTGGGTTAGCTGTGTAGTCGGTTAGCTATTTAATCAGATAGCTATTCTAGCGTTGAGGCGGCTAAATGCAAAGATAGCAAGCTGGTTCACATTAGCTAGCTGACAGCTATGACATCATAACTGTGTCTTTTAGTTTATTACTGCGTGGATAATAATCAACAGTGCAATATGTAAAAAAAAAAGTAGTGCAGGGTTCCAACAGCTTCTCAACATATGCGCAGACTGTGGAGTCAAGAGAATGATAATGATATGTAGGAACAAGGAGGATCAACGTCTTAATTTCCCAGGTTTCTGTTTGTCTGGTCAAACCCTGTCTGTGTGTGTAAATGCAAAATATCTAGGCCACATCATCAGTGACAAGATGGAGGATGATGCTGACATGCTTAGACAGAGCAGAATGCTGTACGTCCAAGCCAATATGTTAGTGAGAAAATCTGTGAACTTGTTTAGAGCTTACTGCAGCCCTGTGTACACGGCCCCTCTGGGTGAGATATAAGAAAGAGAGCTGCATAAACTCCAGGTTGCATATAATGACTGTCTCAGAGTCCTGCTCAAGCAGCCCAGGGGTTGTAGTGCCAGCAAGCTTTTCTGTGATTTAGGGATAAACACCTTCCAGGCCACCCTGAGAAGACTGATGTTTAAGTTTACATGTAGACTGCAGGGGTCCCAGAATAATCTTATTGTACAGTTGACCAATCCAAGGCGTAGTTCTGTTAGATACCAATCCTACATGTGGAAACACTGGTATTTGTACCTTTTATAAAATGTGTATAAGCACTTTTTAAATTGCATTTTTTTGCTGCTTTTATTTATTAGATGCCTTTTACTGAATATGCACAAGTACTTTTTTATTATTATGTGATAAAACGCCTTTCTACTGTATTTTTGTTTTTGTTTTATGTACTGTATGTGATCGTATGTCTGTTTGGACATTGGGGTCTGCAATAAAGTTTGATCATAAAAACTGAGACTAGTTTTAGACCAATAGTCCTGAGTGTTACTGTTACTGCAGCAGCTAATCTGCACTGTCTTCACCTCGTATTATCCACACTCTTTATAATTATGCTGTGATACATACAATTGCAAACTGTGCAAAGATATTTACAGGCTATATTTCTATATCTTGACAGTCACTATACTACACACCATGTGTGTATATCAGTGATCCTGTGTGGCTATCAACTATGGACACACAGTATCTGTATATGTTAGAGGTGTACATAGTGTATCATTTTATTTTATTTTCTATAGTTTGTATTTTGTAGGCTCTTTATCCTTTTTAGCACTCAGTCACTTTTTTGCTTTGTGTATCTGGCTTCTGACTCTTGAGCTGTGTGACGTGTGAATTTCCACATTGTGGGAGTAATAAAGTCTCGTCTCGTCAAATGCTCTGTGGTCCTGGCCGCTTGTGTATTCATGTAATTGCGTGTTGAGTATTGTTGGGTTGTGGACTGTTGTCTGACGAAACAAGCAATTTAAAGACGCACATCTGTGTTCTGGTAACACAAACCAAAAATAAGACAGTGATTTCTTTCCTATCTGAATCAAGTTTAAGCCTCTGAGGGCTGAGTTACAGTCCTTTTTATTAGCAGCTGAATGGGGCGACTCATCAGAGCATCATATGATGTGATGAAGACTTGTAACTTACAAAGGAGCATTGAACTGAAGGAGCATTTGTTTCCTGGGAGATATTGTAGTCGCAGGGGTGGAGAAAGTGCCAGTTGTTGAGTGTCCTGCTGAAGGAGTATTTTTATGTTTCTGTTCAAATACAGGTGCAAACATATTGTCGACTAGCAACAAAAAATGCTTGTTTCAGATGTATTTAGAATGAGCCTGAAATCTTTGATACTGTGAGTGTGACAAAGCAAATGGTCATGTTTTGCCTGTTATTGTAAATTCTTAATTTTCCTTCTGACGGTAGTAAATCTCCAGCTGTTAAAGGCAAATCAGAGAAGAAAGTGCACAAATTAAAGAGAATATATCATTGTGTCGTTGCTAGACACTCTAATGTAATGTAATGTAATGACTTGCCTATACTGTTGTTAATCAATACCTTTAAATCAAATGAATGTCCTCTGTCCTGCAGTGTGCTGAGTCTCTGGCCAGGATCCAGGCAGGTCTGACAAACACGGCCAACAAGAGAGAACGAGTGAAGATTCTGCACAAGAAGAGTGAGACACACACTGTGATGTATCTGTTGTAACAGTTTGATGACCAGGACTCCTCAGTATTGAAATATTTGAAAAGCTAATGTCATTCACACGTGCAGTACATTAAAGAAATCAAAGTCCTGACACAAGATGACAAAGTGCTGCAGAGTGCATGTATTTCACAACAGTGCTCGCAGGAATTTTTCCATAGTCAGATTTGGACTGTGTTTGGTGAGTCTTTAATCATGATCACTGGTGTTGTGGTGCAGTTGAGGACCTGCTGAAGTACCTGGACCCCCAGTTCACTGATCACATCACTGTGCCTGATGCCATGAAGCTGGAGTTCATTCTTGCCGGTAAGAAGCAGCAGGACACTGGGACAGATAAATACAACATAACATCTATGTACGACTGCAGTCACATTGATCTCAGAGAGTTACTTTTATTATGTATTGATTTTACATGAAGCCAAATAGTCTTTGATGCTCTAATGTTTAAGGCCATACATGTAGGTTAATGTTTAATATTTAAGGTATCACATGAACAAGAATTATTTTATGGTCAAAGACTAAAGGAGGAATTCACATCTGATTCAGTACTGACTGTGACGCTGCTGTGTTTGCACAGAGGAGGACTTCCTGCTTTCCCAGGCTGCTTTGCTGGAGCAGGTCAGCACCTTGCAGCCGCTGTTGGACAGCACCTACATCAGAGGTGAGTCTCACCTGAGAGAACATACAGCAGAGAAACATCTGCTCTGTGACTTTACCGCTGACAGCAAAGTAGGAATTAGCTCATTTATCTGTTTGACAGTGTCCCAAGATTTAAAGATGGATTTAGATGAAATTTGTTGGACAGATTTGCTTGTTGTCTTTTTTTTAAAGCTGAATCTATCAAATAATGTGTTCGTGAAAGGAGGTTTTGGATCCAGGACTTTACTGTCTGCTGCTGGAAGGTGTCATTGTGTGTAGTTCTGTATGAAATTAAAGCCTGGAAATGAAAAAGTAAAGTTCAGTAAATCTTAAAAATGACTTTGTTGTTTTTCCATTTCTAAAAAATACCAATGGCACTACCGTCAGTATCACTTCTAATACTTTTCTTTAAGCCTGTCAAACACCAGTGTTGCTTTAAGTACCTTTTCTCTGGATGTGTTTCCATCCACGCAGCATTCTGACCATGTAACAGTGATACTGTTGCACATTCACATCAACGACATCACTTTACATGGTTTAGGTTAGTTCTGTTTTTGGATTGTAATTTCATAGCCAGTGTTTTTAGCCCACACTATTTGAATATAGAATATTAGAAGTGTGTTTCTGCAGCTCCACATGAGTTCCTGACTTCATGCTTCAGCTCCTGTTTCACTTCTGGTGCATCTGGCAGTATTAAACCACAATGATACTGTCAGCTGTAAACATCATGGCAACATTTTGTCATGTGTTGGAGAGCAGTGAATGTAACCTTTGTGTTTATTTAACCTTCAGCCTTTTGATTCAGTGATGCAGGGTTTACAGTGGTGTTGTACAGCTGCTGTTTCCCCTCTCAAGCCTCTGTGTTAACCGTGTGTCTCTGTTGCTCACAGATGTTCCAGAACACGCCACCAAGCTGCAGCGTCTGTCACAGATTCACATCAAAGAGCAGGTAACCCCCACCTCCATCTTTGTGTTTCTCCTCCTGCGTCATCGTGTCTGTCGCTCGTGTCAGGTTTGATCTGTTCACTCCTTCGTGTTTGTCTCGTCCACAGGACCAAAGTGAGGCTCAGTCCCAGGAAGTGAAGAAGCTTTTTGAAGAATACAACAAAATGGTACACTTTTATTTTGGCAAGATGTTGTTTTTTTTATTTCAGTAAAATAAAAATTACCACAAGATAAATTGTAACATGTTAAAAAAGTTTTCAAAATTTCTACATTTCTTGTCACCACAGACTTCTTGTACTGTCTTATGTCTTTGGGGATAAAAGAGACAGAATAATGATTCGTAAATATTTAAATAATGAGCAACTTGGTATGAAATGTTCCAGTTTTACACAAACTCCCTGCAGTTGGCATTTGGGTTAATTGTACAGTTTATCGGTCACTGAATATGATATTGAACATCCATAAAAAATGCCACTTAGTCAGCGATTGTCAGTTTACTCAGTATAGAAAAGAGTTCCCTGAAGAACTCCGTCGACCTCTTGATATTATTAACTGCTGCTGGTACAAGCTCCTCCCACTGACCCCTGACCTCTGATTGGCAGATGTTCCTGCTGTCCAAGCAGTTCACCCAATGGGACGAGACCCTGAGGAAGCTGGAGGAGGCCAAAGGCATTCGGCCTGTGGAGTAGCTCCCGTCAGCACACGCACTTCTGAGGAGGATGGTGATGATGAAGAAGACCGCACTGTGGTGGGAGCGTTAGATCAGACAAGTGTTCCATGTGAAGCTCGTTCTTCCCCAATAAGTCCGAACAAAAGTGAAACGAAAAGATCACATTTCACTTTTATAGAAGTTAAATAAATCAGATAATGAAACACTGATAATTCCCTCATTTCATGATATTGTTGGTTTTTAGGAAGTTCTCCACTCAAAGCAGATGATGTCACTTAAAACTGTGTGAAATGAAAAATCTGACACAAGTTCAAATGTCCTATAAAAAGGAGTTTTTATTTTTGCAGTGATGGAAAGAAATATAGAAAATAAATTGATAACAGTTCATGTGTCTTTTAAGAATACCTGCACCTAACCTAACCAAACCTACCAGAAAAAACTGACCCACACTCTGCCAGGTCTTCAGAAGTTAGTTTTATTTGTATGTGGTACAGTATCTGTGTCTGGTGTCTCCCAGCTCACTGACACTGTCCACTCGTACGAACCCAGTCACACAGTCAAACTGTACTGAAGGACCGGAGAACATAGAGGAACTCTGTCTCATGTGACTCTTCGTCAGTCGTGTAGAGGAACTCGCTCCCATCACGTGACGTGTGGCTCAGACAGCACCGAGATGCTGCTGCTATTTATTTTCAGACAAAAGAGCTTTTTATGCCTCATATTGACTCAACACTGCGTCCTCGCCATCGCACAGCAGTCACAAGACTCATTATCAGCCCCTCGCTCACACACACACACACACACACACATTCACACACATTCACACACCCTCTCCAAGGCTTTAGATTTCCTCTCTTGATGCCTCCTGACATCATTTGTAAAAACTTAAATTAGCTTTGTTTTTCTTTTATAGTATTCTGGTTTTAACATGTTCTGTATGTCTCGTGTCAAACAGCATGACTGCGGTTATTACAATAAATATTATTACTCTTTTTCTCTGACTTCTTCAGTGTGTGTGTGTGATATTTGTCACGTGTCTGTTAACTGTTCAAAACTGCAGACAGATTCAGAGGTCGAGCAAATGATCCTTTAGGTCATAGTTTTGCTTTTACAGCACATTCATGTTACAGTTAAGTATCACCCTCTCATCAACCTCTTATTCAGCAGCAGCTGTTCTCACCAGACAAGCTCTGATCAACCCAGTGTCCACTTCCTGTCCCAGCAGACAGACTCAGAGACTCTCTGGTCAACATTACAATATTATAACAGCTTTACCTTTCTGTCAGACAGTGATTTCCAGCAGGAGACTGAAGCTGTTATATCACTCTTGTCTCTTTTAATATTGCTGAACTCAGGAGCTGCTGATCTACTGCTGCCTCAAACAGCTGGTTTGTGTCGTCCTGTTACTTTGGCGTTTTAAAGGGTCAGTTCAGATTCACAAACACTAGATATGACCAACAGACACCGTCAAAGACTATGAAGTATTCAAGCTGCAGAGAGTCACCTGCAGCAAGAGAAACACTGAGACTGGACTGATTCTCTCACGGTGTATTCTTCATATGTAAAAAGATATTTAAATTCATCCAGTTTAAAATGCCTGCTGATACTGAGTCTGTTTTATCAACATCTGAAAAGACAAACACACCTTTCAGAGGACAGTAATAAAATATGTATTGTGTGTTCACTGCCTGCTGATAGTGAGGTCACTTTATTATAAATTACACATGGCAGGCGTCAGAGCTGCTGCAGAGTCACATCAAGAGGCGACGTGAACATTGACACACGGCTCAGAAAAGGTTCAGCTAAACTTAAATTCTGTTGGTATTAAAATGAGAAACGCTGCAGATAAGATCAGTCTGTGGGTGTTTTTAAAGCCCTGCCTGTTCTTTCAAAGGATGTGAAGTGAAGCGGGATTTACACAGTTACAGGAAATACAAGTTTTTGTGAAGACGTGTTTTCTATTTATTTGAAAGTGACTGTTCTGAAAAACCTGAACGTTTATCTGCAGACTTGAGTCGATGAAATGACCTGGATCTCATTTTTTAGATTCTTTGCTTCAACCTGACGTGGACTTCAGCTGCACTAAGTCTCTGTATATGAAAGTCCTAGAAATTTAATTTATCTACAACTAATTTGCTGATAAAACACCATCAGCAGGACAGTTGTCTCTTCTTGGAAACATGTCCTCAGCTCAACTCTCCTGTTTTCATCCTTCATCTCTTTGTCCCGATCATAACTTTAAAGTCTGATGCGTCTAGTTTGATATTTTAGTGGTAAATACTGGATGATTTTCACACTCTCTACATGGAGGAGCAGACAGTGACGTCAGAGACCAAACTAAAAACAGTTGACAAAGATCGTCTATTAGACAGATGCTTCACTCTGTAGCACAGATCTGGCGCACATTCATTCCTGTTTGCAGCAGAGGCTGTTAATGTCTAACATCACTCCTGCTGCTGCGTGTTGGTCTCAATATGTGTTCAAGTGTCTGTGGGAAAATCAAAACTACGGAATAAGTTGATGATTTGTTGCGTTCAAGTTTTATTTATCTGGGAAAAAAACACAAGAATGTTTTTCACAGCAGTCAAACAGCTGAGAGGAATCAGCTGATAAACCCTATTGATATCTGTAGAAACAGCAAACCTCAGTGTGGTAAAGAATGAATTTAATTAATTTAATGAATGTACATTTACAGTAAATTACTGGCTACTGGCTGCATCACTTTCACAGTAAGTTACTGTGACAATTTTACAGCAGATACAATATGTAATAACAGCTGCATGCTGTGATCTCACAGTAGTCATGGCTGCATATTACTGAGATTTATCAGTATGCTCCTGCAGAATTACTTTATTTACCTGCATGATTTCCACAATAAAATTCTGAATTTGGTTAAATATCACGGTAAAAGCCTGTGAGGTGATAATGATGTAATTTATTGTGAAATATTACGGTTAAATATTGTAATTTCCTGGAAATAATTTGCAGTGTAGGACACAGAATAGAGAAGTACTGGATGTTGTACACTCTGTCATAAACTGGAAACAGTTAAATATGTTCCAATAGATTGCAACAGATATGATAAAGAAAGACAGGCGGTAATAACAAGACTAACTGAAGGAAAGCACAGCATTACATCAGGTAATCTACGAGGAGAGACATCAGGGAATGTACAGAAGCTTCTGTTTAATTATTTAAGAGTAACAGGAATGATTGAGATATTTTATTTATTTATTTATTTTTTTATTTCATTATTTTATTTTGTTTTATTTTATTTTGTTATATTTTTTAATTTTATTTTATCTCATTATTTTATTTTGTTTTATTTTATTTCATTTTATTATTTTATTTTATTTTGTTATTTTTGTTTCATTTTATTATTTTGTTTTATTTTATTTCATAATTTTATTTTATTTTGTTTTATTTAATTTAATTTATTATCTTATTTTATTTTGTTTTATTTTATTATTTTGTTTCATTTTATTATTTTGTTTCATTTTGTTTTATTTTTATTTTATTATTTTGTTTTATTGTATTTAATTGCTTTATTTTATATCTTTTTTTTATTGTATTATTTTGTTTTATTTTACTTAATTATTTTGTTTTATTTTACTTAATTATTTTATTTTATTTTATATTTCACTCGGTCCAGCAGGAGGCGGTAGTGCGTCTGAAAGCTGGTTTGCAAGCCGCCATTACAGGCGAAGAAGAAAGGGACGGGTAGCAGGTGGAGGACAGTTCGTGAGGGAGCCTCAGCTCGACACAGAGAAACTCAACTTTAGTTTTAAAGTTTAAAAACACGGAGAAAGCTCCAAACTCACAGAGAACACGGTGAGTGTAAGTTTAAATAACGATTTGAAACAACCGGCCTTAAATGTTAGCTAACATGACCGGTGAGCTCAGTTAGCATAGGTGTTGTTGCTAAGTAACGTAACGTTAGCCTACAAATGACGGTCTGGTTTTAACGGCTGAGCTGAACATAATTCGTGTAACGCGTCATTCTTCATGTTAATTTATTTAACTGTTAACTTTTAATGTTTTTCCACATTGTTTTCGCCCCGCTCTTCATCCTCCTCCAACGACTGTCTAACCCGTGCAGAGTGAGCGGTCTCGTGCAGCACGGAGGATCTTTGTGTGTGTGTGTGTGTGCTCCGGTTGACGGGAGGCGGGACCGGCGCAGCGGCAGGACGGAGCTGTGCGGGCGGCGGCAGGTCGGTGCAGCAGCAGGGAGCCGTCATGGACCGGACGGCGGTGGTGAAGGTCGGAGCCGCGGCCAGCGCGAGTGTGTGCGCGCTGTTCGGCGGCGTGGTGCTGGCGCAGTACATCGTCGCCAAGAAGAAGCGAGCGGGAAAGAAAACCCGGATCATTGAGATGGTGAGTGTAAACACAACAACCCGGATCATTGAGGTGGTTTGTGAGAACACAACAACCCGGATCATGAGTGTAAATAGAAAAACCCGGATCATGAGTGTAAATAGAAAAACCCGGATCATTGAGATGGTGGATAAAAACAGACCCTCGTGCTGCGTCAAGATCACCGGGGCACGAGACAAGAAGCAGGAAGTGAGGACGCTCTACCTTCACAATAAAAGCGCTCTCCCTGTTACAGTAAACACGTGTTGAGAGCGATTTATTGAACCATTAGGAACCTTCTGTATTTTTAATTACAACAGAAGTATCATAAATTAGTAATAAGGTATTATGGGCTAATTTCCATGATATGCGATTTATTTTTTATCAATATCCAATATGCCGATATGTAACAAATTATTTGGCCAATAACTAAAGTCGATACATCCATTTTCTCCACCGAATTTCAGAAATTATTAAGTCTCTTCTGTAGTGGAATCAACATCATATTAAACATTCATACTCTTATCATGACGGCCCACCAGCAGACAGAGACATGAAATACATCCATTTGTAATGTAAGCAATATTTATCGTCCACAAAAAGAAAAAAACATGTTTACAGATTGTGATAATTAATTTTAAAGACGATATCAGCCAATACCAATAATGTGCCGATATTATCGTGCATCCCTGAAACTTATCATTTTCACACGTTGTACCATGGAGTACGCTAACATCTACACTTTAGTTGGTAAAATATAAAAGAAAACAAATTTTGCGTGTCTGATATTCAACAATCAGAATCAGAAATTCCTTATCAATCGCCAGGGGTAAATTGTGATACGTTACAGTCACTCTCTTGTAAAGTTTAGAGCATTGCAGCAGTAGAAATAAAACATACTAAGGATATAAACATATAAAATAAGACTTGAATATGTGCACTACGCTACAGTGTTAACAGTAGTAAAGTATTAAGAAATGTAATTTATGTATAATGTGCTGAGTATGTTAAATGTGTAAAATCTGAGTCTTGTGCCACGATACAATGTGAAAAAACTAGTATGTAAAATTCAAAGTTTTAGAAATATGTGTGTAATGCTACAGTTTACAACCCAATATTTATATACGTAGAATAAGAATTAGAAATATATATACACATATATAAATATATATTATACACAATATGTGTGACTTGTTTAAAGTTGGATTGTATATATATTTTTTGTGATAAAACTTTTAATTGCTTTTTCAGCATTTGAACACACAGCACATTACAAAAACATTCAAAATTAAAATACAGAAAAAACACAAGGGAAAAAGAAAAGGTTGTGCACGTTCTCGGCAGCGTGTAACACAGGCTGACATGTAACACCCACAGCATGTTACAACACGTGTTTGGCTTTATTCTGAAAATCACGCCTGGAAATGTGACAGTGTTATTTTTGGTAACTTGACAGTAGTGGACCTGGTGGTTCTGTGCGCAGGCGTGAATGTTTCCTAAATCAGCAGCTGTTTTTTAGAGGTCATCAGATTGCTGTGTAACAACACAAAGAGCAGCAGCGTCTCTGTGAGAGATCACAAAGCTCTGACAGCTGATCCTGCGTCAGTGATGCTCTCTGCAGCTCTGTGTCTGTCCTGGAAACAGCCTCGTGCTGCTGGCTGTTATCAAACAGGAAGCCTGCAGGTTATGCAAGCTGCAGCAGCACAGACGGTACAGTCCAGCTCTGTAACCTGTCCGACAGGAACCAGGCTTCAGCACAGAATAAACATTCCTGACACACACACACACACACACAAATTAGAGACAGCAGGGGTAAAGGTACGTTAAAGGTCCAGTGTGGAGGATTCAGAGGGATATGATGTCAGAAATGGGTTGTAATTTAATCACCATATATTATGGCCAATATTGTGTTATTTATCAAGTTAAAATACTAAACATTTCCAGGTTACAGCAGCAAGAACACTTTCAGATTCTCTAGTGTGAAGGATTTAGGAGGACGTATTGGCAGCAATGAAATGTAATGTAATAAGTTTGTCTTCTTTAGTGTATAATCACCTAAAAATAAGAATCTTTGTGTCTGTGCGTCTTCACATCTGCTACTGTATTCAGAAGTCCCTCCAAAACAAGTACCGATGGAAAAACAGACGTTTTTTGGTGTGAGGAAACTGTTTTATTCAACAGTTTTACCGGTTTAAATTATTTGATCAGTTTGTTTGGAGAGGAAGAGACCAAACAGGGGACCACCCTAGGTCTGGTGTTTGTTCCTGAGTGGTGGAGACAGGATGTCAGCATCAGAGGAGCATAGACTGCAGGAAGGAGTGTGACAGTGGAGCAGGTCAGTGAGGTAGGAGGGGGCTTGGTTATGGAGGGCTTTGAACTGGAGCAGCTGTGGGACAGGGAGCCAGTGGAGGTCCTGGAGGACGAGGGTGATGAGATCACTGGAGCATCAGACCAGCAGCGGAGTTCTGGATGTTGATGAGGCGAAAATCGGTGGCTGGAGTTGGGCCAGATGGCTCCCGACCTCATCCTCACCTTCTCAAACAGACTTTCTTTGTCTTCCATTAGATATCAAAAACTCAAATACTCAGAGGTCAAAAAAATCACTGGAGACACGTAGAATCAGGTGCAACTGAGTTTAATGTGCTCGCAGGCGACATACACATCACAACTCATGAGTCAGGCTCCGGAGCAAGACTGAAGATTCACTTTCTGCGCTCTCCCTTTTATGCTGGTGGAGATCCGAGAGAATCTCCACCCTCTTCGTTAGCCCTTCCTACCCAAGTCCAAACCTATTGGTGGCAGGCCCTCTGGCCTTTGTCCAGAGATGACGTAATCGTGTAATCTTTCTCCTGGAAATCCCCAAACTCTCCCACCATTAGGTTTCAACCTGGTTTCACTTTAAAAACAAATGAAACTTGGGGACTTTCTGTATAAGATCCCCCGTGCCTTTAATATGAAACTTTAGAGTGTGTGTGTGTGTCACTTCTAGGCAGTACATGATATGGTATGTGTGTGTGTTCTCAATACATGAATACATACATAAACTTATGTGAGAGTGTTTCTGTCACACATGGATACATACAAACATTATTATATAAACTTCAGCCTTGATCAGCTTATACAGTATAACACATTTACCTGACTGTATTAAATCTTACACTACAATGTACCGGAGTGTCTTTAGGACTTTGGATAATAAAGATGCTGCAGTAGTTGATTCTGGATGTGATGAAGGTGTGGAAGACAGTTTCAGCAGCAGAGAGGGAAAATAATTGATGGCAGTGAGCTATGTTTTTTAGGTGGAAGAAGGCGTACTGGTGAAGTGACTGACATGTTTTTTTAAAGGAGAAGCTGTCGATGTGTGGGGAGGAACGCAGAGTGGCGTTATTAATGATGAGACAGAAGTTATGAGAGGTTTGTTGAGGGATTTGTAGTCTCACCACCAGACAATCAGAGATCTGCGCCCTCTGATAGTCTGGGGACACTCCTTTCTAAAGTGTGTAACACACCGGCGAAAACGGCCGGCAACAAAGCAACGCCTCTTGCATTTTTGAAAAGGACACGCCCTCCCGGAAATGTGCGGTCCCCCTTTTCTCGCCCGCAAGGACTCAAACACAGAGAGCTTGAAAATGGATGCCGAGAGATTTAACTCTGTTTTATCAAATGTGTGCTCAGTCCACAAGATTGTGGAAATGAAGGACTTACAGCGACTTGAGCCATTTTGTACCACTACACGTGTTTCTAGTCAGACTATGTTTACGAGCACAAGAGTTCAGCGAGCCACTGAAGGACCGCCCTGAGGATTTACTATTGGTTCTGCAACGTAGGGAGTTTCTTTAAACTCTGAAATTGTATCCGCCCATCTAAACACAAAATCAGGGAGAAAGTCATCAATCTTTAGTTAAGCAAAGTGTCTAAAGACTGACTTGTGAGTCTAAGGGATTTGGGACTGATGATGATCATATCAGTTTTTTTACAGTTCAGTTTGAGAAAGTTGTCTGGTATTCAGTAACCGATGTCACTGAGGCAGGTGGTCAGAGTGGAGTGAGTTTCAGTGGTGATGGAGATGTAGAGCTGAACGTCATCGGTGTAGAATCTGACACACTGCACTGTTAACATTTTTTTAAGCACAGATTTGCCTAAAAGAAATACATTATAATACAGAACGTCTCTTCATCGTTCTGTGTATGACACTGGTCATTTTTGTTGAACAAAAGCTTTTTAGCTGTAGCTTTTAGAAACACTTCTATAAGCACCTGATGATGTATATGTTTACATTTTTCTGCGTGGGCAGAAGAAAAGGTGAAAACAGTTTAATTTTAGCTCATCTTACTGGCAAAATATAACTTTTTATAAAATAAAGAGTTTACCTGAAGCCCAGGAAACTCTTTGAACCCATGAACACAGGACAGATAAAATCTTTTTTATTAACTTTTTAAATAACAGATATAGCTTTTAAAGAAGTTATGAAGTCTTTTTCAAAGAAACAGTGGTTTTATTACCTTTTATTAAACTTAACTTAAACTTATATGGACTTCAGTGGTTGAAAATACAGATTTTTTTTTTCTTATCTTCATCTTTAGTGTGCGTCATGAAGGTTAAACTTGTCTCCTCCCAGGACTGAAAGAAGAGATTTAGACTTTGAGTTTTGCAGGTGTCACAGGGCGTTGCTCTGTACTGTATCTCTACTATAGTCTATATGATTCATATCAGAGCTATTTGCTCCACCTGTGCACCTCTCTGTATGCTCAGTCTGCCCACACAGTCACAGTTACATACCTGAGAGGAAGTCTCTCAAATTAAGCTGCGACTTTTCACGTGTCATCATTTACAGTAGAAACAGCTGCACCCAGATGCTCTGGCAGCAGACAGACATTTATCGTTTTATTGCTTGTAAAACATTTATCATTTATTGCCTGTAATTGGCAGGTAGCCTCCTTTCATTATGTCATCGTGGTGAGCTGTTATCGCTGTTGTTTGGAGGATGACGCTGATTTTACAGCAGCAGGTGTGGTTTGTGTAAAAAGGAAACACAGTCTGATCGCGTCCGACAGAAAACTGGCTGTTTGAGAAATAACTGTTCCTCAGATTTGCTCCTCTGTTGATGTGAAGTTAATCTCATGTTCTAGTGTTTCAGTCCATCCTAACTGTGTGACCTTTGACTGCTAAACATCTGTTTGTTTGCATCATTGTTGATTTAAGAACTGAAACTTTTAACTGTCAGTTTGTGAAATAGAAGTTGTGAAATACGTCAAAGGAACCTGAGAGGCCAAACACTCTGATCTCTGATGGGAGGCTCAGAGGTGAGACATCAAACTGTGACTCTGTGATGCAGCTGGGAGATCAGCTCTCACAGTGTTGGCCTACATGTGCTTTTTATGTGTCTGTGCCGCTGATAGCCGAGGCTGGAGGCATTATGTTTTTTGGGTTTTCCATCTCATCCTTGTGAACACAATACCTCAAGAACAACTCAAGGGAATTTCTTCAAATTTGGCACTAATGTCCACTTTGACTGAAAAATAAACTTATTAAAATTCTGTGGTCAAAGGTCAGTGCTGATTGTATAGATCTTCTGTGTGTGAAGCATTTATGTTTTCAAATACATGGATGGAGACTGTCAGAGACACTGGACTGGTGCAAGGAGTCACACAACCACAGGATGGTGATTTTAGTTTATTACTGTGAGCAGCTTATTCAGCCCATCAGCTGACTTTGATAACATTTAGCCCAGAGTGAGCAGGAGATCAGGGACGCTCTTCAGACGTCTGTGTCTGCTTCTGTCCCTGCTGGTTTAGGGTCATTAATATATCAAAGGGAGGCTGATTCCAGCCATCCAGACCTTCCTGGGCTGCCTGGGTCCAGATCTTTGAATCCGCCACCTCCACTGAGTTTGAGTTGGCTCCGTTTTATTCTGGAAATGGAGTGTAATGAGTTGACAGTTCTGTCTGATATGCAGCAACTTCCTGGGTAAATTTAGATGCAGTTTTATTGAGCTTATGTTGTAACTTTGTGAGAGATGGAAGCCAGTGCATCAAAGAGCATTACTTCCTGGATCCTAACTTTGTGTCTGCAGACTGTCACAGATGTAGTCAAAGTCTCTGAATGATAAAGACTTAATGACATTAAAGCTGCAGCCAGCCGCTCTGCGTTCGCTCTGCTCTTTCAAAGCCAGTCGCCAGGTCAAAGACTAAAACTACATGATGAGTTTGGGATGTTGAGGCCACTGGGTAGTTTACAGTCAGCTTGTTTCCTGTCTGACCTTCAGCATGGAAACTTGTGACCATCTGCTTCTGATGATGCTACAGAGCCACAAACATCCGCTCTGAGCCCCGGGGGTCCAAACCCTCAGGACAGCAGCTCCGTCAGGCTTCAGTTTCTGTCCCGTGTTGACACTTTACAGCCACATTCCTTGTGACTCCTGTAGCTTCACTTAAAAAGCCGCCTGTGTCATTTCAGAAGTATTTGGGCAACCCAGGAATACAGAGCGCATTCTTTTCTTCTGTGGTTCCTGTTTACAGCAGCGCTGCTCGTACTAGCATGTCTTAATTCACTGCTTCCTGCTGGTTGGTACATGTTTGTTTGCTCACACTGTTGATGACAATCATAGGTCAGTACAACTCGACGATAGATGAAACAACCCTAAAACGATTTGTTATGATGAAGAATAGCAAGGAAATGAAATGATTGCTGCTGAGAAAAAGGTAAAAACCCCACTGATTTCATGGTTTAAAACTGCCCTGAAAAAATGGTCAGATTTTTGAAACTGCACAAACTTAAAATTGTGTCCATGTTATTGATAATAAAATCCATCTGTACAGCAGTGTCCTTAAAGCCAACTGCTTTAATGAGACACTGCTTAACTTACCAGAAAACTCTTTAAAACACAGTCAGCACACTGTATGATAATAGAGCATTTCATACCCCATTTTTTTATTTTCATGCTTTGTGAGCTGCTGTTTCTTTGATGTTCTTACCTGGTTTTAATAAACTGCAGCTTCCCCACAGACTTTCACAGGGATTAAAGTTCTCCATCGCTGGGAAAGATTTCTGTCATTTGGAGTTTATATAGTATTTAAACTTGAAAGCTGCATTAGGCCCTGATCACACAGAAAGTGTTTTAGCAGCTGGAGGCGACTTTTTGTAATCGTCTTTAATGAGAATGAAGCTTTCTGCTCACTGTTTTTGTGTTGTCGCGCACCTTGTGTTTCTGCGCTCTAGGTGCCTGGCAGTTTTGCCGGAGCCCTCTGAACTCCTTGAGCTGAAAAAACTTAAAGTGGAAAAGTGCCCCACATCATCTTCACTTTTTCCCATTGTCCAATGTGATGATTTGGAGGCGGGGCTTCTGTGGTGGTCACGACAACAAGTTTACAGTTGGTGAACAATGGAGGAGAAACTGGTGGTAGTGGCTGCTGGATACCCAGAGCTATACGACTTTACAAAGCACAGTAAGCAGCATGTCAATAGAAAACAGCAGATAAGTGCAGTACTGTAAACGTCCATGATGGAGGAGAAGCTCCTGGACCAACTGGTGGTTCTCCCCATGATCCAGCCTCTTTTTTAGGGTCTCATGTACCCACACAGATCTCTGTTATCTGCTGACAGACTCTCACCCTCAACCACAGCTACACACAGACCCTCTGCCTCAACATGGCAGCAGCTACACACTCATTACTGCAGGATACACAAACTGTGGATTTATTACACAGGAAGGTTAGAGTGAGGAGGTGATGGGGTGGTTGCCTGGCAACAATAAAAAGATGAAGCACGTGTTTTTTCACCAGTGGCATTCAATTTTAAAAAAGGCAGGAGTGTTCAGCAGCTCAGTGGGTAGAGCAGTCGCCCCAAGTACAAAAGAACTGTCCATGCTGCAGCGGCTGTGGATTCATTTCCAGCTCAGAGGCCTCTGCTGCCTGTCATCTCCTCTCTCTCCCACCTCACGAAAATGTACCCCCTCAGTGTCAGTTTTTCCTGTGGTATCAAACATGGTATTGAATGTCAGTATTTTTCAAGGTATTGTATCAAAGTTAGGAATTCCAGTATGTGACCACTCTGTGAATGTTGTGACTCACAGCACTGATGACTCAGGTCCTTTAAATGTCCCAGGCAGACATGACAGCGTGTTTATAACCAGGACCCTGAATCTATCGCCCCCCCACCTACACATTTTCCTGCTCTGCTGTATCAGCAGAGTGTCTGCTGTGACAAAGATTATTGCTGGTCAGATGAAGATTAAACCTGCTGGAGTGTGTTTCACCCTGTTGACCTCTGGAGGGCAGAGCAGAGCTACACTTGAACTGCAGGTCTGAGCTTCCTGTTGGAACATAAGATGGATTTGGTTTGTTTGTGCGTTCCAGACGTCAGCACTGCTCGAGGTGTTTTCACAGAAAGGGGCAGAAACAATAAGAACACAGCAACAATAGGAAGAAGCTCAGTTTTTGAATTATTTGGAACATTAGAGGAGATTATTAGTGGAGACATCCCTCGACTTGCAACAGCAACCAGAAAACTCAAATGTCCAGTGCTTTAGCTGATGTTGACCTCTTTTAGGAGCTGTCATTGTACAGTCTGCATACATCAAACTTGATGTCATACCCAAGCTTGATCTATGTCATCTCTGAGCTTATAAGATGGCTAAAATCTCACAGTCTGTAGGCGGCTTTAAAGGGAGGAGAAAAAGAGCAGATACGATCCCAGAAAGAAACCAGAACCGTTTGTGCACGTTTAGCTTCGATGTGAAAATAAATTCACAGATGTTGCTTTTATACATGAGAATGGTTTAATTGTTTTCACATGACGTTACTTTGACACGTTAGATTTGATTTGACACTTCTTCATTTGGCTTGATTAATAACTTTGTGGGGAAAAAAACCCAAAAGACAGAGCGAGAACTGAGCACTGTTTGGTTTCCCTCATCGTCCACAGAAGAAGGAATTCATTATTTTTTTCTATATTCAAGAAAGTTGAGAATAAGGTTTAGCAATCATTTAATTTCTCTTCTATTCTACTTTTACTAAAAACTCTCCCTGCACAATATTTTGAATGAAAACATACATTATATTTTTGATTGTAGGCATTTGTTATTGTCAGTTACCAGCCTAATCAGTCAGTAACATGGTTATTACTTTTGAGCAAGAGTTTCAGAAAGTGACGTATTTGAGGCGATTGCAGTTTGAACTCTTGGCCTCTTTCTGCAGTGACCAGTGCTTCCTCCTGTGGCCGTGCTGCTTTATCTGTAACAACAGATGGCTGTCACCGTGACAGCCAAGGCAGTGTAGGTGGGGCCATGAGACACTGATGGAGGGCCTCAATGGTAAAGCAGACACTGTGTTTGACATGTTTAACACTGAGGCGTGTCTTCATGTCACACCATGTTCACAGTCTGTTGAGATGATCATGTTTGGTTGTGGCTCGGAGGCATTCATGTTCTCAGACTCCTCACGAAGTGTACAGTCTAGATGGTTGCTGTTTGAACAGGTGTCGAGAACTTATTTTGCAATGGTGAGGAATTTTACAGCCTTGTTTGAGGTTAGAGTGTCTCTGTGGGGCTGATAGGAGAAGTTCTCACTGTCTATAGTGCCAGTTTACAGAGAAGCTGATTTAAAAGTCAGTACAGGCATCATCAGACCTGCGTCCCTCCTCAGGGCCAGCCGCTGTGGCTCAGTAACCAACAGTCCTGTGTGGGGCTGTCCCAGACACCTGCAAATATTTGAAGCTCTAATGTCGCGCGACAGAACCAGGAGGCTGGTAAAAGTAGTAAAATAGTAGTAGCAGAAGTTGCAGTAGCATCAGTAGTAGTTGTAAGATCGGCAGTACGAGTTGTAAAAAATCTGTAACAGAAGCACTCATGGCAAAGTTTTGTAGAAACGCACAGTACGTGAGAAGCAGGCTGCAGTCTGACATGGAAGCTCAGCAAGCTACTGATGTGGACGGGTCAGCAACAAAATGCATTTTAGCCTCCTAAAAACATCCACCTAAGAAAATCAATATGAGTTTTAAGTGTATGCTATATTTTCACTGCTTTAGCTCAGGGTCAGACAGTCAGACATCCTGTTCTGACGGGGAAGCTGTTGACGGCCTCAGTTTCTCAGGCTCGTGTCACGGCCACCAGGCTCCTTTGAGAAAAACACTAAGTTTAGCTCCACAACACAGGAGTCGACTGCTGCCTCCATCAGTTAGTTTGTGTTACTGTGTGACTTTGGTGACTCTGAACTAAACCCCTGACTCACACAATAACACAAACAAACTAACTTTGAGGCAGCAGTCGACCAACAGCTCCCGTGTTCAGCCATGTTGAATCACTCAATACGTTTACGTGCAGCTTGAAAAAATTGAATTAACGGCTTAGTTTGACTGAAATTGGACTATCCATAGCTTGACTAACACACCCAGATAATTCGATTGAAAATGCACTGACTGTCTATCGTAATGGAGTCTGGCTTTGAAGAGAGTGAAATAACAGCTTCATTTCCCCGTCAGAAATCGCTGTCTGACAGAAAGTAAAGTGGTGAAAATGTTCTTAATATAACGCCCACTTAAACTGATACTGATTCTTTAAAGTGTCTAAAATATGTTTTGTTACTGACCCTCTCCAAAACAGTACATTGCTCAGGCTCTGTGTCAGATTCCTCCAAAGTCTGTGTGTGCCGACTGACGTCTGCTCTGGGTAACACAGTGACTACAGAGGGACCTCATACAACCCGACTTCAGATGATCTGAGCTGACCTTTTAATGAGATAGTGGTGCCAGCAGAAGTTAGAGGTAGCAGCAAGAGGAGGAAGAGGAGGAGGGTCAGACATGAAAAAGAGGAGACAACAGCAGTAAAAGTTGCAGTAGTATTAATGGAAGAGGTAGTGGTGGTAGTTTCAGTGTCAGTGTGAGTACAGTTGTTTGCCAGAGGTGTGTCTCATTAAAGCTACAGTGCTTGGATCAGTCACCTCTCCACAGCTCATGCACTGTCACCTGTAGACTCAGAGGGGCTCTGCTCTGTGTCCCTTATGACCTTTAACCCCAGCAGGCCAAAGCCAGGTCACATTAGCACCAACCTGTCTGTAACCTGTGCTCAGAGGAATGCTGGGGTGGATTTTAAAATGATACAGAGAGACGGTCGAACAGGCAGTTTGGCCGCTGTTAGAAAAGTCTGATGCCGACTGATGACGGTCATTTTCTGTGTGAGTGTGTTCTGCAGCAGCATGTAAAGTTCTATATTCAAACAACATGTAAACGCTCCACTCAGCTCTGCTATCACTTCCTCAACAGATCATTGTGTGCTGAACAGAACTGGATGTGACCTGACCTGTGTGATATGGACCGCTTTGTTTGTGGACGTCCAGTTAAAGATTAGATTTTGCTTTTATTTTGTTTGCGAAAGAGAAGATAACTCTACATGACAAGCTGCTGATAAGAGCTGAGGTCAAGGTTCAAAAAGTCTGATTAGATAATTTTTTTAGCCAGAGTTCCTTTTTGACAGAAAGTTTTGGGTTTCTATTTGCAAATCAAATAACATCCTGATCATACTGGGGAGAAACACTGATGGATTGAAAGCTGATCAAACACGTGAGAACACTGAAACCATCATCAGCAGACTTTCTAACATCCATTCAGTTCAGGGACTGTTCTTTATTTTTGCGTGAAACTCCAGGCATGTATGTAACAGCTCCATATGATCAGCAGCAACCACTAAAGCTTTGCTCCCCCTGTGTTGTCGAGGTTCAGTCCTGCAGGTTCATACATGCACTCTTGCACAGTTATGTTGACGCCTCAGCAGCGTGGAGCGATCATCTGCTCAGAGTTACATGTTTCCTGGGGCCCTTTGTCGTGTGTTTCGCATGTGCTGTACTGGTACAACAGACTGTATTTATACATGACATGCAAAGGCACAGTCATTTCACAGGATTGTAGTGGGACAGATAGATCCTGGCCGAACGCCTCACAGCTAAATAAAAACACTGTCCCTGTAAATCCAGTGAAGGATCTGTGGGGCCGTGTCTCTGCAGCCCGACACACTGCAGGGCCGCGCACTGTTATTGTGCTGAAGTGTAATTAGAGAGCGTTGACCTAGTTTCTGGAAGACATGCTATGTGAGGCAGTGGAGGGCGGTAGAGGAGAGGACGGGGTCGTCTCATGTTCCTGTCCCCGCCGTCTTACAGCAACAACACCAACAGTCCGGAGGACGGCGGGGGGCTGAGCCTTGTTCAGCAAAAACTGAGCCTGGGACCAAGTGTCTATGTTCAAAGGTTCAGATGTTGCACAGTGATCTCCTCTCTGAACCACTGACGTGTGGAGCACAACACTGTATCAGGCTGCGTCCAGTTTATGAACACAACAGCAAACTTACATGAAAGGCGTGTATTCAGAATACCTCCACCTTTTTCATTCCACGTCGAGGTGTTGTTGACTTCATGAAGGGACTCTGCTGCTGTAGCTCAACAAACAGGACTTTAATATTAATAAGAAAACTTCAGTTCGGTTCTTATTAATTTTCTTTGTTTCGCACAGTGGTCAAAACAAAGTAACAGGCACCACTCAGACCTCATTGACAGATCTTCAGACAGTCAGTTAAACGGAAGGCCAACACCATCATACACAACCCCTCTCGTCCACTCCACAGTTCAATTCAACTCCTCCCATCTGGCCGCCATTACAAGGTACTATTAGCAAAAACAAACATAGTAAAGAAATCATTCATTCCTACCACCATCAACATTATCAATAAATCTTAAGGGTTTGACTCAGAGTTCTTAGCTCCATGTGTGTTGCTCTGTACTGTATTGGTATGTATTTTATGTCTTTTTATGTCTTTTATGTATTTTTAACTTGTGTTTTATTGTGAGCCACGTCAAAGATGAATTCCAACTGCTCTGCAGTGGACAATTAAGTTCTTTCTGATTCTGAATCTAATGAGCGTATTGATAAAGTTTGAGAACAACAAGCAGTTTCAGTTATGGTTAAAATAATCAATTCATCTGATTCAAATCTGTCTTTCAACACCAGCTTTTTCCCACATGTGTGAAGCTTTAACCCGTCAATCTCAGCAGTAGTAAACGGGCCACGGCACTAAATTATTAACGAGCGTCATCATGAGAAGCTGCGACGTTACCGGTTCTTTTATTTGAAACTGTTAACTTACTTTGTCTTTTCTTCTTTGTCCACATCGCGTTTTTCTTTTGCAGAAAATCAGCAGTAGAGCGCTGGTGAGTTCTGCATAACAAAGTGCCCCACGTGGGTTTTGTTTCTATGACAGCAATATTAATCTTGGCTAGGTAGCTAACGTAATGCTACAGTCACAGAGGGCAGACTACACAGTTAACCGACAAGCCCACAACACGTACGGTGTTAAAAGCAAAACCCTGACCTGAGACATTCAGCCTGCGTCTGATCTGCTCCCACTGATGGGCTTTTCTGTCTTTGTTGTGATGATGTCACACAGCTCGGGATAAACGGTGGCTGCAGCAGCTGTAGTGACGACACAGGCAGCTTTCTGAGAAGTTCAGAGATTTCAATTTGAAGCACTCAGAGCGGACACACAAAAAGGCAGGAGCACTCTGAGAGGACACATCAGGCGCAGTGATTTTTCCTTAGGCCGACATCTGTGGCTGCGTACGCTGTGTCCTTGTTGGGAACGATTGAAAAAAGATGTCGGCACTGAGAAAAGAACGCGATGTGGACACAGGGCCCTAAAACTGTAGCTGCAAGGGTTGAGGGTTGGTTTCATTGCAGATAAATGTAAAATTTATTTGTTTAAAATAATTATTATTTCTTCTTCGCTACAATTTAATCTGTGGTTTTGTAAAGTTTTATAAATTGTGCAGCCATAACTGTTAAAGATATAGTATGTAACGTATCTGTATTAAGTCGTCTAAAACAACAAGACCTGCATTATATATTTAGTTGTGTTGTGCACAACATCATCCCAACAATGTTCAAGCACACAGAGTTTAATCTAATCAAGAACAGTCTGTGTCATTTGTTTGTCCGTCAGTGGCGTCATATCCCCTCTGCTGACACGTCAGGGTTGTGGTTGTCTGACGGACGCTGTCATGAAGTGACTTATTATTCCGTTTAAAGCCACATGTTTATGAAACACCTTTTAGATCTTCCTCATTCTGAAACATATATCATAACTGGATGAAGGATCTTAGTCATCGGATGTCAGGACCTAAAGAGAAACAAGCTGAGCAAACATCAGCAGCAGCTCAGCTCCAGCCTCTGCTGGGTCGAACAGTGTTGGGGAAATTTTTATTTTCCACGTGAAGCTGATTTTTTCAGTGTTGTAACCAAGGCTGCTTGTTTTGGAGAGGAAGAGACCTCTGTGGATAATTCAGCCCCCAGTAAAAACCTCCTGAACGATGAACACAGAAGGAATTAAACCAGGAGAACAGGCCGCAGTGATGTCAGTGCTCCGTCTCTCTGTTATTACATAGTCTGTCAGATTGTCTTTTTAAGCGTCCTGTTAGCTTGGCGTTTGTCTCCACACATCATGACATGGTACATATTTATTATTCCCAGTATAATAATAATGAATCACACTGATACTGATACTGATGTGATCATCATATTGATTCCTGTAATTCGTCCTGTAATTCGTGTGTGTGTGTGTTGTGTTGACTGATACAGTAAGAGTTATGTTGGAGTTGACACATTTGGGTCATGAGACCACTCCCAGGCTTTGTTACAAGAACCTGCTCCACAGGAACACTTAACTGTGTGTTAGTGTGGGAGTGTGTAGGTGTGCATGGGAGTGTGACTAGGTGTGTGTGCGCATGTGCAATTGAAAGAAAATGACTGACATGTTCCGACTCACCTAGAAACGTAAAAATGTGCTGCAGCGTTCATGTTTCTACAGGTGTGTCAGCTGAATATTACAGCAGCAGAGAGATGAGCATCAGATGCTGTAGTGTGTGTGTGTGTGTGTGTGTGTGTGTGTGTGTGTGTGTGTGTGTGTGTGTGTGTGTGTGTGTGTGTGAGGCCATCAGCTGTGTGTGCATCATGTGTGACTGACCATTGTGAGACCAAACAGCCTGACGCTCACGCTGAACCTTGAACCCTGTGACCTTTCATGCACTGTTTCTACATGTGTGGGGGGAGGGGTGTGTGTGTGTTGTGTGTGTTAAAATGTGTGTGCTCAGCAGTTGTAGTGCTGAAGCGACCCCCCCGCCCCAATTGATTTTAAAGGGTCCTTTTTCAGGGGTCAGAGGTCACATTACTGGAACAAGGCTATATTACAAATGTCACTTTTCCTCCAGCGGCCCCATTCCACGTCTATTTATACCCAACTCTCTCTGTGTGTGTGTGTGTGTGTGTGTGTGTGTGTGTGTGTGTGTGTGTGTGTGTGTTGACATGGGTCAGCTGAAACTGTCATTGTGTGTTTATGTGTGTGTACACTGTGTGTGTGTCTCTCTGTGCAGGCAGGGGGAGGGGCTATGTTGTCAGATACATTTTGGGCGACGCCCCCTCCCTCCCTGTCTGTTGCTGTAGATATAAAAACCCTCTGCAGCCTCACAATCTTTTCCTCACTCCTGTTTCAGCTGACACAACAGACCCGCAGTAAGTTTGTGTGTGTGTGGTGTGTGGGTGTGTGTGTGTATTTCTGATTATACTCCAAGCTGGAGCCGTTTGTGGTTCATAGTAACTGTTAAAAGTGCCAAAGATTCTTGCTGTAAGCAGTAATTAACCTCGCTGACTGTCAGCTGTTATGAAGATGCTTTGACCTTTGACCTCAGTGTTTTCTGCTTGTTATGATATTCCAAAAATTCTCTCAAACAAACTCTACTTCTGGTAGATTGTAATGTTGCTCTAGCTAAAAAGCTCACGACTTGTTAAACTGTGCAAAATGTTTCATCTCAACAGATCCGTCGTGTTTTATATTTGAAGCATTGTTTCATGTTTTCAGAAGATTCACTTTGTTCAGAAAAAGGTTTGAACTCCACGGCCGTCTGTTGAACACAACCTGTAACACCTCATATTGACACAGCCGACAAAACCACCAGCTGTGTGACTCTGTGCAGGCGGGACATGTTTGCAAACATCGTCCCGCCTGCACAGAGTCAAAACATGATATTTGAAAACAAATTCAAGTCTGGTCCAAGAATGAGATGGTTTTCTCCTCTTCTCTTCTTCTACAAAGTCTTCACTCAGCAGATATGAGGTTTAGGAAGTTGCGTGTGCATGCTGAGATAAGTGTGTGTGTGTGTGTGTGTGTGTGTGTGTGTGTGAGAGAGAGAGTGATGTGTTTATTAGTGAGGAGGCTGATAAAGGAACACGGTTTTATTTTTACTTTATGTTCTGGGTGTCATGTTTCATTGGGATCACAGTGAATAATGAGGTGCTGGCGGCTGATTATATAAGATGGAGGGGTGTGTGTGTGTGTGTGTGTGTGTGTGTGTGTGTGTGCGCTCGTGCAGGGGGTGGGAAGGCAGTTGTTTACTCTTCAGCAGCACAGTCTACATCAACTATATGTCCCTGCTGCAACCCTCACCTGTCAATGTTGCTAAATCAGAAAGAGCTTTTATATATATTTTTTGGTAGATGCATGTGTGTCTCTTTGTGTCATTCTGTGTCCAGTCTCTAAATTCAGGAGTTTTTGTGGGTCCGTGAACGCACCGCAGGCAGAACTGAGCAGTAAATGTCTTTACTTTTGTCAAAATAAAAGTCCTCTGCTCCTGTCGTGTTTTTACTGGGGGGATAAATGCATGTTATATAATTGAGAGGGGCGTGTCTCCTTATACTCTAACTTATAATCCTCAGTCATTTTACATTTTAGTCATTTTAAATTATAATCGGTTCAGCATTGAATCCATTCTGTAGTTTGACTCCCAAAACTGAAACACAACATCAGCCAGCTTTACTGAATGTTCACCGATCATCACCAATAGACTCAGTGTGTGTTCTGTTAAATAACAGTGACCTACAACTCAATACGTGGCTCAAGTGTACACGAATGTCTTTCACTTGCATCACAGAGGAAACTGTTACAACACATTTGTCCATTTCGCAGCAGTCGAGCAGAAATGATGTCAACATGATGACGAGATGAGTTGAAGTTTACCTGCTGTCTGCAGACTGTTGCTGCGGCTGTCCGGCCGCTCAGCTCGTTACACAACACCGACGACATTCCAAACATCAGCTGTTTCAAACTCCCTCCAGGAGTGTGTGTGCGTGTGTGTCCACGCCAGGGAACAGTGTGTGCAAATAACTCAAGGCTTAAGAAAAATACCTGTAATTCCGAGTTGACATATGATCTTCAACACACACACTTTGTCACTGCACACTTCAAATTTAACTTTTATACAAATAGTTCTCAACACAAACTCCTCCTCAGTGCTGTCGTCGTCCTCTTCATGCCAGGGCTCCCAAAAAACCTTATGAAAACTTAAGAGCCATTGAATTCACTTTTGAAATCATGCAGCATGGCTGAAAGAAGTACAAAGCAATGCACAAGAGTCTCAGTGTACAGCAAAGAGTTTAAAAACTCTGCACGATGGGAATCAAGGCAGTGGGATCCTACGTGCAGAGTGAAGAACACAAAATTACTCCAAGAACTCACCAACGAATGTGCGAGTGGCATCAAAAGAGTCGTTAAAAATCTTGACTCTAACTTGCCTTTAGCTGTAGGAACCTGTATCCCACTGAAAGCTAAACCTCAAAGTGTGTCAGGAATCTCTTGAAGCTGTTCAGGAGCTGCTGATCGTCTCTCATGCTGTGTCTTTACATTTTCCTGTTTGCCAAGTCGACGTCAGACGATTGTTTAACCCTATAATGAGCTGTCTCTCTGTGTGTCTCTCCTTCAGATGCCTCAGTTTGAGAAGACGACGGTGCACATGAGGGACCCCGAGAGGGTGGAGCAGATCATCTGTGGCCTCATCAAAGGAGGAGCTTCCAAACTTCAGGTAGAACATCAAGTCCCTGCCAGTGGGTGTTTTGGTCAAACAGCGCCGTCTGGTGGTCTTGAAGCTCACTAAATCTTTGTGCAGTTAATTTCAAACATTCTCAGTCAGTTTGGTGCTTCTCAGGCTGCAGGACCTCTTGTTAAGTTTTGAAGCTCATTTCCTGTATTCCTCCAGATCTGATAAACCACATCTTCTTGGCTCTGTTGCAGGTCATCACAGACTTTGACATGACGTTAAGCAAGTTCGCCGTCAACGGCAAACGCTGCCCAACGTGTCACAGTGAGTACAACAAGGAAACAAGACATTTCTAAAAGGCTTCACACACCAAGTCTGTGTTTTTCATCCGAAATTGCTGCTCATTGATAAATGAGTCAGACCTCAGTCACTTAAACTCACTGACTCCTCAGCCTTCATCCGACATTTAAAAAAAAAAAAAATTAAACTGGTCTGAGCCTGATTTCAAAGTGCTCATAAGAACAAGGATAAATGAGTTGGTTGGCAAGTCATAAAATTTAAAGGATAAATTGTTTTTCTTTCTTAACTCCTCTTCATGACGACCCTGACCTCTGACCTGGCCTTCAGGCTGGACTCAGATTGGAGTCACAGGGGCATCAGAACAGTCAGACACAGATCGGGAAGAATCCATCCTCACATTTAAAAAGCATGTTTGGTGTCACCACTGATGATTTCCTTTAATTTTCCCACAGTGATCTTCAGGATCATGTTATTTGTACTGTATTCACAACGTTTTCTCTTTCATCTCGGTTTTAAAGTTGTCACCAAAATATTTGACAGTAGACCTGAAATCAGCAGAATGATCTGAGATTCTTTTCAGAATTTTATCACCAACTTAAGAGGGCGCGTGGCTCAGCAGGTAACTCCACGACCTTCGGGCCAGCTGTCATAAAATTAAAACGATGATATGTTCAACATATCCTGAAAGTTTTATTTAAATTGACCACTGGGAGGCACTACAAATACAAAAAATGGACAACATCAACAAACTCTGTGGAATTTTTTAACAGCCATTAATGCATGTCCCCAAAATGTTTCTGCAGTTAATCAATAGGAAGTGACAGAGTTTCCAAAGAAGAGTGTGGCCTGGTAGAGATTTGGACGTTAATAAATAAGTTTCCATCTAATTGTCATCTAATAATCTTTGATGCAGACGTCCTTCACTGTCAGAGGACTTGTTTCTACCCAGCTTTGGAGTTTTAAGTGTCCGTGCTGCTATTTGTTTTATTTTTTGCCTGTTTGACACATAAATGACATTAGTGTTCTTCTCTGTGCAGACATCATCGATAACTGTAAGCTGGTGACGGAGGAGTGCAGACAGAAGCTGTTGCAGCTGAAGAATAAATATTATCCCATCGAGATCGACCCTCATCTCACCATGGAGGAGAAATACCCGTTCATGGTGGAGTGGTGAGACACGCACACAAACACTTTATGTAACAAACACACAGTTATGTTTGAGTTTCTGCTCACAAACAGCAGCGAACACGATCAACACAGTGGACCTAAAAATGTGTGTGTGTGTGTGTGTGTGTGTGTGTGTGTGTGTTTGCAGGTATTTCAAGTCTCACTCTCTGCTGGTGGAGCAGCGGCTAGAGAAAGACAAACTGGCAGAGGTGGTGAGAGAGTCTGACGCTGCACTCAGGTACCTGTTCCTCCACCTCACCTGGACACTCAGGGTTACTGTAGTTTACTGTGTTAGCTGATGTCTCTCTACGTCTGCCTGGTTTCAGAGAAGGCTACGAGCAGTTCTTCGACCGCCTCCATCAGCACAACGTGCCCGTCTTCATCTTCTCCGCCGGCCTGGGCGACGTCCTGGAGGAACTCATCCGTCAGGCCGGAGTCTACCACCCCAACATCAAGGTCGTCTCCAACTTCATGGACTTTGATGAAAACGTGAGTGCTGCAGGAACAATAGACGCCTCTGCTCCTCCGTTTGTTTAAAGCTCCACATCGTGACTAAAGAAACGTAATGTCTCACCGTCCTGGTTGGATCTGCTCCTCATCTCACAGGGCGTCCTGAAGGGTTTCAAAGGCGAGCTGATCCACGTGTACAACAAACACGACGGCGCCCTGCGGAACACGGAGTACTTCAAACAGCTGAAGGAATACTGCAACATCATCCTGCTGGGCGACTCACTGGGAGACCTCAGCATGGCCGACGGCGTGCCCAACGTGGAGAACATCCTCAAGATCGGCTTCCTCAACGACAAGGTACAGACACGTGCGCCCCGCCTCCAACAAGAACTTCAGATATAGTACCTTTAGGACCAAAAGTAATCCCCACAGACATGAACAAAGATCCTAGATGTGTTCAGTGTGGTGGGCGGGGTCATTACTCACAGCTCCGTCCAGCTCCCGTTGTGTTTCCTTTTCATCAGTGATGCGGAGCCACAAGTGCACTCTGCCTGTCCATGTTTACTCAGATTATAAGGTACAGACTTGTGTTTCCTTCACAGTAAAATAGCAGCCAAGCTAAGGAAGCTAAGGTATTTCGCTAGTTGCCTAGCAGCAACAACAACAAACGGGAAAAAAACCAAAACTGCTGCGTCTGATCAGGACCTGAAGACACCTTTGACAGTTTTTCCTCTGGTCTCTCTCTGCAGGTGGAGGAGCGGCTGGACAAATATCTGGACTCTTATGACATCGTCCTGGTGAAGGACGAGACTCTGGAAGTGCCCAACGCCATCCTCCAGAAGGTTCTATAACTCCACCCCTCCACTCCTCTCCTCCCCTCCCATCAGCCCCTTCAGCTCTGGGCCCGTTAGACTTCTAACACCAACCTAAACCTCTGTTTCTGGTTGAAACACTCCACCTTCTTTGGATCCCACCTGGGTCGTCCTACACCTCTGTATCCCCTCCACCCCCTCCACCCCCCACCTTGCCTTTTAAAAGCCTTTTTTAAAGACATTTTACATCCTGAAAGAACTGTTTTAAAGTCCACACAGCAGCAGCAGCAGCACGTCTCTGTGTGTTTGAATTGTTTCTGATTTTCTCTCCGAGTCCTTTTATGATAAAACTCACTCCACCTTTATCATTCGGATCGCTGTTATTGTTCCCACTGCTGTTTACACACTTACTTCTGATATGGTGAGAATAGTACGACAGAGCAGGCGCCCACAGACTGACAGTGTTTTCTTTGGAGCTTTCCCAACATGTCACCTCCTTTACTCTGATCATGTGACTCTGTAGTGCACCTGGTCAGATGGTGACAGGTGAGCCCGTCTACAGAAGCAGAGTTAGTGTTGTGTGGAAGTAAATTACAAAATAAACGACCTTTGAAAATGTAATTTATAGTAATAATCTAAATATATGAGACGACAGCAGCTGATGCAGTATTTGTTTCACAGGGAAAAATAGATTCAGATGATGAGAAGAAACGCACTTTAAACCCTGTGTACAGGACGATCGACCTGGACACGTGGCCTGTAATTTGTGGATGTAGGAACACGTTGTCGCACAGAAAAGCCATGTTTGTATCAGCCTTTTGTTTTAACCCTGCTGTGCTCGTCGGCATCATATCAACACACAGAGGACGAAGACGAAGACGAAGATGAAGCAGCTTTTTCCTCTTGAAACATTTCTGGCATTTTGGATTTCTGAGCTTCTCTTGGTAGCTGACTCCGTGTTCTCCACGCCAGTGTGTGAGATTAAAGAGGGGATACTGAAGATGACCTCTAGTGGTCATTAGCAGGAGTCACAACAGTGACCCCCCTGAACCAAAGTAAGAAGAGGTGCTGCACAGTTACGTGATATCTAAAGTATATTTAAGTTCAGTTCCAGTGAAGAGAAGCAAACAGCCTGCTGCCTGTGGCTCAGTAACACTCATCACCTTCTTATTCTGTGGTTTAAAGTGAGCACTACCTCTAACATATTCATCGTAGGGTTTCTTTTTGGGAGGTTTTGTGTTGAATGTTCTCGTTGTGTTTTAAATGTGCTGCTATCACCTGCATGTTGCCTTTTCTTATCGTTGAGTTTATGTCTAACAAACGGGAGACAGAAATATTTAAATATATATCAGTAAAGCGGGGAATAATGTCATACTGTATATGTGGCTGTTCTGAAGAAATGTTTATTGTTTCAGTCAGACCGGTGTGTAGTATTTTTATAAGCAGACGGCTTTCTCTTTTCTGTGATGGTGTGATTTTAAAAATGCAATAAAATGTCATTTTGTGAGCCACTGCAGCGACTAACATGGACCCTCCCTCACGACCGCAGAGCTCTGGGTTTAATGGTGTTTAAAGGTGCATTATGTAAGGTTTCTTTATTTCATTTCATTTTTACAAATGTTTTAACCATGTCACATGATGTGGAGCACAAACATGACAAAGATGAATAAGAGAACAATGGAACAGTACTGCAACAAAAAAATGCACTGGGTTTATACAAAACCACCAGAGATTGGTTTTAATGCAGTTTATATGGAGATGTGAGTAACTCATGAGCATCTAATGAGTCTTTCCTGTTTATGGTTTTATTAGACAGTCACTGACAATGCTGTAAATTACTGAGAAGGACTGATTCATGTTCTAAAATCAGGCCTCTGTTTGTCCAAATACAAAAACCAGAAACATACACAACATACAAAACATCTTCCATCATTTACAAAAGCAAGAACTACATTCAAAACTTTACAAACTCTTCTTCAAATGATGCTTTGTCCTCCAAACTTTACAACAAACAACATGCTGAGGATAGAAACACTTTCTGCTTGTCTTTGGCATTTTTATTTGCAGCTTGCTGTAAATATGAACACAAATCTGTTTATTCTCAACACTGAACTGGAGATGACACAAACAAACATAAGCTGCAGTTTTGCTTGGACTGGATCACACACTGTTTCAAGCAACGTGAAGTTTCAAGAGTTTGGCTCCATGTTTGGCTGCAGTACGATACATGTGCTGCAGATGGCGCTCACTGACAAGTCCATCTGAAGGCGTGTGGAAACAGCTGCTGGGAAAAAACACACATATGTTTGGCCAACGTGGCAATTTGTGAGTCCAAAAATTGTTGGGGAAGATGTCCTGAACGTGGCTCGTTGGTCTAGGGGTATGATTCTCGCTTAGGGTGCGAGAGGTCCCGGGTTCAAATCCCGGACGAGCCCAAATTATTGCTGCAAATAGTTCAAATCCCGGGTCAGAAAAAAGGAGAATAACTGCTGTCAGCACTGAGTGATCATTGAACCGGTTTTACATTTTAGTTTCTGTGGAAGTAAAATAAAACAGCTTGTCAGATGTTAGTCTGCAGATTATATCACATCAGATTATGTTCAAGAATACAAGACGAGAACTGAGAGAATAGATTAAAATAGATTAGAAAGCCTTGACTGTCACTGTACAAAGAATATAACGAGATGAGCGGTGCTATATTCATAAAATCAGAAAGACATAGTGTAGAACAGGCTGTATCGAGCTGTTGCATGTAAAAAAATAAATAGTGAGTTGCATCAAATAAGTAGTGTTGCACTAATAAAAAGTGGTTTGAAATATTTAATAAATAGCTGATTGCACTTGAAGAGAAAGACCGACAAAATATAAGAGAATTATATTTTAAATAAATGACAGCTCCGCATCAACATCCCATCAGTCTTATCCGGTTTATTACCGAGCAGGTTTTCACAAACAAGGAGTTTATTTCGGTGTTTTGATGCTTAGACAACAAACATAAATATAGAAAAAAAATGAAAGAGCTCGGCAGGAGATTGCAAAATATTATATATTCTAGTGGAAATGTGAAGGTTCAACGCATTAAAAATAAAAAGAATAAAGTTCAGAAAGACAGGCGTTAATTTTAATTTTACTGGTTTAACTAATCCAATAATAGTCATGAATAAATATGGCACCAGTGCAAACTGTGGGACGTCCCAGTGCAAACACATTTTAAACATATTATATAGATATAGATTTGTGATGCGGGAAGAAGGTCCTGAGGTTAATGTGACTGAGGTTCAGTATCAGACAGTAAACTTGAGCTCATGATCCAACAGTGTGAGGCTGCTGCAGTGCAGTGAGGCGCCTGCAGGTGGCGCTCAGACACCAGAGATGTTGAGTGGAGCTCTGCGCTCAGACTCCAGCTGCAGCTGCAGCACAGTGTGCAGACGACGTGGCATGTTCAGTACAGTCTGCAGCTCATGCTCATGTGTTCATGGCATGTGGCTCGTTGGTCTAGGGGTATGATTCTCGCTTAGGGTGCGAGAGGTCCCGGGTTCAAATCCCGGACGAGCCCAAAACTTTTCAATATAAGTATCAAAACATATAATTAGACATCAGGGCTCATTGTGAAAACTCAAAGTTAATGTGTGCAGCACAAAACACTTTGTGAACACACTGAAGATGAACTTCATGTGACACATGTCAGCTGTCAGCTCTCAGCTCTCAGCCAGGCAGCCTGCTGAAGCCAAGAGTTATAACTTATTTATGATTATTTTATCATAATTATAATTATTTACAAGTTATAATATTATGAACATATATCATGCTTTTGCTCCAGTCACATTATTCTACATTATTACCTCAGTGAAGGCATAAATCTTTAACCACAAACTGTCACATATAACCTTTATGTGTTCACTGATTATTTTTTGTTATCATCACTATTGAAGTTATTTATTTGTAAAGTGAACATCAGCTGCAAAAGCATTCACTGTAATTACATACCTTGGTTCTCACACTCTTTTGATACTGAAAACTAAATGTGTATAAATAATAATAAAAATAATAATCACATAAGGAGAAACAAAAAGAGCAGCTATATATAAAGGAATGCAAGTTAAAATACAAGATGAAATGGAAAGACAGGATGTAACAGGAGTGTGCTGTAGAGAAATGCATCTTCTTATCAGGTTTTCACAGGTTGAATGGAACAAATATGGATCAACATTATAGGTTTGAACTGAGCCAACACGTCTGTGGCACGTTTAATCTAATCTATATTTGAAAAAGTCGTCCTTATTTACTCACAGCACCAGCTGCGTATGGAGATCGATGTGTCTCAGTATTATTTTGTGCAAACACATTAACAATCTGTGTGTTAATATGAAATCTGTAAATATAAAACACTTTCCCCTCACACACACACAAAATCCAGCAAAATTAGAAATATATATTTTGCAAACATCAAACAGATCTGCAAATGAAACAAATCTGTGAATATGTTTAATTATTTTACAAATATATATAAAGTATCTGTGAGTATCTTCCTCACACTTACAACTTTCTGTGCTTCAGGATTTGCATTTTATTTTTTAATGATTAAATGTATTAATGTATTTGCGGGTCTTTTTTGAGATTCCCAAAATATATTTGTTAGTTTTCACATTTTTTCTGTATTTCTGGATTTTTAAAAAACTATATTTACAGGTTGCACATTTACACGCTGGCTGTTCCTTTAATCACACAAATAATATTTTGAGACAAATCAAACTCATATTCAAATATTTGAAGTTTTATATTTGCAAAATAGTTTTTAGAGTTAACAAATCTGTGTGTGTGTGTGTGTGTGTGTGTGTGTGTGTGTGAAAGGTGTTTTATATTTACAGATCGCACTTTAACAGATGGTTTGTCGATCTGTTGACACAGATAATATTGACACAAATCTCTCTCCGTACCAGGAAATCATTAGCTGCACTCTGTAGTCCAAAAACTCAGTTTCCCGGCAACCCATCTATTTCCGCTCCTGCGCACAACCGCCCGGCTTCTCCGTTGAGCGTCAGTGCCATGACAACAGGACGATGGCCGCACGCAGAGGATGAGAAATGTGATTTGTGTGTGAAGAGGAGTCACAGACCTTCATCTCTAACGGCCCGGCTCGTGTGTGTGAAGGTAAGAAAGACCCGGAAATGACCCGGAGTGTGTTTATGTCACGAGCGGAGCGACCCCGCGCTTCACCTGCTGCTAGCTAACCTCACTGTCCAGGTGAGCTGCAGAGCTAACAGGCTAACTAGCCGCCTAAGCTACAGTCAATTTGTTAGCAGCGAGCTAATTCGCCTGAGACTCGGTGTGTGATGTGTGTGAGAGGTTCACTGTCCTGCGTGTGTTGCTCAGTCTCAGAGGAGTCAGTGAACACAACACGAGTGTCCAACAGGTGTCTGCTCGCTGCTCACGTGCCGTCAAAGCCGCGCAGGACCCGAAGTTACAGCTCAACTCATTAACTCGTTAATTTCTTTCTCTGCTCACCGAGTGTGTGCTGCGGCTTCAGGCTGGACGAATCACGTCCTGCTATTAAAACCCTTTAAACTAGCCTGTAACTTAGAAACACACTCATTTCATCTCTGAGCTGAAACATTGTTTTTAAAGGATTGATATCAAGGATGTGCGTCAGGACGCGGGAGGCTCTTGTTGATTTTGTTTCATGGTGTGACAAAAACTACTTAGACTTGAATGTGTCCAAAACTAAGAAGCTTATAGTTGAATTTAGACGCAACAAAGCCCAGCTGCAGGTTGCACCACCAGCCAGGGTTCAACTGTGGAAACGGTGCCGTCATTTAAATATCTAGACACCTGTTTTGATGAGAAGCTGCAGTGTGATGTGAACACTGAAGTGAGGGCAACACAGACTTCACCTTCTCCGCAAACTAAACTCTTTTTCTGTCAGTCCTGCTATTCTTTGTCGTTTTTATCAGTCTTTTATCGAGAGTGTGTTTCTCCTTCACCTGCTGCTGGTTCCTCAGCCTCACGCTGAGAGATAAAACAGCTGGTACAGCGTTATTAAAACATGTTCCAAGATCACAGCAGTGAAACTGTCCAGCTTCAAACTTTGAGGAAGGCAAACAGCATTTTGTCTCCTGGTCATGTGCTTTCAGGTGAATTCTCTAAGTTGTCCTCAGGTCGCCACTATGTCTCACCTGTCTGTAAGACTAACTGTTTTTGAAATCTTTTACTCCCTCTGCTATTCACCTCTTAAATTCTTTATAATGATTTTATTCCTTTTACGACATGTAGCCCTCGACATTCTATTTATTCATGTATCTTATCTACTGTATCCTAATGTGTATCCTAATGTATGCAAGCTGTTCAAACCAGTTGCACCTGGTGGGAATAATAAAGTTGTCTGTATCTGTATATGTTTGAAAAAATGATTAAAATAAAATATATATAAAGAAATTAATTAATTTAATATTTACATTGTCAGAGCTGCCAGCAAACATCTGCAGACAACTCTAAACAATTAAAAAATGTGTTTATTAAAGCCTTCAGAATCTAAAACTATGTACTGATAACACTGGTGTCAAAATATACTTCTCTAATCGTCTTTGGTTTAAAATAGCTTTTTCATAAATATGTTGGCCCTCTAAAGATTTATGTCAACTCTGTCAGATTTCTACAAAGACGTAATTTAATTGGGTGTAAAAGAGGGTCGCAGTATCTCAATGACTCCTGTCTCACTGTCTGGTTTCCAAGAAGGTGTGAATGCTGCTCAGGTACCACTAAGATTTGTCTTTTTCTTTATAACTTTATTAAATAATATTGCTGTCAGGTGTGTCTCAGCCATAACAGGACAAACCCCAACCCTTCAGAATCCAAACTGAGTAAGAAAGAGTATTTCTATGATCATTAAGAAAACTCTTGGCAACTTTGAAAAATTAAATGGCTCCTCACAACGACCGCTGTGAAATTAATAAATATATAACTTTTTGTCAACTCTGTCAGCTCTGACCTCTGACATCCATCATGTATGATACTGAAGAACTAAATAAATCACTGGAGGTTGGCTCATTACAAGGTTTAAAAGTTGAGACTTTGATCTTTCGAATATATTTTCCAGCCTAACTCAATAGTAAAAATAATGATAAAAGGTTTTGTCCAAGTTCTCAACAGTGAGTGATATTTAAGACAACAGAGTTGACACAAAAGACTTTTATTCAACCTGAATAACAAGAGTGAAACTTGGCGTGAGACAGCACAGCACATAATAAGAGCTAAAAATGTGTGTTTGTTAACGTACAGAAAAAAACCCTTAATACACTAAGATATACGGGATGCATGACATCACAGATTTCTGCCTTTCTCGTATATAAACACACGATTTATAAACATGAAGTGATAGTGTATATGCTGTATCATGCTTTTGTTAAACATACATTTATTCCACATAATAACGCAGCAAATGTTAAATTACCATACAGTTTAATGTCATTTATAGCCTGTAGTACGGTTAACTCACACACTGCTGTGGCTTTAATCAATTTATTTAGTTTTCATCACTTTTACAAGTTGAATAAAAGTGTAATTTCTGCACATTAAGTTTTATCATAGATTTGAAATTGAGCCAACATCTGCCTACACCATGATGCTTTTAATCAAAAATCTCAGTAAAGCTCAGTTTTCTCCCTGAATTAAATGGTCAAGGAGCTGAAACTGACCGCTTCATTTCAACTGCTCGTTACCATCCAGTCCACCCACTTCTTCAGTTTTTATATTTGTAAGCTTGTGATAAAAAGCAGCTACAAACTGCACTTGTGAAGTTTATAGCTCGACTGATACTGGATTTTTGGGTCCGATATCTTTATTAAGTGTAAAGAGAGTAATAAATTCTGATATTGACATATTGGCGGATATTACTTATACGTCACACACGTTTACACAACCAAGCCTTGTGACAAAGAAATGCATTCCAGGCGGGAAATTTTACAGTTTAACAATAAACTTTACTGTTAAAAATGACATCAGTGCACTGAGGCAGTGAACTTCATTGAAGATTTCACAATTGTAGATGATCCAGAGCATCTTTTTCTGCATTAGGTTCTGTTAAAAAAAAAAGTTTTCACATCGATGTGTATCAGACATCAAATAAACTGATCACAGACACATCTGTGAGAGGCCAGTATCAGTCGAACCCTGCTCGACAGTTTGATGTGACACTGGATAGAGATAGATAGAGTTAGTTGAGGCAGATCTTACAGATTTAAACTGGTGAAGACGAGCTGTGAAAAGTGCAGGTGATGTAAAACAGGATGTGCTGAGGAAAGTCAGCAAAGCAGAGAGCCAAGCAGCCAGTCACAGGATAATACAATGAGTCCATTAGACTGTTAGAAATGAAGCTGCTGTAATAATAAGTGAGTAGCTGCACAGAGATCTGCACCATCACGTCTTCCTGCTTGTCTCTCTGCTGTCACCTGGAGAAGGATTATTACTGCTGCAGCTAACAGTCCTGTATCCTCGCAGGACAATCAGACGACTCTTTGTGCCTGTGAACGCAGCAAGTGTTTGATGTGTTTTAAAGTGAAAATGATGAGACTTTAAATCTGTCAAAACCTTTCACTCTTGTATTAAATTGTGTGTAGTAGGTGTAATATCCCTTTAACACTGCTCAGGTCTGTATTGTCCTGCAGACGGGAGGGATTCCCTTTGTGGATTAGCTGCCTGTTCCACCTGCTCAGCACTTAGCGAGGAGAAAAGCTGCTTGCCCCCCCTTCATTCCCCATCAACTCTTATACTCACAATCCTGGGGTCATGTGACTCGTCTTCTGGTCTCCAATTGGCTGCAGGTGTCAGTGTGGTGCATCGAGCAGTGAGAGCCTGATGGGCCAGAGGATGAAACTTGCCCTTTCTGCTGTGGTGCCCTACAGCAAGGCACCGAACCACCCAGCTACTCTACTGTTTAATACACACTCTTTGTGCCTTTGTTCATCAGTCAGTCAGTCAGTCCGTCTTTGTTCCACATTATAAATTAAAGGACTAAATTTTAATTGAAAAGCGACACCACAGAGAAAACAGACATCTGTTGTCAGCTGAAGAGATGTAACCCTCTTTCTCTCTCTGTCCAACCAGAGGCAGCATGTCTCTGTTCAAGGCCCGTGATTGGTGGTCGGCAGCGCTTGGCGAGGGCGAGGAGTTTGACCAGGGATGCCTGTGTGTCGGGGACGTGGACAACAGTGGCAGCGGACATGGTCAGTGTGAAGCCAGGAAGCAACACACCAACCACCGCACATCATCTTTACTGCAGGACGTGAACTGTGTCCACGTCAGGGAAGAGACGCAGAATAATCACAGATTAAACACAGAACCTTTAATCTGATGACAAAGACACAAAAACCAATCAGTCAATAATTTAGATCAGATATCTGTTTTTACAGACGTGACAGAAATCAAACAGAAGACTGTGAGCAGACGTGATGTTTTTATTTATTTTTTAATCATGCATCGTGCGAGAACTTGATGCATAATTCTTTTGAAACACTGACATGATCGTAGTGTTTACTGTTTTGGAAGGATGCACATACACTTTATGACGACATCTAACTTTTACCTGGAGATTGCTTCATGTTGCTGCCTGAGCACATTTACTGTCAGTGTTTAGAACTAGGAGCCAAAATGTCGGCACAGCTCATGGAAGATATAACAAATCTCTGCTCTGTTCTCTGTGTGAAGATGTCACCCCTTATTTTATCAGATTACTTCAGACTGGGTAGATAAGACTTATTATAGTCTGTATTTAAATTGTCAAACTTTATGTTGATGAATAAATAAGAATAATGTGATGCTGTTCAGGCCCTTTGAGCTCTTGAGTGGCTGCTGTCAGGGTAAAAACCACCCTCCTGACTTACTTCATACAGTAACAGTCCTCTGTGTTTATAACGTTACAGATAAGGTGGTGGTGGGCAGCTACATGGGGATGCTGCGGATCTTCTCCCCACACACCAGTAAGTCCAGTGAGGGAGGAGTGGCTGACGCCCTGCTGCTGGAAGTCCAGCTTCAAAACGCCATCATCCAGGTGGAAGTGGGCAAGTTTGTCTCGTAAGTAGACTGCACACACCGGGACTGATGAAGGGTTAAAATAGACTGATGTACTGCAGCTGTGGTGGACTGTCGAGTGTTGTACGTAAAATATTACATTTAACTTGACACTGTGATTAATAGGACAAAAGTTCTGATTAGACAGAAGGTACATTTCAGATGTTGAAATGAATGTAGGACACAGGAAGTTGTGTCACTAGTTGTAGTAATGGATACGTTAGTGTTTAGACAGTGTGGATATCACTGGTTCTCCTGCTGGTTTCAGTCTTAACACGCTGCCGCTCCTGATAAATGAAGTGACTACAGATCTGTGCTGTGACACCGGGATCATTGATGGTGCTGCTAATCTCCCTCTGCCTCCCCTCCTCCCTCCTCCCTCCCTCTCTGGCTGCCTTCCTGTACGTGATACGGTGTTAATGTTTAGTAGGTCAAATTGGCATTAGCTTAAGGCAGCGAGCACCAGGAAGCAACTTTAAATCACTGTCTCACGAAGACAGAGCTCTGCCTCAGTGTCTCAGGACAGATAACAGATTATACTTCTCTGATGAATTAAAGATGCAAACATGCAAATAGAAACATCAAATCTTGGACCATTTGTTGGCTGCAGCTAACACACACACACCATATTCACTTTATTAATTTAAGTTTTTAATGAACTGATGAATCTTTTATTATGTAAACATCATTAAGTGGAGACAACTCCGAAACAGTTTACAGTGATAAAAAACAAAGACAATGAATTTAGAGTGTTTTAATGTTTTTACTTGTTCAGTCACTCTCTGTTTGTTGTGATGGATAGTCACAGGGACATTGATCCATTTATAGCTTCCACACCTGCACTTATCAGGGCCGTGTCCACCAAAGTGTTTTTTTTTGTCTGAGCTCAGTGATTTTCAAATTCTTTGCAAAGGGAGAGTCGCGCATTTACGCTCTGCTACAAACACCAGCAGGGTGACAAGACACCGAGCGTTTATTCTGCGCGGTGTGTCCCACAGCGTCGGCCCTTTTTTTTGGCTGATTCAGCACGTCGGTGTTGGCGACTGTGGAGCACGTCAGTGAATGAAATCACTCCGATTGTCAGCTGAGCTCAGGTTATGAGAAGAGGAGCGTCAGTGAGTAAAGGAGGAGCTAAAGTCCAGAGGGAGTGAGACCAAACCAACTTGTTCCATAAGATCAGATTATTTTTCTCTATAGCAGAAACATTTCCTGATGGTTTGTGTTATTGTTCACTGGCGCACGGTATATATGCTCTGATTGTGTTGTTCATGTGCTAACTGGCTAACTAGCATCAAGACGCTCTTCCTGTTTACCTTTTTCAATGATGAATACAGACGACCGCCGTCTGCTGCTGTGAGAGTAACTTCCTGTCAGCAGGTGCAGAGTGTGCGTGCTGGTTGGCTGTCATCTTAAGTCTTTCTGATGTGTTCATGTGCAGCTTTTTGGCTGAGACACAGGTGACATGAGGCGACACAGTTGTTGGTTTTCGTTTCTCCTAGTTTTATGAAGTTGGTTTGGTGTGTCTGGGCCTCAACACTATTTAAAGTCAAGAAGGCCTCATGGCCCCCCTTGAAGTTTTGGCGCCCCCCAGTAGAGGTTGGGACACCCAGGTTGGGAGGCAGTGGATTACAGGACACATGCTGCGTGCGCTGCGGCCACCCTGACAGCCGTACCCCTGTTTGTGTTTCATATGTGTGCTGCTGCGCTGCACAGTCTCAGGTCTTTATTTAACTCTGTGTCTTGACCTTCTGTGAATTATACGCAGTCATAGTATAGCTTATAATATAGCCTGACTTTAAAGTGCGGGGCAGAAACACCCATTCATAACTCACCACACTGCTTTTTCATTCATACAAAAACCATCCCTGCTGTTTCTTACCACCACATTAACATGTCTTTTTATTCCCCTGCAATGCATGCTAACCCAAAACCACCATGTCAGGAGGTTCTCTCCCTCGTCATGATTTAGCACGATCTATCAGCCACCCAGCGGCCCAAACATAGTTGTGTTTATAATGTCGGGCTAACCACTGAGTTGCTAGCATAGTTGTTGGGACCCAAGGGCCCCATCCTGCTTTGTTATTTCACTGCATAATTAGATCTTCAGAGCTGACCCCCTCAGAGTCAAGGCCGAGTGTAATGTGCAAATGCCTCCAGTAAAAATGACTTGCGTTGGAGCGACGATGATTAAGTGACCCCTCGCAGCCAAAAGTATGTGACAGAGGGGAAGAGGAGGGATAGAGGGAGGAAAGGAATGATGTGGGATGACAGGATCGTGCTGATATGTCACTTAGTGGGCAGTTTGATCCACTTCATACTTAGCTAAGCGGGAAATGGAACACACTGAACCCCATGCCCTTTGGTAAACCCCATTTTTGTAACTTCAAAATGCCTCAAGCCTCAAAGATTCACTAGCACGAGTCACTTTCAGGACACTGGAACTACTGACGCTGTTTGTGCCTTTGGTCCAAATAAACCCTCGATTCACTGTTAGATGTGAAAATCGAATTATTTTTCCCGCAGTCTCTCTATTTTTGAAAACCTGTCCATACCCATAAAGCTCAGTACCAGAACCGACCTGCTACCCGCCATTATGTCTCAGTCAAAGCTGCACCTGTTCATAGAAAGTCCAGCAACCCGACCTGCACCTGTGACTAAACCCACACAGGCTACAGTCACTCACACTACGCTGGTTTCTCTGTTCTTCAATTACAAATCCAGCTGAGGGGACGTCTCTTTGAAAACATTTTTTTTAAATGGAGGTTTGGTTAAAAAGTCTCCCTTTTGAAAAATAACTAAAATAAAATTGAGATTCTGTCCAGGTGCATTTCTTTCAATATCATAAGCTGAATCGTTAAAAGAGCCGACATGTTTCAACCACTCTAAGTCTCCATCAACAAACAATAGGATAGGAACAACCAATCAGAGGCAGTTACATGTCCCAGATAATAAATAACATGACAGCTTGGAAAATAATAAAAAATAAAAGGCATCATTTACACTGTTTAGCTTGTTTTAGTTAAAACTTTACTGCACTGAATTAGTGATAGAAACAGGTAGGCAGACATTTCAAAACTGAAACCATGTCAGAGTTTTATCATCGGCTGAAGACACTATTCATCTCAGACATCCACATGAACAATAGACAGTTCCCAAACTCATGTTAGAAAATTAGGATGACCCCAACATTTAAAAAACATTCAAACTGTGTTCAGTGTTCTCTTTTACATGAGGCATTTACAAATATTTGATGAATGATCCAGACCCTCAGAGTGGGGAAGCTTGCCGTATATTAAAGTTAATCTTCCTGGTGGTTGATCTTAAAGGGATAATTCAGGTTTTTTGGAGCAGTATTGTTAAGATACTTCAGAGAGGCAGCAGTATTGGCAGTATGGCTGTGGACGGGGACAGCAGCAAAATGTATTTTCGACACCTAAAAAAAACTCAGTATCAGTTGAAGTGTACGCTCTACTGAGAGTATTTTCACTGTTCTGTCAGACTTTGTGAAGTAACCTTTTTAAACACTGAAGTCACACAAGAACACAAACAAACTGACGGAGGCGGCAGCAGCTCCTGTGTTCAGTGCTGTTAAATCACTGTTATTCTCTGTGGAGTCTGGCTTTGAAGAGAGCGATATAACGGATTCATTTTCCTTCTGACAGAAGATAAAGCAGTGAAATATTCCACATATAACACACACTTAAACTGGTTATGATTTTTTTGGTGGCTATAATAGCTTTTGTTGCTGCTCCCGTCCACAGCAGTTCATCGCTTAGCTTCTGTGTCGGATGTTTCCAAACTGGGTGTGTGCCGACTGACATCTACTGTCGCTAACACACTGTCTATGGATAAGTACCTCAAACAATCAAAAAAAATCTCAACTATCCCTTTAAACATACAGAGGGGTTTGTCAAGCTTTGACAAAGCAGCACAAGCCAGTAATGTTTCACTGATTGCAGTCGTGCTGTCACTTGTTGTGCACTTCACTGTGCTGACTGACAGGTTATTCTTCAAAATGTGAGAGGTCTTTAATTTGCCAGATGAGCGTGTCACATGGAGCCTGCCTGTGACATCTGGTGACACCTCGACACATCCAGTCCTGTTAGCTGTGTTTGTTACATGTCGATGCTCGTACATGGAGCCTCTCACCTTTTGTAGCAAAGTATTCTGGGAAGTTGAGTCCTCTCTCAACAAGGACCGTGTCCCCCTCCACCAGGAAAGTGACAGGATTATTCTATTAGGAACTCTGATTGACTGATACTGTGGTCGTGTTAATACCAGGCACTGAGAGATGTTTGTCGCTCTATGAAGATGTTGATGAAATCTGAGATGCATCTTACACTGTTGAAGAGTCAGATTCTCTCTGTCAGTGAATCAGACATTTCAAACACTGCAACATAACATTTAGTCAGTCATGGAAAATGGCAGAAATATACACCTGGACTGGTAACACAAAACCAGCTGAGTGAGGCCAAGGTGCAGGTTCACGCACACAGCACAGAGCTGGTTGTCAGGCTGTGCTGTGGAGGTTTTGAGTGTCCAGGCTGTTGAGGTGTAAAACACATCACAGCTGAAGAACGACTGAAACCCAGCAGAGGTGTTCTGCTTTACTCGTAGACCTTCAGTTTATTCTCCAGTTTTCTGATGTAGTTTTTCAGGGCAGCGTTTTCACTGAGCAGGTCCTCGATGTCCTTCATGGACAGATCTGTCCCCACTGATGTGCTGTTGTGTCTGGGGCCTTCAGGTTCGATCTGCATCACAGTGACAGGCCCCGCCTCAGGACGTGTTGGTGCCGAAGCCGCTCGCTTCACTGACTTACAGTATCTCTCTGTTCCTTTCACTCTCTGAGGTTTGTGAAGCAGCTTTGAGGGGGCGTAGTCAGGATGGAGAGGGTCATCTGACGGCCTCCCTACGAAACATACAACAGGAGATGATTCTGGTTTTATGTTTTATTTTGTGGAAGTGAATTTAGGATGTTGGAGTGAAGCATTCACAGCAGTTAAAATCTTTATAGTGTGTTTACCTGTTAGAATTAAAGTTTTAGAGAGACAGAGACGTCTGTGCATCATTCAGCTCCTGGTTAAAAACCTCCTGAACAATGAACACTGAAGGAATTATAAGCAGGAGAAGTTTCAGCTGGTTGCAGTGTGTAGCCCCGGCCCGACCACTTTCTAACTCACAATAAAAATCAATTGATTCACACTGGGATTTTTATAATATAGAACTATGGCACCAGAGGGCATGAAACACATCAAAGCTTAAACTAGTGCCAAGTGAGGATCTCTTGGACCGCAGAAGAGATCCAGAAACACTTCTGTGCACAGCTGACCTGTGCAGTTGAGTGTCCTTGTCCTCAATCTCACACACTGGACCTTTAGATTAAATGTACATGTGACGTGGATTTGACACATATATCACTAGTGACCACAAGCTGTTAAATCTTACAGGTGTAAAATAATAGGAACAACATGATGGAAAATGTCTCCAGTGATGATTCAACATGGTTTGTAGTTTTACGGCAACCGTGCTCATCGTTTATTTACCTCACACACACACACACACCTAAAGCTAACGGTAGCTAACCGTGTGTCCACAGAGCGACATGTCAGTGTGTGTGAGACACACAGCGGGACTCACCGGTGATGAAGTGAGTGCTGCAGACTCTGGAGTTCACTGACGGAGTCCAGTCCTCGCGCCTGACCGCAGCGGTCCACGCCTCGCGCTGCTGAGCGTCTTTAGGAAAGCGGAAGACTTTAATCTGAGACATTAGGTTAGTGCCTGGTCTGAGGGAGCATCCGACCACCGAGCAGCACGGGCCCAACACCAGCTTGGCCATTTCCCACCGCGGACACGACTGAGCTGCTCGCAGGAGCTGCAGGGGCTGCACCGGAAGTCCCGCGGAGCAGCGATGTCGTTTCCTAGCAACCGGAGTTCTGTTGCCGGGGCAACAGCTTCGGTCCTTGTTTATTTCCTGTCAGCTGGTTACTGCAGCAACAAACAGGTGACACAAAGGGACCTTTGTGAAGGAGGGTGAAGGGCTGATGCTCAGGTACAAGGATATTTACTCCTCATGTGAAAGTGACAAGTATAATTTGAGGAACGACAAGTAAAAATGTTCTGGTAGTAGTAAAAAGGGAGTGTTCTTTATTTGTCAGAGGAGGTTTCTTTTTAAAATTCTGACCCTCCTGGAAGCTACAAATATTTCTCCCTGAGCCTCCCTGAGTGACTGCAGGGAAATGTATGACCATCCCTGTCATAAATTAGTTCATTAGATGTTTAAAACCTACCGTTTGATGTTTGAAAGGTAAAAGTTGAAGACGAAATCCTGTAGTTGAAAAAAAGCCTCAGAGTTTCACTGTTTTCAAACAGTTTATTTTTGCCAAATTAAAAAAAAAAAATGAAAGTGATTTTGATGAAATATCAATATTTTAAGATCGGATTTGGTTATGATTTTTCGCTAACAGAAGCATTTGTCACACAATGTGTCAGAGGACCATCGGAAATGTGGAAATCCAATGATAATTTATGTTTTTACAGTTTCTGGCTCTGATAAATGGTGTAATTTTGGCAGCAGAAGGTATCATACCTTCAAAATGTGTGAGAGCATGTCTCCTTGAAAAAGCTGCAGTAAAATAAATACAGTGTACAACAATTTAAATTTGTATGCCCTTCCCCAGTCACTCCCCAGTGCTTAAACAATTATTATTTAACATGCCTCTCCCTTTTTGCACCCTCCACTCTCCCCTCATATATAGTAAACAGTCCCTCAGGACAAATTGAATAAAAGAAGTGCACTAGCTGATTATACTTTATCTTTTTAATGAAGTAGAGCAGGTAAGCTAATCAAACAGTTAAAGATAGCTTATACATTTAATATATGAACAATCTCCCACTTTTCCTTATGATAACATCAAAGATTAACAAAACACATTAAAGCTCCAGTGTGTAGGATTTAGGGAGATGCATTTGCACAAATGTAGAGCAGGTCCTCGTCTACAGAGATCACCATGTTGCACCGCCATGTTTCTACAGTAGCCCAGAACGGACAAACCAAACACTGACTCTAGATTGAGACATTTATGTTTTTGTATGTGCCTCTTAAAAAGCTTCATTCAGTGTTTTTACCTGTTTAAATCACCTGTTTGTTTCTGAGACGAGGAGGCCTCTGTGGCTACTTCAGCTCCTGATCAGTTCAGTGTTTTTCTGGAGGCACAGCAGCACGTCTTCACGTAACTGTTGTCTTATTTAGATTTTCTTATAAAAAGTGCAGACACATGTGATCAGGATTTGTTTCTAGCAGCTGCCTCTTGTTTTGAGTTTTGCTGCATCATCGTTGCATCGCGGTCCAAAAACGGGGTGCTTCTTTTTCCTCCAGGCCGCTGGTGTCTGCAGGAGAGTTGCTCCTCGTGTGCTCGTTTCCCCTTCTTAGCTAAGTAACTCAAAGTCTACTTTCCGTTGTGGAGCCCTCGTGCGCAAGTCTCACCCTCTCTGCAGATGTACAGAAATACTTGGTTTAAACAGGGTGAATAGACATGAAAAATAAAAGCTTCACAGCATTCAGGTGCTGATTCATAATTCAAATGTCAGTGTCATGAATGAAGCGTCAGAGCTTTGAAGGATACAGTCCTGCAGAATAATTCTACTTTTACCAATTGTTGCAGCAGGGGACAAAACTGTTGTCACCTTGGTGACATTTCCAGAATTGTAAAATCCATCCTGATGGTAAAAACAACCAGCTGTGCAGTACCAGCTGGGCATCTGATGAGCCTTCACACTGCACCAACTATTTCTCAAACCTTTCTGTGTTGTTGTTCCACCAGTACCAGAACAGCACATCCCCACCAGTACAGACCCGTGTGTGTTTTTAGAGAATGTTTTTGGTGTGAACACCCGGTGAAGCTGGCAGAAGAATCTCACAACATTAAACTGTATGTTTGAGCCAGATGAGCCCCGACAACCAGAATCAAACCAAGCTTCCCCTGTCTGTTAAACTACACGAGCACTGAACCCTTCACCCCGGCAGCTTTACTTCAGCCATCGATCTGAACACGATACCTCCCATCATCTTGCTGTGGGTACACAGGAACCTTCCAGAGAGCGAGGTTTCTGGGAAAAGCTCTGGTGGTTTGCCTCGAGGGCTTCCCACGTCATCACGCTGGAAGCAGAATCCAACTAAATCAGTCTGTTTGGAAGACGTCGTGTTTAGTTACCTGCGGTTTTCGGCATTCTTCAGAGACGGGTGGGCATTTTGGAGGCCGGCCCTCGACACAGAGGCACGTTGTAAATATTGTCAGGGCAGACGGAGGTGGGCAGATGGTGAAAGGTTTTGTTTCAGCACTGACTTGAGTGGTTTTCCACGGAAGAAAGAAAACTTGTGGGATCCAGTTTCCTCCTCCCTTGTTGTTCTTCTCTCAACAAACATTACACAGCGGGTGAAAAAGTTAGTGAGACAGCAGTTGTTCTGCGTCCAGAGAGTGGATGGATTCCTCCACTGTGGCTTTGTGGTAAAGTAAATAAGTGAAAATCTAGGATCAGCATCACTGAGACCGTCATCCACACCTCAAACCAAAACCAATCCACCAGCTGTTACAGTAATTATTTTAGAAGTATGAGTTAAAATATGAATGAATACCACCCTTTGCTGAGAACACAGGAAGCATCTGCCCTGCTGAGGCGTCCTCAGCTGCTGCATGGAGCTGCTGCGGCTCTGTGAGTGACCTCTGACCTCTCACGTCCTCGTGGAGTCACATTAGATGGATCACAGTTAAACTCTGTTTGGACTTTGGAGAGGAAATATCATCCCATTGTTTTTCTGTTGATGATGGTTCTGATTGTAGTTGTATTATAACTGTTGTGGAACAGTTTGTAGGTGGTGTTTATCTTGTTTGTTTGGGTTTCTGGAAATTGCCTAAATCCTGCATTATTTTAAATCTGGGATCAACCATGTAAAGCACTGTGTATATATAAAGTTTATTATTCTTATCAGTATTAACACATGACTTTTTCTTCTCCTCAGGTGTTCAGAGCTTCTTCATCTGCCTGTTCTTCACCCCAGGAAGCTGTCAGTCTACTCTGTGTCAGGTAACACACATGCATGCAAACACAAACAGCTGACTGCTTCTTCTGTCGTCTTCTCTGTGTTGCCTCGCACTTTGAATGAGTGATGAATGACTTAATGTTAAGTAACTTTCACACACAAACTCAGCATACTGATGTTTTCTGATGTGTGGACGCAGGCACTGCAGGGAACGTGGAGCACGGTGACCAGTACCAGCTGAAGTTGGTTTATGAGCACAACCTGCAGAGAACAGCCTGCAACATGACCTACGGCACCTTCGGAGGAGTCACAGGTACGATGGACATTTTAAACGCTGTGTTTGGCTGCGTGTTACAGCTGAGGTGGGAGAGCATTTTGCCAACTGGATACTCTCTGCACCAGAGTCTTTCTTTACCAGCTGAAACAACATTGCAACAGCTGGTATCGTGTGTGTGTGTGTGTGTGTGTGTGTGTGTGTGTGTGTGTGTGTGTGTGTGTGTGTGTGTGTGTCATCATGGCAAAAGGTGGTCCTGGAGGCACCTGTAATTGTGGGAACGATACCTCAGAAGCTGCCACGAGTATTTTGCCAGGTGTTTAAGTCTGTGTGAATGCAGACAGATTTTTTCACCATGATAGTTTCGTGACCGTGCAAGCTGCACTCACAAAACTTTACAGATGTGTAGTGGAGATCAAAATAAGGACACAGTTTTACGATGGGTGTGGTCTGAGCAAAGGGGCAGGAGGTAGGGAGTGCCCTGCCACTGTACGCCCCTGGCCCACGTTCGATTTGAGTCGCAGATCTCTGTATCGCTGCCGGAGTGACCTCATCACAAGATTTGTGTTTGTCTAAGTGAGTGTAAACAGTCTAACCACATCCGAACCTACTAAGCAAATAAACTCAGGTGATCAGAAAAAAACGTCATTCATATAGCTCTGGGATTTAAGTGTATCTTCGGACTGTTGGAGAACAGATCAGGAGAGATTTATAACAGCCAGGAGTCACACAGGAATGTTTGTGCAGAATTACATCTCTTGGTATCATCGTGAAAAAATATAAATATTAATTTTTTACGCAGTACTTCCTGTTTCTGTTTCTAAATAAAAGCCCTCCTGCGGACAGAATCCCTTCACTTCTTAACACGAGGCTTTTAATGTGAAATAATTGCAGGGTGCGGGTGACGATGCAGCGGCTGCACCATAAATTAGGCGTACTGGCCTTTAACTGTAGGAATACAGTTCTCATAAGGGCCTGTGTCCACATAGCGTTTTTTTTAATGTCTCCTAATGAGAAGTGAGAGTATGTGGCTGCATGCAGAGAAAAAGTGCTGCTCTCATCATCTTATTTCAGAGTGCTCTGCCTTTTTTGTGCAGTCGCTCCAAGCTGAGCACTTTAAGATGAAAATCTCTGAACTTTTCAGGAAGGCAACAGTGACGTCACTGCTGCGTCTTTAGCAAGGCAACAGTCTCTGTGGACACAGACCCTCACTGCAGGCAGCTCTGCAGCAGCACCACTGTCTGTGTGAACACTGCACACCGGCGAGCATTTAGAGATGACTCTGCGTTCTAGTGCGGATGGAGATATTTTGTCAAACGAATGTCATGTGGACAGATAATTTCTTAAAAGGGAAAAACATATGTTTTATAAAATATCTGTATACGTGTAGACGGGGCCTCAGCTGTGATGCGTAGGGTTGGAGTCATGGGCCAGGATACGTCTTATGTCAGTGAGAGTCTGTGTTAGTGTGTGTGTGTGTGTGTGTGTGTGTGTGTGTGTGTGTGTGTGTGTGTGTGTGTGCGCGCTTGTGCCTTGGCAGCAGCAGCGACTGGCAGCTCTGGGCAAATACATAAAACTATAAAAGTCTGTAAGAGGAGAGCGAGTGAGAGACAGAGGGGTCATATAGCTGCTCGCTCTCTCCAGTCAATTGGGCTTTTGGAAAAACCAAGTAGGGGAAAGCCCTCGAGTCGTCAGGATCCAAGAACAACACACACACACACACACACACACACACACACACACACACACACACAGTCACTCACTCGCACAGGCAGACAGACACACTCACGGGGAACCCCCTTTAAAGCAGAGAAAATGGCATTTCCAAATAAAGGCTGTATTGTCAAGGTGTGTGTGTGTGTGTGTGTGTGTGAGAGTGTGTGTGTGTGAGAGAGAGAGAGAGAGAGAGAGAGAGGACAGAAATTGTCAGACTCTGTGGCCTGGCATGATGGACCTTTCATTCACTCCATGTTTACAGAGTCTGTATGTGTGTGTGTGTGTGTTTGATTGATAGAAAGAACAGAGTGGGCCCATTAAACCAATACCTTGGCCTGTGCTGAGTGCACGTGTGTAGTGCGGACCATGAACCTGGAAGTGTGTCCGTGAGTTTCCACGTGCTGTTTTCTGGTGGCGACACACTGTACAGCAGCATGTGAAGATGTCATGCGAGCTCTCGTGCGCCGTCTGTCTCTGTCCAACACACACACACACACACACACACACACACACGTGCAGTCTCAGTCCCTGACACATAGAAACACACATGCACACATACTTTGAAGTTTAGATGGACACATGTCGACATTTGAACATAAATGCGTGCACACACACAACCAACACATGTACTGATGCCTCACTATAACACACGCACACATATAGAGAGACAGATGGGGTTCATCCCAAAATCCCTCCTCAACTCCTCTATCATTGATCGCATGACCCAGATGTTGATCCTGAACCACCATCTCGAAGGACGTCTCAAGTCCTTAAATACACTCGGAGGAGTCGAGGAGAAGGAGGGGAGGATACATGAGTGTAGCCTTTGTCGAAGTCTTTTACCAACCGTCACACCGTCTTATTTATTATCAGTTATTGATTGGATGCAGCTGATCGGACTGATCTGATATGCCACAACATCAGTGGAGTTTGTTATCGGAGGGAAAACAGATAAGAGATTAAAGTCATCACTCCCACTCTGTAAACTTTGTTTCTGATTCACCATCGAGTTAAAAAAAGGACCAAAAACAACTTTCTTTATTTATTAGAAAGATTTTTCTATCACGATCTGTTATCGCTCATCAACTTTTGTTACAGAGACAGTTAAAGTCAGAGAGTCTGTCTGTCAGTGCGAAACACTTTTTACATCACTGATAGTCATTTCCATTCAGTCACACTGAGGCTGGTCAGTCCTGAGCGTCGGGTTGATGAGGTACAGAAATTTAATTTTCCTTGAAACATTTGGCCTGATACATAATTTCCAGTGTTTGACAGACACCATAATGATATTCTGGGTTATTAGATAATGAACTTACAATCAGAATATCAGGAAATACAGATTCAAATAAATCATAAGCTTTCTGTGCCTCTGACTGGCTCACAGCACACAGTATAAACACATCTGCAGGTGTTTGTTAAACAGACAAAACTCTGCTGCTCTGCCACCATTAAAAGTATCTTCAGCTGTTAATAAAACTGACTTGACAGTTGATCAGCTGCTGCCGTCATCAGAAATGGACGTCACTTTATTTGATACTTCAGAGGAAATGAGGTCTCATTTCTCTAAAGACATATCTCTTGTTTCCTCCCTCCTCACATCTTCTCCTCATATCTCTCCCTCGCGTCTTACGAGAGCACAGCTAAGAGGCGAGGGAGAGACACATCCCTCCTCTCCTCTCCTCTCCTCTCCTCTCGTCTCCTCTCCTCCTCTCCTCTCCTCTCCTCTCGTCTCCTCTCCTCCTCTCCTCTCCTCTCCTCTCCTCCTGCTCTTACCTGCTGTCACCATTAGATGGCGGTGCAGGCTGTTGAATAGCACTTATTAAATTTGAATGAATGGAATCCTGTGTCGCCTCTTGCAGGGAAATTCCCTCTCTTGACCCAGCTCTCAGAGGGAGGTCAGAGTTCAGCTCCAGAAGCTGCACTCACGGATCTGGTAGCGATTCAGTTCAGACCTCCAGGACGCTCCAGCAGCACGGAGATGTGTGTGACCAGCTCCTCAGCTTGAACCGCAGAAAAACCCTGCACATCAAGATATTTCAAATGCTTAAAACTATTTTTAAAACTCAACCTTTAGGTTTCAGTAGTCTTCAACAAAGCAGGTGACTCTCTTCAAATCATTTCCTTTTTGCAGCATCACGATAACAAGATAAGAATCTGACAAAGCAGAACTTCAGCAAAGTCGAAGTTTGGACCTCAAGAGAAAAAATGGTGTCAAAGCAGGTGCTGCTGCAGATCCTGTTCATGGTTTAACTCAGACCCAGATAGTTAAACGCAGACAATATGAATCTGTATCTCGAGGAAAGAAAGTTTCCTTTTTTCCTTTCTCCCAGTCTACTAATAATCTTGCAGCCCCTCAGATTCAACTCACAACCACTGCTGTAACTCAGAACGTTTCCTGCTCCCTGACCTATAATCTTTTTATAAGCACTTCCTAATGCTGACAGTACAAATGCATTTTATATAAACCACATATAGTAGGTTTTTATTCTTTTTCCTGCTGCAGTGTTTTAGTTTCCAAACCAGAATTATGATGACATGATCTTTGTTTCCTTCATTCTTTCATTAGACTGCTGTAGATACACTCACGGCTGAAATACATGGGAAACACATGTGGTACAACATGTCTGTGACAGCATGCCTGTAAACTGAAAGCCACCAGGAAAAAAGTGCTTTCTGCATCTTTGTATTGTTGCCCTTATCTGCTGTTTTCTATTGAGATGCTGCTAACTGTGCTTTGTAAAGTCATATAGCTCTGGGTATCCAGCAACCACTACCATCAGTTTCTCCTCCATTGGTTACCAACTGTAAACTTGAATCAAATCATCCGATTCGATTCGATTCAACATGAGGAGTTCAGAGTGCTCCAGCAAAAACGCCAGGCTATAGTGCAGAAACACAAGACACGCACCAACACCTAAACAATTACAAAAAGCCGCCTCCAGCTGCTAAAACACTTTGTGTGTGATTACGGCCTAAAGCTGTTACACTGACCATGAAAACCATGCTTGCCCGTGCAGGCATTGTGCAGCTCTTCTCTACTTTCTACTTACTTTCAGCTAGTCTAATTATTTTTCCTCTACACGCAGCTCTGCAGCCCTCATTGTACCAATGTGAAGCAGCAGAGCAACCTTTGTCTGTTCTTACATTTCACATGAAAATAAATTGGTGCATCCTGTCGTTAAAACCATACAGTTAATTAGCTTACACCTCCAAACCCTCCCTCAACATCGTGGACACAGAGGAGGTCGCTTCATTTGTCTCGTCCTTGTCGAGGTCATACGAGTTGTTTGAGTCGGGGAAGCTGCTCGAGCTCTCTTCACTGTTTCACACAGTTTACATGAAAATGAGCTGATCTCACGGCTGATTTGCTTCAGCGCGCTCGTAATGATTTGCAGACACATGCAACACTCATGCACAAACAAATGTAGAATAGTCCCCCACACACACACACACACACACACACACACACACACACACACACACACACACACTTGGTGGTAGCTCAGATGTCGGACCAACCAAATGTCTGAATCTGTAGTTTTGTGTGTGTGTGTGTGTGTGTGTGTGTGTGTGTGTGTCTTCAGCAGACAGTGTGGGACATCGCTCTGCTCTCCAATGTTCAAAGTGTGTTTGGCTTTAGAACGAGTGCGTGTGTGTGTGTGTGAGGGAGAGTTTTTGCAAGTTGCGTCTGCTCTTACACGTGAGAGTGTGTGTGTGTGTGTGTGTGTGTGTGTGTGTGTGTGTGTGTGTGTGTGTAGGTCTATAATAGCAGCCATTTAGCAGTGCTGTAGGCGCTGTAATAGCAGCAGCTCTGTACTAATACTGCTCTAATAGCTGGGCCGCCTTTGGGTTTGGGTCACATTCAGGCCACACACACACACACACACACACACACTGAGCATGGACTGGCCTTTTCGGCTTTGGTCAGACGCATATAGACACATACTCACACATAATCACACACAGAGGCCCTCGTGCACACAACAAATTGGCACACACTCCCTGCTCCACATACACACACACACACACACACATTCACATATACCTACACACTCGAGGCGAGGCTGTGCCGGCTGCAGTGTGCGGCCAGCCTCTGTGCTTTGTTGGCTGCTCCTTGTGCTTGTTCAACATGTCTTATTAATGACACTAATACAGGCCCGTTTCCTCCGCTGTGTCTGAGCGGCGGCGCTCTCATACAGGGCTCTTTGACACGTTATACCTGGGCGTGGGCGTGTGAAATTACACGTGCACTGTTGCTATAATGGCGCAGCCTGGCTCTCATTTTCAGCACGCAGCACTTTTTGTATTATTGATGATCCAGCGTTGTGTCGGGCCGTCTGAGTGTGTGTTGTTCTGACCCTGGCGCTGCTTTTCAGGGAGGGAAACGACCACCGGATATCTGACGAGTGTTTGTCTGGCAGGAATGTCGACTCCTCGAGTATCCAGCTGTTTCTGCAGTCCTGACAAAACAAAGCAGGTTTATAGTAAATTAAAGTTTTTGCCCAAAGACTCACAAAATATGTTGTAGGACAAATCACTGCGGCTGAAATCAGCTGCAAATGAAGTCGGATTTAGCTTTTATTGAAAGGTTCTTCCTGTTTTAAATCAGCTGTTCTGTTTGTTTTGAAGAGGAGGATATAATTCAGCTCCCCGTAAAACCTCTGAACCACTGAAGGAATACGAACCAGGATAAGTTTCAACTGGTTGTAATCTGCAGCGCTCACCACTAGACGCCACGAAATCTCCCTAAATCTGACACACTGGATCTTTCTTGAGTTTAACCCTATCAGAAATGAGCAGAATCCTAAATCACAACCCTCGTGCTAAGAGACACTGTCAGCACAACATTTGGCCCGAGCTTGTGTAATCCAGAGATTTTCCTCATTAAGGACAGTTACACAATAAAGGACAGCTGACACTGTCCACTGAGCCCCTTTTACACTGCTGCTTCAAGGAGGGAAATTCACGCCCATATGCCTCCTTGCTGCTCCGTATACAAGGTACAGAGTTATCACAGTTATATCCATCACAGGAGGTTATAACAGTGCTGAAATGGTGTCTGTATGAACAGGACAATCTGCGGGACGGGATCATGGGCAGCTCAGATGTGACGTGTTGATGACGCGACCCATTGCGTGGATATGAAAAGTAGCTGTTAGCAATTAGCAGCTAACTCAAGGAAGACTCATGGACAACATGATGCTGCCGTCATTTGGTTCTGTGTAAAAATGCAAAGGAGGCCTGAAGAATTAAAGAGCTTGTGTGTCAAATAGATTTTACTTTTTTTTAACTGAAGTATTTGGCGGTGAAAGGTCAAAGGTCACTGTGACCTCACAAAACACATTTTTCACCATAACTCAAGAATCCATGAACTAATTATCCCTCCAGTCAGCAGTCGACATGGACGCAGAGACTCATTTATGAGACACGGCTCATCTTTTATGATCCACAGCAGCGTCCAAACCACAGAAATAATCTGAGTAAGTGATTTAAAATGTATTAGTTATGAATAAATGACGCAGACGCCGACTCATTTGCAGAGTGATTAATCACAACAGCAGCCAAAAAAAAAAAAAAAAGCGTATCCCCTCCTCGCTCTGCGACACGGCTCGTAGTGTATCTGCTCCACCCACCAGAGTTTACTGGCTCGCTGTGTGTGAGGACGAGGTGTTAGAGACGTTGTCCTTCAGTGTGTAAACGGCCACCCTGAGCTGCGCTCATCACTTACACACACGTGTTTACACAGAATAGGTGTGTAGGAGAGGGCGGCTTTTCTGTCTAAATCCTTGGTGATAGATGTCGAGTGTGTGTGAGTGTGTGTTGCGCTGTAGGTGGCTGTTCTTCTGACCTCTAGTTGATGGCAGTGTGAGTTTTAATAGCGCGTTGAGGCCTAATTATAGTTCTCTGGTCACACAGCCCCACTGCTTTATGGCCCTGTGTGTCGCTGCGTGTGTGTTTGTGTGTGTTAGGGCTTAATGTGTCCTCCATCAGGCCTCTCCTAACAAACACACACTCTAGTGCGTGTTCATACCCAGAGCCAGGTGTGTGTGTCTGTGTGGAGGTGTTAATGGAGATATCAGATTCAGCCAGAGGGAGAAACACACCTCGCAGCACCACACGACATCACGACTGAAATAAAACAGAAGCCATGAACGTGTTTCAGGATCGTTGGTGTTTAAATACTCAAAAGTTTGAGTCGTCAGATGGAACCAAAACATGTAATACCTGTTTCTGACAGTAGTAAAATATATTATACAGGGTTTCCCACAAATTAGTTGATTTGTGGCAGCTCGCCATGACAACAACATCTGCTGCCACATTTTGAGTTTCTGTGTTTGGGGTTGGACCATTATCTGGCCCCTGACAGGGAGCTGGGTGGCCCTCGCACCATTTTCTAATTCACAATAAAAATAAACTGATGCACACTGGGAATTGTACGTTTAACACACATTAGGTGCCAGAGTGCATTAAAAAGCATCAAAATAGAGCTTGTTTATTAAGAATAGTGTCAGAGCTGGATCCCATGCATCCCGCTACAGAGGTCTGGGCTGAGTTTCTTTATTTAGTAATGAGACAGTGAATATTAATGAACATTTTAAAAGAAAAAAAATGTAAATATGAGAAGAGATTGTAGCCGTACGGCTAATTTCATCTCCTGTCCCATAGGCAGGTAGGTGTGAGGAGAGAAGAGGAGGGAGGAAGGACAATAAGAATTTTCCACAACAACCACAATAACAACAAAATATTCTATGTTCTATTGCAGTGACCGGCCATAATAAAGTGCTGATTCATATTGCAGAAATGCCTGTAATAAAGTGCTAATAAGTGCGATAATCTATTGCCGAATGCCCATCGTAAAGTGCATCATGCATACAACCAACAACATTTTAAGATACAACAGCATACAGCAAATAGACAAAAAGTATACAAATTTAAGTATGACCATGTTCACAGATGCTTTAAGATGATTGGAAAATGATGCAGTGGTAGTAGTTCGCGTATCGTGCTCGGTATATTGTTCCAAGTTTTCGATGCACGATAGGAGAATGTTGCTTGTCCAAATGTGCTTTTCCTGAGTGGTACCGTACAATCACCCCTTGAGCCTGCTCTGGTGGATCTGTTCGAGTTTCTTTTGACAAAGACTTGTAGTGGTGGTGGAGCTTGACCATGAAGAATTTTATAAATTAGTACAGAATCAGTGTATTAACCTTGTGTCGTGTGTGGGGCTGCTGTGTCTGGCCCCTGACCTCCTGTCACTTTACAAATATGGCCCCAGGCAAAGCAAATTGAGTATCTCTGTTGTACCTCACAAAGAGCTTTTAACCCTACCTACTTCCACACCTTTTCATGCTGCAGTTAAGATTATTTTTAATACTTGTTGTTGTCTTCTCAACAGCGTTTTGCAGTTTGGGATAAGACTGACTGGGTGATCTCCCGTCTCTCTCTCAGGTCACCACTCGCTGTGCATCCAGTCCATGGACGGGATGCTGATGTTCTTCGAGCAGGACAGCTACTCCTTCGGCAGGTTCCTCCCTGGTTTCCTGCTGCCGGGCCCGCTGGTCTACAACCCCAGAACAGACAGCTTCCTCACTGTGTCCGCTGCACGCCAGCTGGAGAGCTACAAGTAAGTTTCCCTCAATATTCTGTCAGTATCATCAATAATCTGTCAAACTGCTTGCATGTGAAATACATCAGCTGAGAAATGGAAAATGTTTGTTATGTTTATCTACAGTGATCTACAGTTGTTCAGATGTTTACAGTCTGAAGGTAGCATTTTGGTTTGAGATGAAAAAGGTTCCTAATTTCCCTCATCTCACTCAGGCAGCAGTGTGACGTGTTGCATGTTAAGACAGAACTGTCTGGAGGTGGAAATATATTGTAGGAACATTTCAGAATATTCAAAACCGCCCGAACACTCCTAAAAATGTTCAGGCTGATCATTGCATCACAACTCGATCAGTTTCTGAAAGGACTACTTTATTCTCTGCGATATATTTAATTATTTGTCATGCACTAATGTTACCCCCCAAATCCTTGAAGTTGGCCTTTAAAACCTCTTAAAGGTCCTGTTAAAGTTCACCTAAAACGCCTCTCCAAGGATGACTCAGAGTAAACTGAAAGCTGCTCTTGTTCCATTTTAGTACATGTACACGCATGGTCTCATTTAAAGGTAACACTGAACAGTCAGAATCACTGTCAGTGCTTCTGTCATGAGTTAGACAAGTTTCAACACACTGAAATAAGAGGGTTTTTATTTTATCTTTGCCTGAATATTTTCTTGAAAAAAGCTGCTGCAGGTGACGCAGACTGGGAGAACTGGGAGGTGTTAGCTGGAAAACACAATGGGGCCATATCATGAAGCCTCACGTGGTCAGAATTCAGAGCAGAAACAACATCACAGAGAATCTACATGTTTTTCTGAGGTGTTGTTCACAGAGGTTAAAACAATGAACTGAATGTGTGATCACGAGTGAAAAACACTCAACACAGGAATAAATGTCTGTTCAGGTCACTGTGTTCAAAACACGTCTAGAAAATCCAACTTTATAAAAAAGACTTGAATCCTAACCCTGAAGACAACACAGGAGCCATTTGTTCATCATTTCTGTACATGTATAACAGTCTGTGACCTCACTGAGGGGTCACTGTGGGGTGAGCACCAGTGACTACAGGACCCATAATCCTCTGTGAGGTGGGCCAATCACTGGCTCTTTAAGTACGTCTAAACTACAGAAAAGGTGTTCCTTCAGCTCAGGCTCTGATTGGCTATTGAGGCCATAACAACAGCAGTGGAAGCTCCTATTGGCTCAGTGAGGTGTCAATCAAAAGGTCAGGAGCTGGCCTCCATCATGGCCGCCGCCCGCTGGGTTTGTTTCCATGCAGGACAGAGACAGTATGGATAATATGTGGAGACATGTGAAGGTGTGAAAGGATGCAGCAGCAGTCAGTGGCTTCATAGCTGAGTTATAACTGTTCATTTGTTTGTCTGACAGAAGCATTTTTGGAACATGCTGCTGGTTGTATTTTGAGATGTGAGCATTAATGGCACCGCGGGGAGTGAAGCTTTCTAACAATATGTTGTATGCAGTGTAAAAGGAGCTTATGTAGCACCACAGTGCATTTATAGTGCCGAGTTGTGAGACATCTTACCTTTATCAAAAAATTGCAGCTTCTGCAATTCGGATATTGCACATAGCCATATTGTAATTTGATAACATTTTGATCAGTTGCCTTAGTAAAACAGCAAAGTAAAGTAACACATGTATTTAAGACATGTTTGATCGATGATAGTTAATAAAGAATTCCCTAAATGAATTCACCTCACTCAGCTCGTCCGTGAACTGCAGCAGCTCTGAAGTTATTTGAGGTAACGTGGAGTCGTCCACTGTCCTCAGTTTCAGCTGCTGATGGTTAGTAAATGGTGCTGGCGAACGCTTGGCCATCTTAAAGACATCTGCTCGCTCTGCACAGCTCGTCTGGGTGGACCGAAACAGATACACACACAGTTTGATCGGAAAGTACCTCTCTTTAATGTAAGCACATGCACACTTCCCAGTTCCCTCTGGCATCGTCGTGGAGAGCTCTGACAGTGTGCGAGAGTGTGCAGCATGTGTGTGTGTAGTTTCTCTCCCAGCTGTTTGTTATCTGGGTGCCCCCCACCAGCATCAAGAGATTCTCCAGACAAGATATCACCGTGGAAACACTGACATCACTACTCTCCCTGGACACACACACACACACACACACACACACACACACACATACAGACACACACACACAGACACACACAGACACACACACAGCCCTGGGATGTACACACTGTGGTAAATTACGTAGAGCAGAACCTTTACATCCAAGACAACACGGCGTCACTTATAGCAACAAGCTTGTTGTTTCCATGACAGCGTGAAGTGTAACACCCCAAACTAACATAATAGTTTGAACGAGCTCCTTTCTGCACCTTCGCTTTGCAGATTAAACTCAGCTCCTCGTGTCCGTGTGTGCCTGAGGAAGACACAGAGCCCCAAATTGCTCCCAGTTTTTCTGCAACTTTTTAAATAAATATAATTCTTCACATCTTTATATAAGCAAAGATCTTTTGTTCAAATTTGTAAGATACAAATATATAAGACACACTCACCGTGCTGTGCACTGTGGCCTCTCTCAGTACCTGCTGATAACTTTGGTGATAAACGCAATGACGTTCCTGTAGAAGCTTCACAATAAAAGCTTTTGATGCAAAGTAGTAGTGACAGGAAGTGATTGAGCAGCAACTTAGCAGAACAGACGCAGTCCTGATACAGCTCTGAGAGAGCATCAACAAATTATGTCTCAGCTGAAGTGCTTCGCAGTCGACTTGGAGCTGATGGGATGATGATGCCCCCCCAATAAATAAAAATTTAATAGCTTAAATCGATAAAGACGAGCACTGGAAGAGAAAGCTTAAAATAACTCTGGGTTACTTTCAGATATATTTTAGAGCTAATGGATTAAATTGAGGTAATTCATTCAGCTGGTATTGAATGTTCAAACAGCTGACACTTACCTCTGTAGGCAGAAAACAAACAAGACTGTAATGTGACAGATTGAGATGCTCGAGATATGTTTTAATTTCTACAGCAGACTCCTCTGAGTTGTATTTATATGGCGTGTAGTCTCGTGTAGTCGGATCTCCACAGTGCTGCGTCAGAGCCACAGAGAGATCTGGAAGCAAACATCATTCTGCCATAAGGGATGAGACACTCTTTGCTTGTTTGTATTTCTTCAAGCCAAATATCTTTGGTAGCACTGAAGCCCAGGGTGCAGCTGTGTCCTTGCAAAATGCGTGCTCGGGGGGCGGCGAGCACCATCATTAAAAAGGACAATTGAGTTGAAACACTCACTCTGTGCAAACCTCCTTTTGCTGAGGGGAAACTAAAGGTTTGTTCACACTCTCGGAAGACGTCGTGGCACAGGCCTTTGTGCATAGTGCGCACACCGCAAGCATGCACAGAGGTGTTTATGCTGAATGAAGTCATTGCAATATTCTCCAAAATACCAGGGAGCATTAAAAACAAAATATTCTGGTGATAAGCGAGAAGTCAACGAGTGTTAGTGGAGGAACGTCACCTGAAAAGTAGGCTGCCTGCCAACACGAGTAAACACTGATGTACCATCAACATTTAATAGTTGTCCAATAATGAAAACACCACAGAAACGTTTATGTCAGCTGTGTGATTCAACCTTTAGTGGTAATAAAGACAAAAATAATTTGATAATTAGCCTGACGATGCTTCAGCTCTGGAGGAACTCACTGCATCTGTCGGCTGTATGAGCAGAACATTATTATGATGATGAGGGACGATCGGCACATTGGTGAAGCCAGTGTCGCTGGAGCCTGCTGCTACCATGGTAAAAAAAGATGTGGCAAATAAACTCTGATTGGCTGTGTCAAAAAATGGATCACATCGGGCACGAGAGTCCAGCGAGATGGAGTGTCTGCTTTTCTGAGGTGCGTTTACAAATTGTCTTTTTTGTGTTAGATCTGTGCAACAATTTACTGGATGAATACTGCAGGTTTGTTTTATTGCACGCTGCAAATCTCTCTGTGAAACTTTCAGCTTGTAAGTTGTCAGCTCAGACGTCGTAGCTCAAATAACTCAGAGAAACAGAAGCAAATGTAGATCAAAAATTTCCATCTTCAGTCTGGAGGAGCAGAGTCAACTAATGTTCAACGTAAATGCCAAAGTCTTGTGTTAAACATGCCTCGAGTTGAACTGTGACAACTTGTCCGTGTTTTTATACATGACCCAGATTTTTATCGTCTCACAGACCTCTGGGAACGTTTGACCCAGTGAGGTAGAAAACAGCAGCTTAAGTTAGCGAACGTTTTCTTGCAATGTTAGCCTGGCAGCGGTGCATCTGTGTAGAGTTGAAATATAAATCTCTGTTTGACGGTCGTCATTTCAGTCGTCGACCCAACCGCACACAAAATAGTTACAGTCCATGAGACTTTTTCACCGGCTCGCCATGTAACGTTAGGAGGTCTGGAGGATGAGGTCATGTCCACACCAAGCTAATCAGTCAAGATTTGTTTTGTGTGGATCACGTCCAACAGGGGTCCATTTTTCTGAAGCTACCTGCAGCCTGCAGGATCATCCAGCACTTTCATGTAGTCCCTTTCCTCTATGTGCAATATTCACAGTACGTGGATTGATCACTTCCTGCCCTGCGTCTGACTTTTGTGCATCACAATAGCCACATGATTGTGAACAAGCTGTAAGTTAAGCTGCATGTCATGAAGTCTCTGGGTCTCAGCTTATCACTTGACTCAGGATGCTTCTTACATCACTCTTAAAGGGTCGGTACACTCAGACAACACAGACACATTCTCACCCTCCTCTTGTGGTGTTTGGCTGTTCAGATTCTTGCAGAATTTAAAGAGAAATCTTGAGGAAAGAAAGTTTTACACAGCCGAGCAGTGATGTTTACAGAGTGTTATATATATTCTGTATCAGGTGACGGGGTCAAGGCTTCACTGACTGTTATACATTTAATATCAGATGACTGGTCAAACTGTTCTGCCTGGCTCCGTTTATTTAGCCTGTTGGACCGTCTCCTGCTCTGATGAATGAGAGCTTGATTTAGTTTCTGTGTGTGTATGTGTGTGTATGTGTGTGTTGGCGTCAGTTTTGAGATTTTAGTTTGTGTTTACCCATGACATGGAGAGAGCATATGCATGTAGTGTGTGTTTGTATAATCTGTGTGTGTATGTATGTATGATGTATATGTTGGAGGTAAATGAGTGTTTGTTTGTGGAGTTTTTCAGAGAGATCCTCTTTCATATAAATGAGAAGACTGTTTCCTCAACCTCAGTGTCCTCCACTCTACATGACGACTGATACCGCCTACACACACACACACACACACACACACACACACACAGACACACACACACACACAGTCAGGCCTGACCAAAACTTTGTCCACGTGTGTGAGAGAGCGAACCACCGTCACCACAAACACTTTTAAATGGCAAACAAAAAAAATACCCAGCGTTCCCAAGTGTATGTCACTGCCAGTGGTGTGTGTGTGTGTGCGCGTGTGTGTGTGTGTGTGTGTCTTGTTCTCCCTCCTCATACGTTAGGCATGCAAGTGAATAATCAGATTTTTGTGGCTTTTCAATTTTTCTCTTGCACACACGGTGCTTTGTGTGATTTTTACCCTCCTTCATAAAACTTAAACCAACAACCAACCAACTTCTGCTGGGTGGAACTGAACACACACACACACACACACACACACACACGCATGTTTTAATTCATGCTCCCTCACATCCCATCATTAATAAGACATCTAAGTGAAGGGTGGAGTGAAAGAATACAGTTAATTTATTGGTGTTGTTTTAGGATTATTAGTCTGAATTTAATCCATTCACTCGAGCAGCAGTCGGCCGGCTGTCGATCCATCGAGTGCTGCTCTCAAAGCTTATAACCGCTGACATGTTTAATATATATTTTCGTCCATTTTCTTCCCCAGGAAATGGTCACGGTGTGATGAAAAGGTTTCTTTACTGGCAGTCATCCATAAAGCAGCTCGTTAGTCTGCTCAGCGGGTACACAGCTACTGTACGGACGGGTTCATGGCTGTAAATCTTGTGTTGCATTGCAAACATCAAAGTTTAAAACACTTCATTTGCTCCTTTATACACTGGGCCTCGTTCACCAACGTTCTTAAGGAGGAATCTTATGCAGTTTAAAGAAGAATCTGACAGTCAGTACGTCAGTTATATTTATCCGAATCATGCCATCTGATAAATAATAATTACACCAGAAAATATAATTTGTGGGACAAAAAATTACAAAGCGGCTTTCCAGGTAAGATATTATATTAAAACTTGCAGAAACATTGTGTGAGTGCACCTTCACCTTCTGGCCACCTCCTCCTGTCTCTCTCTTTACACACATACACACAGCGCTTGGTTCGACCCCCCCACCCTGGGTTCAAACCAGGAACCCTCTTGCTGTGAGGCGACACTGTTAACCACTGCACCACCGTGCATCACTCCTGATGCTACTAAATTTGACGACTCATTTGCCGCTCACTCTGCAAACACCTCCACTTCAAAACAGTGAAGATAATTCTGCCTGATACAAAGTGATCGACTAGCCACGTGTGGCTAAAAAGTCAGTGTACGTCATTTAAAAACACTTGACCATTGAATGTGCAGTTCACACTCTAGTCCCACAATGCAATGCATAAAAGGAACAAACAAACAAACATCAAATAAGTTTCATACGGTGCGTAGACAGCTGGAGTAGATACTGGGAATCAAAAATAATCAGTAAATTGATCAATAAATCTTTGGAGACACATTTTGCTTTGTGTTTGTGGAATTTATTCAGCAGCATCTTTAGAAAATTGTAATATGATTCACGTCTTTGTTTATTTTGTGGTGTCAGTTTGTCTTGTTAGTTTTCTGACATCACCCAAGTGTTGTTATCTACTGATCAGAAACATGCTGAAGGGGAAATTCTCCTGGTGTCAAGATGGCTGGTTTGATAATGTGTCAGACATGTTGTATCACAGTCCTATCAGATGGATTTCAGACCTGCCGGCTCTGATCAACAGCAGGTTTCAGGTCCAAATATGTAACACGGAGTGAGAAAGCTGTGAGTGGATGTATCAGCAGTTATGTCGTGTTTGGGCTGCGGTGCTCAGTCGGGCCGGCTCTCCGTTCATCCAGGTGTTAGAGGAGAAGGACAGATTCCCGCCAAGCTGCTCCCGCTGCCAGCTTCTTACTGGAAAACTCCCGATGCTGAAGATGCCAACATCAACTGACCACAGATCAGTCTGACCACTTTATCCTCAGCCAGTCGCCAATGGCTCGCTGATTAAAACTGATAGACCGCAGTTCCGGGGAGCAGCAGGTCAGCAGCTTGTTGAGTGACCTGACAGAAGCTGTAAAAGAGAGCAGAGAATATGAGACGCTCACTTAATAATGAACATGTTCTACAGTGTTGGACTTTAATAAAAACTGAATAAGTGAAGTGCACTAGGATTTCTGCCCCGACCGCACAGACGGAACTTCTGTCAGGAAAATATCTGGTGTTGTTGTGGTTTTTGACTGGAGGTAAAAGAAGCAAAATGTGAAACAGGAGAGTCACTAATGTGAGTTTTTAGACCGGCAGTGGAATATCTGAAAGGAGAAATACTCCTGCACAGTGCAAAGTGTGTTGATATCAGTGCCATTATATATTCTGCTTATTGGTCTGTGGCCAGTTGCACAAAACACCTTAAGTTAGGATTTTCCTTTAAGTCTGAGTTCAAGTTTCCTTAAAACAAAACCAGTTGCACAAAATACCATTAAATCTTCTCTGTAAGGTTTCCTTAAAATGTTTAAGTATTTTAGGTTTTGTTATCTTGGTCTCATACTTTAGAAATCCCTTAAAGTTAGTTAAAGGTCCCACTCAAAAAAACCTAAGTTACTTGTGAATCCTAAGCACAGTATGGCCGAGTTTATGGAGATGAATGAAGAAAATGAATGAGTCATTTCTGTACAATCAGCAGATGATTTGACACTGCAGATCTGATCAGCTGTTGGCTCACGATCTGTCCAACAGATTTAAGTCGGTTCTACTTTCTGCAGCTTTGTCCTTCTTGAATTCATTTTCATTGTCGTTTCCTCCCACAGCAGTTTATTTTGTTTGCTGATACTTGCAGATCAAATTGACTTATTTTTTCTCAGTGTTTCTCTACAAGTATTTCCTCCTCTGATCAATTTGTTTCTTGTTAAACACAAGAAACAATTAAACGCCTTTAAGTAAGTTCCTCAGCTAAGGAGAAATTAAGCACCGCTTGAAGTGTGAAACCAGCTGATTCTTTATCGATTGCCTCATTAACTACTGTTCAGTTTTCTGTGCAGGGAGAAAAGTAGGCGTACGCAGGTTTTCTCAACAACAGTTTTATTATCTGTGAATCTGAACACAGTGTGGATGAGATAAGATAATATTTGTACGTTTTAATTAAAGCATTCAAAGTAAATATTATAACAGTATATTTACCCTCAGTAACAGACGTGCTGCTCAGTTGGGAAGCGGCAGTACTCGTGCACAAAGTGTCATAGAATATATATGTAAAAAGGAATTGATTAGCTCGGAGGCACAGCGTTCAGATGGATCGGACAGATTTGGACTGGTTCTTAACTGGAACCAGTCTTCAGTTCCCACCCCTTCACTCAGCTCCGTCAGCAGCCAACACTGACCCACTGAGTCAAAACTGAACAAACTTAAATCTGTTGCTGGCCTGTCTTAAGGGTCAGCTAAAGTCAGATCAGAGGTTAAATTTACAGTAAACAGTTGTAATGAGTTGTAATGTTAAAAAAAGGGGTCGGGTCTGAAGGACATCAAAGATTCCCTACGACTGTTTTCAAAAATATTTTCATCTCAGCAGCAGATCAACCCTGGATTCACTGATTTGAATGCAAATAAATTTCATATTTTCACATGTCTGAAATGTTTTGGCTCAGAAAACAACTTTTGAAACTGTGGCAGCAAACATCTGTCTAACACTTCGCTGACAGCAGACTGACACTGATCCACAGACACTCAGTGTGTGTTTGTATAAGCAGCTGTGTGTGTCTCTGTGTCTCAGGTATGAGACTCTGGCCGTGGCTACAGAGGCAGAGAGTCGACAGGATCCCGACCTGCCCCTCAAGACTGGAGGCAAGAGGCTGATGGTGAGTGCCAAACACACCAGCTGCCAGAGATGCACTGAATACTGATAAGGATTTTAAAAGCAGCTTTTCCCAGAAATGTTAAATGTAATTTTGTTTTCCATGATCAAATATAAACAACAGATGAATCCGTATATTGGAAAAATGGATTCTTTGTAAGGCTTTGGGCTGAGCAAGTTAAAGCTCTGACAAACAATATTGTTGGCACCAAACACAACAGCTCTGTGTCCATTAGAGTTTTTTTTCCCCAGTTTAAAACACCAGGTGCTCCTCCAGAAACACCAGGTGCCACCTCAGCTGGGAACGTTAGAGAGCGCTTTGGAGGCGCAGCATTATCCGGATGAGACGCTTTGGTTGCATCTGCTTGCTACAATTCGTTGTGCGTTATTGAGGGCTCGCTCTGGATGAAGGAAAGACAGAAGGCTGAGAGGACGAACCTGTCGGTCTTTGTGGTTATTGAGAGGAAACATAATCTGTATTAATATATACAAACTACATTAACATATTTCTCCTCCATGTTCAGCAGTTGAAGCCCAGACACACCAAACTGACTTAAGAGAATTAGCAGCGACAAAGGCTCCGTCCTGTGTCGCCTCGCATCGCTGTGTCTCAGCTGACGGCCAAACAGCACATACGTTTTGCTCCTGCTGAGAGGAAGTAACTCTCTCTGTGTCCATCATTGAAAAAGGGAAACAGGAAGAGCGTCTTGATGCTAGTTAGCCAGTTAGCACATGAACAACACAATCAGAGCATATTTACCGTGCGCCAGTGAACAACAACACAAACCATCAGGAAACGTTTCTGCTACAGAGAAAAATAATCTGACCTGATGGAACAAGTTGGTTTGGTCTCACTCCCTCTGGACTTTAGCTCCTCCTTTACTCACTGACGCTCCTCTGCTCCTCACCTGAGCTCAGCTCCATCGCTGCTGATTTAAGATGCTGAATTGGCCAATAAAAACCAATGGGGACCGGTGAGGGGCAATGCTGCAGGACACACTGCACCGACAAAGGTGACAGGTGCTCATCGTCAACCAAACAATGACCGACAGCCGACCGTCACCTTGGTGTGTCAGGGCCTTGAAATAAACGGTTGAAAGCCCTACTTGGAGCGGTCAGGGCAGAATTCATGCTCAGTGCCTCATCACACTGGTGGTGTTTGTAGTGTAACATAAATGCACGGTGCTCCCATTACAACATAAAATAAGCTGGACTCAGGAAAAACTTTTTTGCACCTTAAATAAAACAATTTAAACCAAACTGAATGAAATGTTCTCCAACATGTCAACAACTAAGAAGCCCCTGAGAGGCCTCCTGCATGTCAACAAAGACGTGCACAGAATATAACAGACATTAAATAATACCTGGAAAACATTAAGAAAGTACCAACAGTGTTGTATGACAGATCGGCACTGTGGAATAAAGAAGGTAAAGAGCCGTGAGTACAAATGAAAGGCACCAGCACAAACAGTGCTGTTTGCCATTTAGCCATAACCTTAAATCATATTGATCTTTATAATTAGTCTGACTTTTTAATGCTGGAGAATGTATTGAATGTCAGTGAGGAAAAACGTCCTCACTATTTTAATACTCCTGCAATTTACTACTGACGTTCAGTGGGACAGGAGTTAGATCATCATCCCGTCTGAAACTCTGGAACACAAACACTTAAATTTTCCCTCAGCTGCACGAAAGCATCAGAGCCATGAACGCCAACACACACAGATCACATGTCTCTGTTTACAGAGCCGAAATACATTTGTCCTCATTTCTGCCTTTATTAAATCTGAATACTGAAACAAAGAGATGGATTTTAGTGATGCAACATTAACAGTGCTGCAGACTGTGAAGGCCTTTTCATGCTGAGTTCATTTTTTGGATGCTTTTTTTTTTTTTTTTTAATTAAGTTGTTACGCACAGAAACCTTGCACACTCCCTCCCTGTCTCACATTTGGCGCCGCAGCTGCATGACGGGGCGGAGCTGTCCTCCCTCTCTGTCTCCACTCCTCTTCATCTTCATCCACCTGAATATTACAGTCTGACCTGTTGAACGTAGCTGTCTGAGGTGTGCAAAGACCTTAAATGTGTCACTCGGGCGTCTGCAGCTTAGTGGATGGAGCGGACGCCCCATGTGCAGGGCTGTTGTTGCTGCGGCCCGGGTTCGACTCTGGCCTGTGGCCCTTTGCTGCGTGTTTCTCCCCCTTTCACACATCACTGTCCTGTCGATTAAAGGTGGAGGTGCCCTAAAAGATATCTTTGGAAAAAAAAAACATTGTCACTCAGAGTTTAAGTCGTGATTGTTCGTTTAAAATTTAAGAAATTCAGGAAGTGTGCTGTAACAGTGTGTGTTTGTGTGTGTTCTCCTCCTCCAGCCTGACTGGACGTTTATCCTGGGAGAACAGGCCCTGGATCTCTGTGTGCCCTCCTTCTCCCACTCCTCCTCCTCCATCTTCGTCCTGGGCGAGAGGAACCTCTACTGTCTCCGTGACAATGGCCAGATCCGCTTCATGAAGAAGCTGGAGTTCAACCCCAGCTGCTTCCTGCCCTACGCCTCAGGTGAACCCAGGGGGGGGGTATCAGTGGTTCTGAGAAGTGAAGCCGATGCTGAGGTGCCTTAAACCTGAATTATTTCTACTCGCCAGTAACCATCAACTCCTCTGGCTGCAAAACTAAGTTTGTCTGTAAAGAGGTTAATAAGAAATGAGCCTTCTCCTCACCTGGTTTATTCAGTCCCTTCGGCACCTGAACGGCGATTTCACTGCAGGTTTTCTAAACAAATTGCGATGCTTGTTGCAAAAATCTTTTAGTTTTTTTTGTTTGCAATGAAATTGTTTGCAAAAGTAGTTGTGATGCTGTGGGGATTATTCGATGCAGCACTGAAGGATGGCCTCTGTCAGCTGCTCTCCTCCTACTTTCTCTGCGTGGTTAGCACGAGCTAACACAGCATCAGTCGCTAACATCTGTCATCGAGTCATTTAACGCTCTCAACAAACTCACACCGAAACAGCTCGACTCTATCGTCAAACCTGTTAATAGCTGTTGAATGAAATGAGATGTTTTACACTTTTCAGATTGTCAGATTTGGGGTAAAGTTGTGGTGATTGGATGAAATTGCATGCTCGTGCAGAATACACAGGAATTGGCTGAATTTGAGTTAAGTGATGCCGTGGTGACATCCTGAGGAGCTGATTATTACCTCAGTAAACATGTTCCTAATGACTTTATTATCTCAGTCACTTGTTGCAAGTCTGATGTTCATTTTGTGAATGATGGTATTATTTAGGGTTAAACAGACAATACACAGGAGATCCTTTCAGGCGTGGCCACCTTTGGACAAGTCTGAATGCTAAACTCAAGGCTTCCTAACATAGATCCACAAACCAACAAGTGACCTCATGGTGACTACGTCTCCTTGTTTTATAGTCTGTGGGTAAACCAGGACACTAAACCTTTATTACAGGACTTACGTAGTGCAGCAAGAAAATCTGAATCCATACAGGGATATTTCAGCTTTACAGTCCTCACGTTCTTCTTGTTCAACAAGTTTTTTGTTCAGGTTTACTCCTGCATGTCTGATCCAGTTAAGATGACTGGCTGAGCTGTAGAAACAGATCAACAAGGCCCTTAACTGGATGTGTAAGAGTAAAGAACTGAAACCTGTAAGACAGAGAAGTGGAACGTGATGGGAAACAAATAAACTGTCCGTCTTGTTTCTGTGGTTTGCGGTCGGATTAATTCTGTTGAGTCCAAATTGGATGAGAATCTTAAAGGCAGTTATTAGTTTGAAAGCAAACATGTCAGGTGTGAGCATCACTGGTCACAGAGAGCAAAAGGTCAAAGGCTAAAGTGATCATACTTCATAGCATTTGGCAGCTTATCTGGAATCGTGAGAAATAAAATTGGGCGAGAGAAGTTTTTGAAGGATTTGGATACGTGAGGCTGAACTGAGCTCAGCCTCCGCAGGGATGGTTTCAGGTTTAGCTGATGCAGCGAGGGTAAAGCTCTGATGTGTTCACCCTGGAGTAAAGCAAAGGGCAGTAACACAAAACGCACCATGCATCAGTGCACCTGCCACAAGCCAACTGTGGAGCAGAGGAGAACAAAACCCAGAAAAACACAGGGCTCTGTGCAGTGGCCCCGTGCCACACGACCGGCTCTGCAGGAAGCTGCTCTTGGCTCAACATGATGGAATAAGTGGAGTCGCTCTGCTGCCTGCATTAAACCAAAACCTGAACACACTGGAGTGGATAAACATGTGGTGCAAGATGAATGGATTTCATAATAAATACATATATATATAGATTGATAGATCTGATATACAATATATTGTTCCTGCCCAGTTAGAACTGTGCATTTCCATATTTGTTCATCTTTAAGTCTTCAAGGAATCTGACAGATCAGACGTTCATCTCGGCTGGTTTGGACGACTGTGTGTCAGATTGAGAGGGATTTAGTGACGTTCAGGAGCTGATAATCCTCAGATGTCACTTCCTCTCCAGAACAAATGAACCAGGTGAATTAAACTGGTCAAAACACTGAATGAAGCTATTTCACATTTAATAATCTGTGTTTATGCAACACTGCTGGTCACAGATGTGCTGCTAACTACGATGGCCGACGCAGAAACATTAATGTCTCTATCTAGAGTCAGTGTTTGGTTTGTCTGTTCTGGGCTACTGTAGAAACATGGCGGTGCAACATGGTGATCTGTGTAGACGAGGACCTGCTCCCTGTGTAGAAAAACGTCTAATTTTAAGCAAAAATGAAAGCACAAAGATTCTCAATCCTCGGTGATTATACACCAAAGAAAGCATAGTTATTATATTATATGGCTTTCCTGCTGAAATTAGCATGTGTACGCAGGTTTTTTAAACACGGGTAAACCTGCTAAAAATAGGATATAGACTCATTTTCTATTGCCAGTAGACCAGAGCTGTGAACATGACTCTGCAGCACATGAGTATGTTTTTGTGTGTGTGTGTTTTCCTGGCATGTCATGTTTGACGTCACAAAAAGGCCTGAAAACAGGTAACTTAACAGTAGTGTTAACTTCTTTTTACAAATCTCTTAACGTATTCAGTCTTTCTTTCTGTTTGTCTTCCATGTGTCTCCAGCGGACCACTTGTGTTCAGATTTCAGTACTGTCCTGCACACAGTCATTATGTCCACATTTTTGCTAGCTGCTGTGTAGCATGCTTGCTACCCAGGATAACAGGTGCTGTCAGCTAGGGCTGGGCGGTATGGCCTAAAATCAGTATCGCTGTATTATTTCGGGGGGATGTGGTGACGGTATGAAATCACGGCATCGTCTTCTCTCTTTTTTTTGTTTGGTTGATGATAAAACAATTTACAAAGCCATACAAGTCTAGGATGGAAACTATTTACTGTCAGAAGTAAAACAGTTGCTAATCCATCTATTATTGTGTATAAAACCTTATATAGTATGTATAAACGTTAGAGGGAAGAGGGAGGGCCGGTGGCTCCTGGGCCTCCTTCTCCCGCAGGCCTGGATTTGGTGCGGTCGGCCAGGCCACCTCCATCACGTAGCGAGGAAGGTGTGTGAGGCAGGCCGGCCACCGGGCCCCGTTCTTCCGCCGTAGCCGGAGTACTGCAGTATGAAGGTAACCACAAAAGCAGCACCGCTGCTCATGTTAACTGCAGTAAGTTACCGTCACAGCGAATACCGGCCAGCCCTACTGTCAGCAGCAATATCAGTTCAGCACGTCTCAATCAATGGATGCACATGCAACACTCTGTCCAACTTGACATGAAATGCGATCACAGAGCATTAGTGCACAACCTGCACCAGTGACATAGTCCTTGTTGGGGAGATTTGTGTTTGTACAACAAAAGATATGTGGTCAAATGTGTCCTAGACTACCTCAGCAAGTGTTTGAGTGGTCGCATCACAGTGCGTCTTTATGGTCATTTAGACGCGTATTGATCACAGTCCACTTGTGATCAAATCACCATGTTAATCCCAGATTTAAACAGGCTGACTCTGTGCTTCTGTTCACTTCATTGAGCCTGGCCGTCAGGGACTAAAGCGCTAAAGTCATTTATTTTTTGATATGGGAGAGAAGGAGAAATGGTGCAACTTCTCAGCAGCCTGATTGTTATCACCACAAGCAAACCTAATTACCCAGATACGGCTGGACCTCCAGAACGAGGCTTAAGTCCAGTAGAATAAAAGTTCTGTGTGTAACCTTCTGAGCATGGAGCAATAAACAACCTTTTTATGAGCGTTCTTTACAGCAACAAAAATGTTTCTGTCTGCTTCAGTTCACGCAACAATGTACCACAGAACCATTTTTTAGAGTATTACACTTGATCTGAAATGGAGAGCAGATGGAAAGAGAAAATAAAAAAAGGATGTGAAGGAAAGAGAAGCGAGTGGAGGAAGGATCCAGAGGGGAGAATGGATGCAGGGATTCTGAGAACAGCCAAGAGCTGATGTTTTAAAGTGCGGCGTCTCAGCTTTCAAAGATCCCCCCACTATCTGTTCCAGACATTATTTACATTATTTCAATTGCTCTTGGAAATTGGCTATAAATTCAGTCTGTGATGTGCCAGAGCAACAAAAGCAGCTTTTATTGGGACATGATTCCTGTCAACAATCAAAACCACATAAAAATCCCCTCGTGGCTCGCGGGATCAGACTGCTGCTGCACTCTTTATTGTTAACAGACGGACACTCAGTGACACTGCGACTGTCAGAGCCGCCACCCACCATTCAGCGAGGGTTCTGTCATGGTGCACGGACACTCAGTGGGTCTCCGCAGAGCCCTTACAGCTGAGAGTGCAGTGCAGAGGAGGACAGACAGCACAGATCTCCTGAGTGTTTCCTTCTGGCCTTCAGCCTCACAGCTGCTTCTGCTGGACCGCTGCCCTCCTTCCCCCCGTCACCCTCCCTCCCTCTGTCCGTCTATTCCTCTCTTTCTTTCTCTCGCAAACAAGTCGACTTCTCCACAGGAACACTCCACAATGAGAGGCTAAATCTCTGGTTTGAAATAAGATAATCTGATCCTCACTTCTAGAAACGTGACAAATGGGCGACAGGTTGATTTAGACGAGCTCCCTGGATGATTTGATGAGTATGAAAGTATGTGAACCATCTGGCCTTCACAGTCACCAGATCCCAACCCAACATAACACCTGCGGGAGATTTTAAAGTGACGTGTTGAGCAGCATTCTCCATCACCTTCTTCTTTTTTTAGGGAATTGGTGTTCATCACTCAAGAAGAATTCTACACTCTTTGGTTTTTCCTTTTAATTTGCCTCCCCTCTCTGCAGAACAGTTCAGATACTGTTTTTCACAGGTTTAAGTTTAAGATATTTTTTAATGCACTCAAAAGATATATTTCTGGGGCGCTCACTTGCTCACCTGGTACAGCAGGTGCTCCTTTGTCCCTGTCATAGCAGCTGCAGGCTCAACTCCAACTCTGGACCCTTGCTGCTTACCTCACCCTCTCTCTCTCCACCTCATGCTACACTTTACTTTTTAATAAAGACAAAATGCCAAAACAAAAAAAAAGTTTGCTCTCAGATTGTTAAAACTTGTGCCAGTGAGCTCTTCCCCTTTTCTAAGATAATCCATCCACCTGACAGGTGTGGTAAATCATTACGACACGGGTGTGCCTCGAGATGATCCCAGTAAAAGGACACTCCCTAAAGTGTGCACTTTAGTTTGCTATATTTAGAATCTATTAACAGTTTAAAGGGAGAGTTCACCCAAAAATGAAAATTCAGCCATTATCTACTCACCCATATGCCGAGGGAGGCTCAGGTGAAGTTTTAGAGTCCTCACATCACTTGCAGAGATCCAAGGGGAGAGGAGGTAGCAACACAACTCCACCTAATGGAGGCTGACGGCGCCCCAGATTCAAACGTCCAAAAACACATAATTGAAACCACAAAATATCTCCATACTGCTCGTCTGTAGTGATCCAAGTGTCCTGAAGCCCCGACATAAAAAGTTGTTTGGAAAAACCTGTTTTCAGCCTCATTGTAGCCTGTAGCTCTGATGCCTCTCTGGGCACCGCGCTCACGTGTGTGTGCGCTTGCGTGAGACCAGCGAAAGCATGTGAGCACATGAATGCGGTGCCCATGTCTCACGGTCTCGCGCAAACCCCGTCCTTAGAAGAACATTGTGTAGCTTCTGTACTGGTAGATTTGGCTAATCAAAGACTTTGGCAGAATGCAGTACATAAAATAAGTACAGCAGAAACATCAGAGGTTGGAGCACCGCGTCAAACTATAGATCTTTAAATGTTACAGTTACAACTGAAAATGACAACAGAAATAAACAAGTTTGCAGATTTCACATATCTCCACAATTTATATTGATCACCAGTCGTTTACAGTGACATCACAATGATTCAGTCTGTGTTGTGAAACTGTACCAACATGAAGACATTCAGTAGCAGAAGTCACCAAAGAGCCGGAACACAAAGACAGATGAAGAAGAAGGTAAAAGATATTCTTCTCTACCTTATAATTATATTGCTATGCAGGTGAGGCGTAATGTTGTCTGTCTGTCTGTCCGTACGTGATATCTCAAGAACGTCTTGAGGGAATTTCTTCAAATTTGGCACAAACTTCCACTTGGACTCAAAGATGAAGTGATTAGAATTTGGTGGTCAAAGATCACTGTGACCTCACAAAACATGTTTTGGGCCTAACTAAGAATTCATTTGCTAGGTATGACAAAACCTCACACAAATGTTAACATCACAGCTGTGACATCATCATGTTTTAACGTCATATCTCAGGAACAGAAGGGGAGACATTTGGTCAGATACTGAACTGGTGACTCTAATCTTGAAACTGTGCTGACTGTATAGATCTTGTGTGTGTGAAGCATCCATGTTTTCACTGACAGAGACACTGGACTGGTGCACAGTAGCGTACAATCGCGAGTCTGTAATTCTAGTTTTTCTAAGATTATTTATAGGAATTTATTGGACAGAGTGTGGTTGAGAGGCACAACGGGAACATGGTGGGAGAGAAAAAGGGAAACAACATCCAACAACTGTCCCCGGCTGCAATCAAAGCAGGGGATGTTGCGGTTACACGGTATGTGTCTCTGACAACTTTTCTCCTTCAAGGAATGATATCGGACACATCGGGGAGAGGAGAGGAGAGGAGAGGAGAGGAGGAAGGGAGAGAAGAGGAAAAGGCAGACCGAGGGGAGTAGTGGAAAGAGAGTGAAACTAGACACAGATGGCTGGAAAATAAAGATGATTAAAGACAAATATAAAAAAGGAGAGGAAGAAAGGTGAGGAGGGAGCACGAGCGAGGTCAGAGGAGAGGAGGAGACAACGTGGAGGTTGAAGAGTAACGAGAGCAGTAAGACAGGAGCTGAAACTCGGCTTGAACGTGACGGCAGAACGTAGATTGGACCTTTCTAATTAGGTTGTAATTATAATGCTGATGCAGTGATAGAAGGTGTGTGTTTGCTTTGATGTGGCACCAACACACACTCTGTCATTTTGACCCCTGCGCCGCACCACCCTGCTGACCGCTGTTACTATAACTTCAGCTGCGTGTGAGTGAGGCGTGTTTGTTTTGCGTGTGGCCGTCATCTCAGATCTCTCTAGGTGGTAGCTGCAGCGCTGGTGGGACGGACTGGACATTTTTGTGTGTGTGTGTGTGTGTGTGTGTAACATAAGTAGTAAAACACAAGTGGTATTTATATTTAATGTTTCTCCTGATGAGTCACAGGAGAAAGTGTGTATGTAACTTGAGTCATGTATACACCTACAGACGCTGACCTTGTCTTTAAATGAAAGATCGAAATGACAGTAACATAAACAAACCAGACATGACATGTAGAGAAATGATTTTACTGTACAGGAAGTTGCGCTCATCTTAAAGGGCAATGCCACCCACCACAGGAATATGTGAATACTGTTCGCTTTGCGAATACGCCGCTGTTTTCCAAAGCCAAACAATCAGACACAAAACCTTAAACTCTTGAGCTCTGCCGTGAAACTGAAGCTGCGTTTGCAGCCATGAAACTCTGTTGAATCATCGCGGCAGAGTGAAGTTTACATTGTGGTACTTTATGAATCAGATTTTAACCTTCATTTGTTTTTTGTCATCAATCATTTATTATTTTATGGCTTTAAATAAAATAGAACGTGGGTCAGCGGAATAATTCCTTTTCCTTCTTTTCAGTATATAATCGTACCACTGACTCACCATCCGCAGGTCATACAACGCACACATGCTAAAGTCTGATCAAACCTCGTACCTGAGAACAGGCCTGCACAGCAATCGAATTTTAATCATGATTTTTGCCTTTCAATTAAATGAACATGATCAGCTGTGATACTGATGTTTAAAATGCTGCGCTCACAGAAAACTCTGCTGCACATCAAATCAAGCGCTCCCTTAGCTAACAGCAGCCTCTACTACAGCGTGTGCGGTGTCTTGTTCGGGGGCACGTCAGCAGTGCCCAGGAAGCAAACTGGCACCAGTTCATCTGGGCTGAGCTACTGCTGCCACAAGCTATATCATAAACCAATAAATGCATTTGCAAACTACAAATCTGAGTGAAAAGTCAGGAAACAAAGAGGGTCAAAGCTTTTCATTGTCTTGATTTTTACATCCTTGTTGCACCACTCACCAAGGTTCTTACTTCATGAAAGAGTTGAGCAAGTTCAGAAAATTAAACTAACTGCTCTGGAGCACAAAACACTTTGGTAGTTCACTTCGATCCTTTTTCATTCAGTACAGTCCCACTGAGGCTGAATGCAGACTGACAGGTGACATTACGCAAGCAGGAAGGGAGAAGGTCATGATGACAGCTTCCTGATTTACTCATGGAAAATCACAGAAATGTCTTTGAACCTAACATCACAGTCACATCGTTCTATCACGTCTCGTTCACTGTCATCCTGAGGTTTCAGTAATGTGAGCTGAACACTCATCCTCAAATGTAAAGAGTGTAATCAGGATACTGTTATAACACGAAGACGATCATGAACCTGACTGTCCCAGGAGCAGATGATGTCATCAGGCTCCGTTCGTCTGTATAATAATTTTGTTTTCTGGTCTTTTTTAGTGACGGATGGCACGACCAACCTGTTGCTAGGCAACCACACCAACATGCTGCTGGTGTACCAGGATGTGACACTGAAGTGGGCCGCCCAGCTCTCCTTTGTGCCCGTGGCCGTCCGCGTCGCCAACTTCCCGTGAGTACGACCTCCAGCAAAACATGTGAAGTCACAGTTTCCTCTGAGATAAATGAAATAACCTCCTGAGAGCTACTGAACGTACGAGACAGTCGGCTGAAGGAAATGTTGTAGATGTAAAAATAGATAAAGTGTGTAGCTTGTTAAATTATCCAGGTGACTCTTGTGTGTCTGTGTAGAGGAACATTAAGGATGTCGTTAATAGAAAACTTTGGGGAGGACAAAATTAATTGGAAACGGAAGACTTGTCTCACATCATAGCTCCATAACTCCCAAAACTTTTAGAACAACATCTGAGTTAAAGTTTGATTTTGTAAAGTGGTAAAAGCTTTTTGCTCTATACATGTAATCACATAAGCCCCTATACACTGCCTGTTCACGGCAGGAATGTTGGGTCATTATTTCACGTAGACGTTTTTTACAAAAGGTACAAACGTGGAACGGGGGAACAAAGTTGTCTCACCTCTGAGCTGGCAGCGGCGGTTGTAACGGCACTGAAACAACGTCTGTGTGAAAGGGACACCTGTCAGGATGGGATCACAGATGGCACAGGTGTGACGTTTTGACATCGTGTTAAGTGTCGGATCCACGCGGGAGATTTGAGAAGCAGCTGTTAGCAGTTAGCAGCTAACTCAAAGAAGAACAGCAGCTGTTAGCAGTTAGCAGCTAACTCAAAGAAGAACAGTGGCCAAAACTAGTGAAAACACTGACTTCCAGGAGCTCCTAACTCTCCGAGCAGAGGACGAGATCAGCTGCCATATAACAGGGCTGTAAATGACTGTTATTGACACGTGATGTCATTGCTATTGTTTCTAAAGATGTCACACGAGAGGCCGACGCTTCTTTGTTACTCATCAAGCTTCCTCTGCTATAAACTAGCTTGTCTGAGTTTGTGTGGATGTGAAAGTTCAGTTGAGCCAAACCCTGTGCCCCCCCATCACCGTTGTTGTAGCACCAAATACAAAACGCAGAGCCCTGGCAGAGCGCCTCTCATTAATAGCTGCTGGTAACATTAGCAAGCCTTCATCAGCGCCGGCAGAGACGCAGTGTCGCACATGAATAACAGATTTATTCCTCTTCTGTGGCAGTAAAGGCAACACATGGCCCCGCTGATGAACGTGCTGCATTTAGGGTTTAACTGGATATTTAAGGCTGATGAACAGGAACATTAACTTCACCATCCAGCAGGAACTGTACGGCCACATTAATCCTCATTTGGACAAACAGCGTTTTCTGTTCAGGGATCAACATGTGCACAACTCCAACTGGATCCTGACGGGGATCATTTCAAACTGAAGTGGTTTTTGAAAACAAATCAGTCCTGTCGTCATGAAGGGAGTGATCTCGTGCTTCTTGTTTTATGGTGTTTTATTGTATCTTGGTCTCTGTGCTGTATTGTTTCGTCTGTATTTTCATGTTGAGTTCAGAGTTTTGTTTAATGTTTTTATAGCCATTGCATTGTGTGCAGATGAACGTTGTTTGACTTCCCTAGAGATTCCTTCCTGTGCAGTGGTGGAGATCACTGTGCCAGCAGCAACAGGACAGCGAAGCCAAACACTGTTCATCTGCACACACTGCGATGCCACACAGCTAGTTCAATATCAGTGAAGTTTCCCTTCATATTCATTGTCTTGTGTGTTGATCAGCAGTGATGTGTTGGTTCACTTTTACACTGTGATCTGTAGCCTGTAGTTCGGCTTTAGCTTCTAACTATCTTTGTCTTTTTAACCTGTTGTTGCTGCTGAGTCAGTTTATATATCCTTCAAACACAGACTGTAGGCCCCTCTGTCTGCTTCCCTCTGACATCACTCTGTCATTTCTCCTAAAATATGCTAATATTTCTCAGTGTGGGCTCCATGCTCACTCTGACAGCTTGTCGGACCATCACAAAGGGGCGGGGCTTAGTGAAAGGTCAGTTAATTGGTTCAGTTGATTGCATTCACCATCAGCACTGACTGAATATCCACTGATGAATTTCTCCTTTAAGTTTGATGTCTGCAACGCTCGTCTCATCAAGGCAAGGGCAAATCAGCTCACGCTATAACTGCTGCAGCATTATGATACACACTCGTCCCTATACAAATAAACTACGGGAAAAAACATGGCGCCAAAATGCCTCCAACACGGGTGAATACACACAGCAGGTGTGTTGGTGTGTTTATCAGCTTGTGAAATCCAGTGTGTGAATTTTGACAAGAAATGATCCGACAAGCTTTTCCAGCTCACTGACCAGTCAGAGCAGAGCAGGGCGGGGCCGGCTGTGGCCAATCATCTGTGTTTCTCCAAACGACTCCAATCAAACCGCAATTTGATACAATTACAACGCAAAACACAAACATGGCTGACAAATGACTGTGTGTGTGTGTGTGTGTGTGTGTGTGTGTGTGTTTTAGATGCAGAGATAGTGTGTGTCTGGGTAGCTGTTTGGTTTAGTTTGAGGCTGTGTTGTTTCAAGGCACTTGATAGTCATCGTCTTGTTCAGCGTGTTGGTGGGAGAAGAACACACACACATACACGCGCGCACACACACACACACACACACACACACACACACTACAGCACACAAAACAAACACACACACACACAGACCCTCAGGCAACTCACAGTGAATATCTGTGATTTACAGCAGTCCTCCTCCAGGAGTCTTTGTTTTGTGTTTTTGGAGGCAGTATTGAGTTTTATTACTTAATTCAGCCGAGCTCGGATTAAATGATCATGAGACTTTCCAAACTGTCCTCACCAACTAGAGGTCTGCACATGTCCAAATTTGGACCCGAGCTGAAACAGAACTGTAGAAAACCAGATCCTGACACGCATAAATTCATGTTCCAAAGAGAGAAACACGCAGCAGCACGAGGAGACGTTTGTACTGTACACTGCTACGTGTAAATTAAAGTGTCTTAAATCTCATCTGGATTTTATCCGAACACAAGACATTTGAAATGACGTGTGTGTGTGTGTGTGTGTGTGTGTGTGTGGGTGTGTGTGTGTGTGTGTGTGTGTGTGTGTGTGTGTGTGTGTGTGGGTGTGTGTTTCCGCAGCAGTTAAAGTGAAAGTTTTATGCCCCCTCAGACACCCTCCTGTGCAGGTGTGGAGCCGGCCGCTGCTCTTGACCTGAACCCCCAGCGTGTGTGTGTGTGTGTGTGTGTGTGTGTGTGTGTTACTGCCTCACTGGACTGGAACTATAACACATCTGCAACCAGTTAACACACATACACACACACACTGTTTTAAATGCATTATTGCATCACGCAGCATTTCCTACTGCTCTCCCTCTCTCCATCCTGATCCATGTCACAAACTCAGTGTTCAGTCCTTCAGGATTTCACAGACTGTTTTTGGGATGTTTCCGCCTGAGTCGCCTGATTTCACAACAGCTTCGTAATCATAATGCATGTTGTGATGTTTATGGGATTTTTCTTGTGATGAAATTGGAGGGGCAAAATTATTATTATGAACATTCAGTGTTTCCCACAGAATTAGGATCTGTTTGTGATGGTGGAGTGTTAGAACCCATCGATCTGGATCGATATACTGATTCAGTGATTAATGATCCAATACCAGTGATGCAAAGTGAAAACATCGATCCATATCATCATCTTTAGGTCACGCCTTCGTTTTGAAATTCTGCGTCACCTTTAAACAGCAGCAGGAAGATGACAAGCAGCTAAAGACAGATGAGAAGGAATAAACAGCAGCAACTTTGGAAATAAACTTTTGTCAACAGACAAATTACATGCTGTGTGTTAACAATGATGTCCGGAGATAAAACATGGCGTAATGTTGTCTGCCTGGACATTTCTCTCCTCTCCTCAGGGAGATTAAAGGAGTCGTGGTCAGCCTGAGCTCAGACGGTCACCTCCTGTGCTCCTACATGGGGACGGACCCTTCCTTCTTCTCCACGCCCAAGGTGGACGCCAGAGAGGCCGACTATGAGCAGGTGGATGCTGAGATGAAGAAGCTGCAGAAGTTCATCAGAGAGGCCACCAGGACTCAGGGTAGGAGGCTGCTGCAAGTTTAATGGAGACTCTGAGACTCTCACCCTAACCTGAACTGTTCAGATTAGATTAAACACAATTTATTTAATTTGAATTTTTGAAGTGAATAAAATATCCCAAATAATCACAATCTTATTTTATATGTCCATCACCAGGTAGCAGAGCCCAAACTGATGTGTCACAGTTTCTTACACAGTGTGACAAAGATCCAGAGAAACACTATTTTTCAATCAGTTTGAGTTGCTGTGATGAACAGTTTCATACTATATTTAGAATATCTTAAATGAATAACCAGTGTCTTTAAAAATCAAATGATTATTTGTAGAATTAACAAGTCACAAATAATCTGAAGATGTTTGCCTCCAAAGTAGCTCAAATTTTGAAAATGGGATCACTCATTGTTTGTATGAAACATCGACTGAGGAACATTATTAGTACAGTGTTTTGGGATGAAACTCTTCTGTTGTTATTTCAGACATCCTGCCTAAAGCGGAGGCTGAGGAGGACCTGATCGTTACAGTTGCTGTGTCCTCCAGCATGGACAACCCATCGGTAAACACACAGACACATTTACACATTAACAACCAAACACTGTTCACACAAACACACACACAGGTAGACTTATCGTTCTCTTTGTCTCTGTCTGCAGCAAGCTCTGATCCAAGACATCGACGGCCTGCCCGTCCCTTCAGTAACCGTACAGGTGAGCTGTGGCTGCACATCACATGTCACATCACAAACCAGTGCTGTCCTCATCGTCTCACCTGCTGTCTCAGTCTCGTCTCTTCCTCTTGTCCTCTTATTTTTAATCTCTACATTTTCTCTCATCTCTTTTTTCTCTGCTTTGTTTTTGTCTCCTGAACACATCTTGACCTGTTGTCTCCTCCTTGTCCTCTCCTCGTCTCAGCCAGGCCCCCAGGAAGCGACCTGGGTCTTGAAGCCAATTTTCATAGTGGTCAAACAGGGTTACTGCAGTTTCCGAGTCCACCATGTAATGCTGGGCCCAAAAAGACGTATTCACATAGACTTACACTGTGAAAGAGACGTCTGTAGATCAGTGGATACATTAACCCTGCAAAGCAACGTGTTTCACTGTTGAGATTTAACTGATAACAGTTTAAAAGTCTAGATAAGCTGCAAGATTAAATGATTTTCACCCCATTCAAATTAGCAGAATGCTAAACTGGAAGTAGCCGACTCGGCTGGTGGAAGCCTGTACTGCGCCTGCTCTGTGCTTTCTTGGCGTCATTGAGCAACTTTCATCAGAATGAATGTGGTCGTGCCTTCAGTGCTGCATCCAGGTGTCTTTATACATCCATGACCTCACTCCTCTGATGTGTCTCTCTGCAGGTGAAGGTGAAGGCCCGTTGTGTTGTACAGGCCTCGAAGCTGACCGTCGGCATCCAGCCTCCTCTGGCCGTCACTCAGGAGCAGTTTGTCCTGGAGCCCATGGGTCAGTCTGTAACAGATTTGTTCTTTGTTTGCGTGGATTTCTTTGCATTTGTTTCTCTGTGTCGTATTTATAATCCACTCAATAATATTTATAAGAGGGTGAGATCATACAAACTTGTTAACAACCAGTGATATATGAAACATTTAAAGACCTGCTCACGTGAACTGTGAAATAATTTGAGGCCACATTAGAAACAAAAAAGACTAAGACTACATTATATCCTACAAAATGCACACACAGCAGTTCCTATGTTTAAACATGTTTGATAATTAGGAGTTCAAATCTGGCTGCTTATGAATGTGATTACATCAGTACGGAGCAGCTCACAGTGTTGCCAGGCATCAGTCAATATTCTGACCTGTGAGGCTAACGTTAGCTAGCACTACTGTTGACACTAATAACTAGGATTTCCTTAATGTTACATGATGAACCTTAGCATTACATGCATCTCTGATTTGGCTACATCTGCTCCCCCGTGAGATCACGTCAGATGGTGCATTTATGTTTCCTCTGGCACTATATTATTTATTCTCTCTGGTGAGTGATCAGCGTTATTTTTAACTTTTGCAGTGAGTGCATGTTTGAGATTGGAGAGAAGAACATGTGTGAAGTTTCTCCTGATGTTTGTGACGCAACCAGATTTCAAAATCAATTTCAAAACTCCAGTCTGAGTCCAGCTTCAGTCATCTCTCCATTTATTCTGTCCAAGTTTTGAAAGATTTGTTTCAGAGATTTCTGCCATCACAATATTACAGATGCAAATTTTATTTCACCCATGATGATCACAGCACTCAGCTACTCAACAGTGATTTATCTTTCCACAGTCAGAGTTGCTGTTACTCCAGATAATTCACAGAGCTTCTTACTTAATGCTGAAAAACACTCATAACAGCAGCTGTTGACAGTAAACCAGATTATTTGGGGTGAAAGGCAACATTGACGAATATCCCTAATGGGCTGCATGGCTTCATAAAACTAGTGTTGATTGAGAACATATGATTTTTTTTTAAGTTTGGGTGAACTGACCCTTCAAATAAAGACTGAAAGTAGATGGAAGAGAAGAAGGACTAACTGCACCCTGAAGGAAAATCTTGGTTCATGCAGCTGATTTTGTGTAAAATCATCCATCACTGTTCTCTACAAGCTGTCTCTGTCACTCACTCTTCAATCACACACACATGTAGTGTGCTCCTCTCCTTCATCACGTCCTCCTCCACAGTCTGAACACACACACACACACACACACACACACACACACACACACACACACACACACAGGGAGTGACTGAGTGAGTGAGAGGTGTGTGTCGGCGTCTATTTGTTCAGCCTTTATCAGCCTTTCACACTGTGTGTTCAGTCATGTAGTTGTTGGGGAGACTCGGTCACCTCGACCACACGGCGGTAACTTTGATGTGAGTCACCCAGACACTGCGCACACACAACCTGCTGACCCCAAACACTGATATCAGCTGTCGGCTCATTAAAAGAACATCAGCCGTCCTGTAACACGGCACATTGAGTCGAGTCTGAACGTCCTCTGTTTCCTCTCTTTGACTCTTTCCACCTTTTGTGTGTGAGCGTAAATTTACGGTGTGTGTAATGTAACCCAGTCAGGGAGGCTTTTATCAGAGGCTCCTCACAGGACCATGAGAACACACTGCTTTCAAATGTGTGGCTTCAGTGGGAGTTAAACCTCTCACCCTGGCGGTGCCTGTTGACGTACATGAGGAGTGAGACTCCTGACGCTGGCTGTGTTCGATCACACCTCCAGTTGGTTTTCTGTGGTCTGAGCTCAGAGCGGAAAAGTTTCCTTTGTTGCATTTTTTGCTTTAAGCTGCCAAATTATAAGCAAATCTCAACGTGGAAAGAAAAGTGACTCATAAGCATCTTAATTATTAGACAGTTTCTGTGACCGTCCCGCCATGTTCGACATGTTTCTAAAGACAAATAGGTCCAGTCTTTAAAACTCGCTCCTCTTGTCTCTCTGCTGTGGTTTCCAGTTGAGAGCATATTACTAAGAAGCTGAGTATGAGCATCAGTCCAGACTTCTGTTGTTGTAGTTTTGTTATGCTCGGCTTTCCAAGCTGCCAGATGTTGACATTTGTCTCTGTGTTACCCAGAATGCATTGCATTTTGTCACCTCTTTGGCGCAGTTGTTTTCTGGACTGAAACATGTCCGCCAGACTTCAGATGCCTTTGTTCTTACTCAGTAAAACAAACTGCACTGAGGGCGTTTTCAAAACTTGGAGACTTGATGTATGAAAGTTGAAGGCACATTCGGACTCCCAAAAACAGTGGTCATGTTTTGCATTCAGCGAGCTGCACTGAGCTCAAGATGGCCCACACCCTTGCTTTTGTACATTGAAGTGAAGATTGGAATCATCTTAACATCTGTAAACGTCACCAGCAATCATTTCATCTTCCTGGTGTGAACGAGGGCTCAATCCCAGTACACTCCTCGACCCTTCCACTCAGCCCCGTGCGCCTCCAGTCTGTGCGCAGATGTAGGGTGTCCTGATTCTTCTTGGAATAGAGGGGTGGGTGAAGTGTCCAGGCTACATGGCCTTCAGCGGGGGTTCCACTGTTGTTGATGGCACATGACGCTGCACTTGCTGCACTTGTTGGCGCTCCTCTGACATCAGCGCAGACTGGCAGGGTCAGAGCATGGGTTGCTAACGTCAGCCTTCAGAGCATCATAAGTGGCCTGGTAATGAAGCAACATATCCTCATAGAACAGTTCACATTATATCCTACGAAATGCACACACAGCAGTTCCTATGATCTCCTACGAATTAGCATCCCAAGAATGACGTTACATCCTTAACAGAAATTTACGCAGGTCAGCTTTAGGCAAGGAAACAAGCTGATGTACCTTAAAACAACTAGAAGTTCATTCAAAGTCCACATAGTGCCAAACCCCCGTCTCCTGAAAGAAGTTCTGTGTTTTGCAATCCATCCACCAACCCAACCTGCTCCCATCAGCACATCGGTCACATGATCGCAGCCTCACAAAATACATGGGTTATACACACATTTCTGGCTCATGATAAAGCAGGACGTGCACGGATTTGGGTGCATCACTCTTCGTAGGAAAGCATACGTAGAACATTCTGAATGAAGCCGTGTTCTTTTTTGTTTGATGACTTGTTTGATCGTTCAATACCGTGAAACTTCAGTTGTGTATGAATCCCAAGCGTCTATGAACAGTGTCCCTCAACAACTACTGATGATGTTTCAGGGTCTTGAAGGGTTTTCCTGTTCAACGGAGGAAGATTTCAACCACTACGTCTTTGTAACTCTAATCTAAGGGGCAAAGTAGCACTTGAAAACATGGGATTGTGGTAAAAATAAGAAATGGAATTAAGCTAAGATCTTTGCACAAAAGACCTGTCTAGTGAGGCTTCAGACGTCTTCTCAAGGTAGAAATGTGCTTCCTTTTGAAGAATTTCCTTCATTAGGACAAGTTGTCAGCAGGCAGTTAGGACAGTGACGCAGTAATAAGCAAATGCTACAAACGTTTGTGTGAATGTAGCTTTGTTGCTTCCCCCTCATCATCAGAGCAGAGGACAAGAGAGGAAGTGATCCGTTTTGTATTTTCATTTCTTTTAAAACCTTTGTGTCATTTAAAGTATTTTCATTTTATTACTTCTGATTTAGTTTTAACTGTAGGAAGAAACACTGTTTTGACATTTAATTAAAATGAAAACCATGAAATTAAATTTATCTTTCACATCCCAGAATCTTTGTCTCAACACTACAGGAATGTTACTGCTGTAAAACATTCTGTCAGATCGTCTTGTTATTAACAGAATTATCATTGAGGTTATAAATCCCACTGGAGATTATCCAGTATAAGGTCATATGTCAAAGGAAAAGCTCCAGGTTATCCTGACATAGCGTGGGTGGTGTCGACACTCATGTTTTGAAGTCATGTAACCAGGAACAGAATCTGGATCAGAACCAGAAAAATGTCATTTTTTCCTCCAAAACTGCTCCCGACATTTGCTGAAACCATCATCCATCAGAGAGGAGTAGTCGCTAAGTTTTCTGAGAGGGACCAGTATGGATTGGGAATTTATGATTTCAAGATGTGAGCAGCAGCATTCTCGGGCGGTTGGAACACCAGCCCTGAATCAAACTGACCACTGCTCTCCCATGATTCATGACGCGTCTGTGCAGAAACGTAATGCGTTTTACCACAGTGCATTCTTATCTGTACATATACTGTACGTGACCTCTGTGACTGTTAATTCAAACACGATGCGCTTTTTGCACAACACGCAGTATATTTCCTGTAAATTCTCGTGTCAGTTTCCTCCATTTATATTAATCACATCTTTTATTTTTATGGGTTACAGTTCATATTTTGGCATATTTTACGATGCACATGTTTTGTATTTATAACTTCTTTGCTTCAGTGTGTCCACGTCCATATGTTGAATATTTCCATCACACAGCCATATTCTCTGTTATACATTTTTAGTAAACATGCTATATATTTGCAAGGTTCCTGCAAAAGCTTTCAAAGGCATTGGATTCATTAATCTAAAAATAAGGCCTTAATTGCTACTAAAATGTCTTAAATCATGTTTTCATAAGTCTAAAAAAAAAGCTAAGATTTGAGAAGTACGATTTCATGAATCGTTTTTTCAGATGTTGCATCGTGACATCTCAGAATAATTGGTAACGTTTCTCTTTAAAGTAATTTACATAATTTTATTTTTAAAGTAATTTACATAATTATTTTTAAATCAAAGTCTGCTGGAAAATGGTGGATTGCTCCCTCTGGGTCGAAAGAGAGTTGGTGTCTCAAGAGAAGGAGTTGAGAGCATTAGATGGATCAGCAGCTTGGTGTCAGCAGTGATGCGGTGCTGTGCCCAACCATCATGGTAAAGAGGGAGCTGAGCTGGAAGGCAAAGCTTTTGATTTACTGGTCCATCTACGTCCCAACCCTCACCTTTGGTCCTGAGCTCTTGGAGTCAGACATCCAGAGGGAGTTCAGAGTAGAGCTGCTGCTCCTTTGCTTCGAAAGGGGTTAGTTGAGGTGGTTCAAGCATCTGATCAGGACACTTCTCATTAGAGGTGTTCTGGGCAGAGGATCCATTCTCTGCTCGTTAGCTGTCGCTGTGACCTGGACGACCAGGGGCAGCAGCAACAGATCTCTCAACACTATTCGGGTTACGCCTCCACAGAAAGCAGAGCTGCTGTGGTGTCTGAACATGGTGACCAAACACCAATCATACAAGTAAAACTGAGGGAGAAGTTGACCTATTCCGCACAATGCTCCATAGAGATGAACCGATCCCGATGTTGTGGCTTTCAGTATCAGCCAACACCCGATACTGATCCGATACCATGGTTGACCTAAAAAGCTACAGACCTTTACATGTAGAACAGAAAAGACTGGAGGCATCAGGCATTGATGACGACACAGTTCTTTCCTAAGATAAAACGAAGCAAGATTAATGCAATGATGAACTATTTATGTCTAACAAAAAGGATCTCCTCAGGTACAGGTTGCATTTTCCGATACTTGATCCTTCTGTTTTGATAATATGATACAAATCTGTCAACCTTAAACTGGACTTGATTGGTTTTCAATTTAGTTCTGAGTGGCATTTAAAAAGTATAAAAAAAGTCTTAAATCTGTCTTGCCATCATCTTTACATCTTCAGTGTTCGAAAACGCACTTTGCTTGCTGGAGGAAAGGCCAGAACTCTGAGAAAAAGCCATGTTTAAAAAATACCCGTGTACGTGTGCACTCGGCCTCAGTATGTTTTCAACCCATTAACAAACAGCTGTAGTGTTTGGAGGATGAGACTCAGTCCTTTGCTTCATCCCACCCTCCTCTCATCATGTAACATAAAATGTGAGCTGAAAGAACTCGAGCAGTGAATGTCTGAACAGACAACGAGACGTGTGCCAACAAAGACTCAGACTTAATCAAAAGTAAATTCATTGAAGAAAAGGCCAAAAAACGATTAAAAAAAAAAAGCTCCTGGATTCGTCCGGTTGGTTCGGCAGGTTTTTTTTTCTTGTTGGCAGCAGCTCTTAACGTCTCGCTGTTTACACGAAGATCAGAGGCTGTGAGTCACTGCGCCGTCACATTTACACCACTAAAGAGACGCTTTGTTTACACCAGTTTAGGTAGCGGTCAAACGGGTCAGATTCAGAAGCCTCACTCAGGCACACGCACACACACACACACACACACACACACACACACATACTTTTACATACATATCCATGGACACATATGCATAAACGCATCCACGTGTCACCCTGTTTAAATATAGACACGCACACTCTTGAAGTGAAATAAGTGTGTGTGTGTGTGTGTGTGTGTGTGTGTGTGTGTGTGTGTGCGTGTGTGTGTGTGTGTGTGTGTGTGTGTGTGTGCGTGTGTTTATGTCACGCTCTTTTGT